>OY986968.1:11259684-11359615 GCA_963920575.1 Narthecium ossifragum
GGGGGGGGGGGGGGGGGGGGGGGGGTGTTGTTATAGTTACCTTACTTAGCTTGACTATTTTAGGTAGACTGAGAATTTGATGTAATTAGCATCAATCATACATATATATATTTTCCTTTCTTGTGTGCCTCCTCTATATAAAGGATGACATCCTATATAGTTACATATATAGAAAATATATACAAAATTCTCCATTCTCCACTATTGTCTCCATCTTTATCAGCATGTTTATGATTAAATGTTCAACCAACATGGAAGACAAGTCTTTACTTTTAAGCGCCTCAATAACTACAGAAAAGATCTTAAATTGTTGTCCTCGCCAAGGAGAATTATGACAGGTTTGTGCTCAGCATATGGAGACATCTGTCATCCGTCTCTCGGTACTTCATATCTGGCAAGACAATGGTCAATTTTGTTGGCCCTGAAAACCTAGCCAAATATTGTTTTAACTTTTAAATAAAAAAAATCGATACATAGTCTGCATTATGCACAAGTGCAAGTGTAGAAAATTGATCCCTATCTTCTATCATGGTCTCCATGTTTTTTTGTTCCTCAATTTCTCTGAGTGAAACATGACTCGAAACCGAAATCATTTGAAAGTTGCCATGATTTTTCTTGACAATTAGAGAGAGACATGGAGAACTAAATGTGTTTATATGATGATAACTTTCTTAGTGGTTGTTAGCCAACATAAGCAAAGTAACAATAACCAATGACCAATGGGTATATGACTTCATCATCCAACACAAATGGGCGATCAAATGTTGATATGCAGGAAAGGAGCATCATCCAAATGCCATTGAGATATGTGTAAAGTCAAGCCATCGACCAAAGACAATGGTGAAGCAGGTGAAATAGGTTTTCTTCACTGTTGTAATCTCTTTGAGGCCCAGGGCCTGTAGGCTCCGTCCAAGATCCACCCGAGAGCCCCATCCAATACAATATTGTCCACTTTTGGCTCACCACAGAAATTTAGGAAAACTTTTCAGTGGGTCACCCATCCCGGGACCGCTCCAAAGCAAGCATGCTTAACCTTGGAGTTTTCTAGCGGATCACTGCCATCATGGCTTTAAAACGCATTGTGTCTTATAAGGGTTACTAATATACTTATTATCTACGTGGTGTTGCTTACCCGGTTACCTGGTTCGGCCACATGCCCTCCAGGCGAACACCGACACCACTGCCATGACGGTTTTAAAATGCCTTGTCTTATAAAGGTTACTGATATACTTATTATCTATGTGGGGTTGCTTACCCGGTTACCTTGTTCGGCCACATGCCCTCCAGGCGAACACCGACACCCAAGTACCCCGGGTCTCACACTGACACTCTTGTAACCAGCTTTCAAGCATGGATTCTTACATTCCTTTCTTATATGTAAGTTCTTTCAATTGATAGAGATCGTTTGATTCATTTACTGTTCTTCTTTACTTCTTTCTTAGATTAGTCTAGTTAATGTAGTTTACTAATCTTAGTGTTAATCTAGTTTTACTCTAGATTTAATTAGTTTAGACTAATTCTTAGATTAAGTTAAACTAGTTTAGTTTAAATAATCTTAATTCCTTTCCAGTAGAATAATTTAGGATTTCTGTTAGATTAATATAGCTTTACTTTCGATTTATTTAGTTTAAAGTTCTTTCTATCGTTTTTCTCGTTTAATTATTTGATTTAGATAATCTCAGTGTTTTAAATAGATTAAATTAGGTTTAATCTAGGAGGAATCTAGGTTTATCTTTAGCTTTCTTCACCCTTATCTACTTAAATATATTTTAATTGAGTTTGATCATATTTCCATTTAATTTGACATCTCTGTTCGAATTGAGTGTTTGAAGGAGTTGAACCTAAACACATCCCTGATTTTGACATTTTGACTAGTTTGATCATTGTCGGTCAACGGCAAGATTTCCACGTCAATATTTTTTGGCAAGCCCGGTGGGACTCTGTGTCAAAATTTTATGGAAAGTGGTCGAATTGGACTTGACGGTATGGTCCTTACCCTACTGGATTAGATACTCATAGTACTGGAGGAAACGCCGATCACGGTGATGCCCCACATGTAGAAAATGTTCATGTGCCAATCGACCAGTCACCTATCGTCCAGCCACCGATCGCTCAACCTCAAGTAGAATATCATGAAAGAATGATATATTGTAGCTCTGAACAAGGTGGACCATCGATCAGAAATGGGCGAGATTATGAGACTATAACTGTTAGGACTGCACATATGATGGTTGATGAAGCCAAGCATGCTAATAATCAACAAATAGCCAATTGATCTTTTATGGAAAGAAGATCGATCTTTTATTTTCTGCATATTTCTTCTGTTATTCTGCTCTGCGCTGATTGTAGTAAAAGTACTGTAACTTTCTCTAGGAAGCTCCAAATCACAAACCATAAAATTCTCCAGAAACTAGACTTCCCGAGCTATTCAATAATATATGGAACGTCATGCGGTTCTTCCCGAGTAGGTACAGTCTAATCTTTGAAACTGACCCATCTTCTTTGCAATCTTCTTCATACCTTCTGGCTTCAATTTCCTTGATACAATAAACCAGAATGTCTAAAAACTGACAACATGAAAGTTGTAGAGTTTTTTCCTACTGTTCTATGGCATCTTGCATCATCCCAATCAGAGCTTGGATGGAAACGTTATGCTCAAATTATGAATTGTTGTCAAAACTGTCCAGAATTGTCCATTTGGCTTCGTTTCGCATTCAAGGTCTCCAATTGCATCCTAAACCAAAATATAAGAGTAATTAGTATATTTAGGTACCAAATAAGCACAAAAGACTAGGCATTGCGGGATAAAAATATGACATTATGTATTCTCATCACCAATCATATCGCTCTAGCTTTAAGATCTTTTGTGAAGACCATGCAAAATTTCATGAATGTTACTATGCCAAATGCAAATAATGGTCATAATAGGCCGATTGGTGTTAATGCTCCTAATATCGGCCAAAATGCCAATGCCAATAATAACACTCATGTTAATGGCAATAGTCAAGGATTCCCGCCTAATACGATAATAGGGTCGGAGACTAGCACTGATATGTTTAAACAATCCATTGTGTAGTCAAATTAGGAATGGTCAAAATGGCCAAGTAGGCTAGAATAGCTCAAGTTACCAAGATCCATTTTATCGTCGAACGATGATACATAACGATATTGTTCCAAGACCAAATGAGATTGGCCAAATACTAGGGATACTTGTAGGAATGCCAAATAATGATGTTTTTTTCTAATCCACCGCATCCTACCCCCTCGTATATTCCGATTAACAATCGCCCATTCAGTGGCCAAAATTTCACCCAAAACCATAATTCTGGTCAAGTAGGACAAAATCATAGGCTGATTGGAAACAACGATGGAAACAATGGTAGTGGCCCAGGAATGAACGATGTACCGCCACCCTTTATTCCTAAAAACCGTTATCGCCAAAATGACATTCCTCCACCATTTATTCCTCAGAATAATTATCGACCAAATGAGCCATACGACAAAGTGCATTACAATCATCTTTATAATCCAATGGAACAAGTAGCCAATATCTTACATGAGCAAATAGGGTTAGGACGACCAGCTACTCGTCCAACTTATAGGAAACCCTATCCTGATTGGGTCGATCAAATGTATCCATTCCCAAGGAACTATAAAGTTCCGGAATTCACCATGTTCACTGGTGTGGACGAGACGTCCACTATTGAGCACATTGGAAAATTTTCTATGCAATGTGGAGAAGTGAACGATTACATAAAGCTGAGGCTTTTCCCAAACTCTTTAGCTGGAGTGGCTTATTCATGGTTCATTAAGTTGCCGGCCAATTCTGTATGGTCGTATCTATACAGAATTGGCAGCAAATGGAACATGCTTTCCATTCACAATTTTATAAAACTGAACCGGAGATTACTATGACTGATTTAGCTCAATTAAGACAACGACCAAATGATGATGTAAAAACTTTCTTACAACGGTTTAAAAGAGCGCGGAGTAAGTGTTTTATCCCGTTGGCCGAGAAAGAGTTTGTGAAAATCGCTCAAAGCGGTTTATCCTTTGAACTTAAGAAACAGTTCCAAGATAAAGATTTTAAAGAGTTGATTTGTTCCAACTGCAAACTAGGGCCATATGCGATGAGCAGTTGTTAAGAGAGGAAGATCAAATAAAAGCATCTTCTCGAGGATCCTATTATAAAGACATAAATTATGATCTCAATCAGGTCGATGGTTTGGATAAAGGATGTGAGTGTGTGACGGATGTGTGTTTCGCTGAATTGATAAAGGGTCGGACATATACTTGTAAAGCTCTTGCAAGGTTTGAGCGAGAATTTAAGATTAAGGAAGTTGTCAAAGATGGCAAACATCAATTGAGAAGGTTTACATTTGATACTTCTAAGGCCAATCAAAGTTTTGATTAGATATTGAATGACAAACAAATTAAATTGAACGATGGACATGTTATGTCAAACCCTGAACATATTAAGGGTAAAAAATATTATAAGCAGCATAATACTTGGTCACATCACACTAATAATTGTTTGGTCTTTCGTAATGTTTTGCAGGATGCTATTGACTTGAGTAGAATCATTTTTCCTGCTAAGGATATGGGGGGTCGATACGAACCCATTTCCTAAGAATACTCAAGTGGCAATGGTGATGACTGATGTGGCAAACTTTAAGTTGCCAAAGTTCAATATCGTTATCGATGAGACTCAGGACGACAGTCGTCCAGGTGTGTTTACCAGGCTCAACCAGGATAAGGGTAAGGCACATATGGAAGAAAACTTATGTCCAAGGTGTCATTGGGACATCAATCGTCCAATCACTCCTAAGGACGGATCGCAATTTCATCAGCCACAACCCTGGCAATGGAATAGAGGTTAGCTACACACTTATCCTCGAAGCTTTTTGCCTCAGCCATTTAGACCAGATAGATGGTACAATTACAATTGTTATACTCACCGATCAGTTCCCGTGGAAGAAATGACCATGACCCAATACCGGCGATACCAAAGGAAGTATGGTCAAATGATGAGGGTTAAGCAGGCTCAAGAGAGTAGCCAAGAACAAACCAAGGACACCACGGATCTGGAAGAGAATACTGGGTCTAAGGCAAGAGGAAAAGGAAACATCAAGTTCTATCATCCAAAAAAGGACGATGATGATGAGGAAGATAATCAAATGATCTAGTTTTGAACATTGCCACCAGTCGTAGCCAACCATTACATTCTTCCCAGTCAACTTGGACAACAGTGTCTAGTGGAGAGTGACTCTGATATCTCTGATATGGCCGACAATACTGACGCGTCAACTTTATCGGTTGAAGAAAACATGGGTCAGCCAGCCGTCAGCCATGCTGGTGCCTGACGAGGTAGTTGAAGAAAAGATCGATATCCAAAATGATGTAGAGGGAATTATTTGATGAGGGAAATCTAAATATAGGACCAGGCGGCCAACCCAGTGGTAAGTTTGATTACCTACGAACCTATGGAGATGTGAAGGTCAAATCGTTGGTAAGGAAGACTCAAGCCGTCACTCAGATAAGCTCATCTGTACCAGAACCAAAAGTCCATACTTGGTGGGACGATGAAGAGGAACTAGTAGCTGTACTAGAAGAAAATGAGTTGGTAGAGATAGAAGTCCCAATTAGGGTCGATGAGGAAGCAACAAGAAGAAAGATATCCCAAAAGAAGCTTATCTTGGAGTTGTACAAGGTAGGAACCCAGCTGTATCCACTCAGGGTGAGCCTAGTGGAAAGTTTGATTACTTGGTAAGTTATGAAAACCCGTTGGTGAAAATGTGGGTTCCCAAGAGTGATGTGGCCAAGTATACTCAGCAAGCAGAAGAGCTACCAATTAACCGAACTGGTTGGGGTGAGGAGGAAGAGGAGGCTCAGCAGATGCATCATGAGGCCGATGAGCAAGTTCTACCGGATTGGTTTGGGCGAGAGAACCTGGTGGTTAGTCATGTGGAAGCAAAGTCCAAGGGAAAGGCAGTTCAAGGGGCAGATGGGTCATCGACCAAGCCTAAAAAGGAAAATCAAGGACCAGAAAGCAAAGTCAAATTTGATAGGTCGCCAGAGGCAATGATGCGCCATCTTAAACCTCTTCACATTAAGTCCGAGATCAATGGTGTACTTGTGAGTAGAGTTTTGATCGACACAGGGGCTGCAGTTAATGTCATCCCGGTCAAGATGATGAAGCGACTTGGCAAGATAGAGATTGACCTGATCCCCACTGACATAACACTGACAGGGTTCAGTGGTGTACCAGCTCCCGCCAAAGGGATTCTCCCTTTAGATGTCAAGGTGGGAAGTGTTAAAAGAATGACAACGTTTTTTGTTATCGATTCATCGACCAGTTTCAATGTGTTACTTTGTCGAGATTGGTTTCACGGTAGTAAATGTGTGACGTCGTCCTTACATCAGTGCTTGTTTTTATGGAATGAAGAATGCAACGTGGAATATGTTATGGCCGATAACATGTCGTACAATGCTGAAGCTCATGCAGTAGAAGCTTCTTTCTCTGATTGCAACTGCGGACCCCTGCAGTTCATGTAAGTGAATGATGTTTTAAAGGTGGTGTCAGAAAATTTTGAGGTGATGAAGAATTGTGTATCTGAATTGTTTCACCCTACGAGACCAACCTCTGTGGTCTTTGCCCCAAGAGTTTGCCAATCAGTGCCCACGAGATTTAAACAATGAATGCTAAAAATGAAAGAGATCATGCCGCAGTTACGGCCTTAAAAGGAAAACTTATGGCTTAGCATCTGGAAACGTTCATGACTCAAGCTATGAAAGATATTGATTGCTTAAAAGAACATCTCCAAGAGGAAGAAGAAGAAGTTCCTTATGGCAAACGTGGAAATATGCAAGCTCAAGACACGTTAGAAGAAGTGGACATTGGCGATGAAGGAGACCATTGGCCAACATTCATAAGTAAGCTTCCCAACCAAGACATCAGGTACGAATTAGTTTCTATTCATCTTTCATATAAAGATTGTTTTGCTTGGGATTATGAAGAAATACCTAGCCTAGATATAAGTGTTGTAGAAAATGAACTTCCTACTCGGCCAAACGTTAAACCTTATAAGCAAGCGCCAAGGCGTTTTGCTCCAAACATAATACCAAAAATAAAGAAAGAAATTGAACGACTGTTAAATGCAAAGTTTATTAGAACGGCCATATATGTAGAATGACTTTCAAACATTATATCAGTGTTCAAGAAAAATAGCAAACTTAGGGTATGTATTGATTTTAGAAATTTGAATTTAGCAACACCAAAAGATGAGTATCATATGCCATCAGTTGATAACTTGGCCGATTCTACTGCTGGACATGAGATTTAATCTTTTATGGACGGTTTCTAGGGCTATAATCAAATATATATCGCTGAGAATGACATCCATAAAACAACATTTAGATATCCAGAAGCATTGGGATGTTATGAAGGGGTAGTTAAGCCGTTTAGATTAAAAAGCGCTGATGCTACATACCAAAGGGCGATGAATATGATTTTCCATGATATGATCGGTCAGTTTATTGAGGTTTATGTTGATTATATTGTAATTAAATCACCTGTAGTGACTGATCATTTTAATCAATTAGTGAAAGCTTTCAAAAGAATGAGGGAATATAATTTGAAACTCAATCCCTTAAAATGTGCATTTGGAGTGCAAGCAGGGAACTTCTTAGGTTTCCTCGTCCATCAACGTGGAATTGTTTAGACAAAAACAAAGCTAAGTCAATTATTGATGACAAGCCTCCAACTACTAAGAAGGAACTGCAAAAGTTCATGAACCAAATAAATTTACTAAGAAGGTTTATTTCTAATTGCGTAGGAAAAACCCAAGTATTTTCATCGTTATTAAAGTTGAAGAATGAGGATGATTTCGTCTGGGAAGATCAGCATCAACGAGCATTTGAGTGGTTGAAGCAATATCTTGCAATGCCATCGCTGTAGAAGCTCGATCGATAGAAGGTCTCTTGGCGCAAGATGGTAGAGATGCCATAGAGAGAGCAGTGTATTACTTAAGTAGACAGTTGTTATCTTATGAACAAAAATATTCGGCCATTAAGAAATTATGTTTGGCCTTATATTTTATGTGTACTAAACTCAGAACTTATGTAAAGCCTGTGACTGTCTATCTTGTATCCAAGTTCAATGTAATGAAGTTTTTGTTCTCTCGGCCAATCTTGCATCAACACATTGGATATTGGGTGTTAACCTTAGCTGAATTTGATATTCCGTTTGTTTCTCAAAAAGCTATAAAAGGCCAAGTGTTGGTCGATTTTCTACCTGATCATCCTTGCCTTGATATAGCAAAAGAATTGGAGCAAGAAATCAACCTAGTGGCGATAACACCTTGGACGATGTATTTGGATGGTTCTAAAACATTAGACGGTGCAGGTCTTGGCATATCGATTATATCATCCATTGGTCACCATTTTAAGTTTGCTTATACATTAACACAATTATGTACAAATAATCAGGCAGAGTACGAGGAGTTAATCATTGGCCTAGAAATATTATTGGACTTAGGAGTGATTGATGTAAGAATCAAAGGCGATTCCCAATGAGTGATTAATCTTATACATTGTTCTTATAAATGTAACTATTAAATCATATCTTGATCCCATTTTATCAAATAGCTCTGCAACTATTAAATCGTTTCTATGATTTTGAAATTGAATTTCTGCCAAGGTTGGAAAATGATGAAGCCAATACGTTGGCCCAAGTAGCCTCTGGATATAAGATACTATAAAACTTAGGGGCATGGTCGATTTTACACATGGTACGATTTGTTCTGCCTTTGTGCGAACATTAAGTTACAAAATCCATCGCTCAAAGTTGATAGAAAACTTGATCTCAAAGCAATTCATTATTTCTTGAGCAATGACATTTTATATAAGCGTCGACCAAATGGCCTCTTACTGAGATGTTTAGGTCCTGATGAATCAAAAACCATAATGACCGAGGTACATAATGGAGTTTGTGGTGCACATCAATCGGGCGTAAAAATGCGTTTCCTAATAATGCGCAGTGGCTATTATTGATCGCGCATGAGGGAAGAATGTGCAAGATATCCAAAAGGCTGTGAGGCATGTCAAAAGCATGGCCCATTACAGCAAGCACCAGCCACTGAATTATCGCTCATAATTAAACCTTGGCCATTTAGGTGTTGGGCGATAGATATTATTTGTAAAATACGTCCACCATCGTCCATGTCGCACAAGTTTGTTATTGTAGCAACAGATTATTTTACAAAATGGATAGCGGCTATTCCATTAAAAATAGTGACCGATGTGCAGGTCATAAATTTTATCTGGGAAAATGTTATATGTAGGTTTGACATTCTACAAACAATAGTGCCCAATCAAGGGACAATATTTGCTAGTACTAGAGTAAAAAAAATTTGGCCGAATACAAAATTAATATGGTAAACTCTACACAATATTATGCCCAATCAAATAGACAGACCGGGGCGTCCAATAAAATAATTAAGTCAATCATAAGAAAAATGATGGACGATAACCCAAGGCATTGGCATGAATGGTTATTAAGAGTTTTGTGGGCACACAGAACTATGCCTAAGTCTAGCACTAAGGTCATGCCTTTTGAATTGGTATATGGCCAAGAAAAAGTGTTGCCTGCTGAAATAAATGTCCTATCACCAAGAGTGCTAGGACACTATGACTTAACCAATGAAGAATATCAATAATCCTTGATGTATAACTTCTTAGAGCTCGATAAACAATGAGCTATTGTTTTGGAAAACACTGAGATACAAAAATTGAAAATGGCTGATATATATAACAAGAAAGTTGTATCAAAAAAAATCAAAGAAGGTGATTGGTATGGAAGATGATCTTACCTGTGGATCGGAGTGACCCTAAATATAAAAATGATCACACAATTGGGAATGATCCTTTTTGGTTGACCAAGTATTGTCAAATGGGTCATATCAATTAAGAAATATTAACGATGGTTTACACCGAGCAATGATAAATGGCAAGTACCTTAAGAAGTACTTTCCAACAATGTAAAAGCGAAGGTAACATGAAAGAAGAAAGAAACGTCAATGAAATGGACGATGGCAATTCAATTTACAAAAAGATGGAAACGTTTTAAGAGTATCCGCGACCATTTTAGAAAATTACCGAACTTTCTCTTCAATGAGAGATTTTGAGAGATACATACAAATTTTTCTCTAATTTCTCTGAAGCGTTGGTTGTTCTTCACGAGTTTACCCCTTAACTCAATCTGACGATCCTTTGAGGAGTTAGCTTTCAAAGCAGTGTAGTCTTGAATCATTTTGTTGCTTTCCTCGGCCAGTTGGGTGTTCTCGCGGAGCAGGTAATTCCTTTGTGTGGTGCATTGGGCGATTTTGGCTTCTAAATCTTTAATTTGATTTTAATAGCTGAAAATTTCTGATTCTTTCTCTCCAATGACACTGGTAGCTTTAGAGAGTTGCTTGATATTATTGTTAATTGTATCTCTGATATGTGTCCGTCGCTCTTGACGTTCCCCTATGAGGACAATTTCATTCAACAAATTTTTCCTCTCGGCGTCCAGGCTCTTAATCCTCATCCTCAAACTATGAATATCGTCCATCTCATTGGACGTAAGCCCAAAGCTTCTGAGTCAAAAGTAAGGAAGAGAGTTGTCGCCTTGTCAAGGGTGTCACTGTCTGATTTGGTGAAATACTCTTCGAGTAGTTTATCTAAAACTACTAAGCATTCGGTCGGAGCACGTCTGAACTCTTGATGTTGAACCCCTTGAGTAGGTTCAGGATCAACAACGGGTTTCTTGGCAGATATCAAGGCATGCCAAGAGTCAGAGAGCGCCTGGATTGCGCTCATCAGTTGAGCAACATCGCCCTAAAATAATAAATATTTAGTAATCACTGTCGATAAAGTGATTACTTATATCAACCTAAACAATGCCTACCTGAGCCGGACCAGAACTGGATGGACGTGCAGGTAGAGTAACAAAGGATGAGGCCGACGTCATGGTAGTCTAGAATACCAGAGTGCTATCGGTCATTGTCTTTTCTGGTGCACTTGGAATTGGTGTGGATGTTGATGCTGGTATTTCTGTTGCTGACATAGTAGGAGGCACAGTGGTACTTGGGTCAACAATGTTGGCCGATGGGTATGGGATAAGTAAGTTCTTGGCCATAGCATGAGAGGCCGATGCATCAAGAGAAACTGTCACAGATGATAAACTAACATTACCAAGGTCTCGCAGAAGGCTATACGGACCATGAACGAGCACTTCACCAGTGAGTGATAAACCTGGTTTAGTTGGGGTTACGCTCAAAACATTAAAAAGATCATCACCATCATCTCCTTTAGCCTCTTCTTCTCGATCAGAATCTTGATCAATATGCTTGCTCTTCCTTGACTCCTGCAAATATAGAGATGAGAAAATGGTCGATAAATCGATCATAAAGAAAAGTGTAATTAATTATACTTGTAGATTCTTTTGGGCGACACGTTTGATTCTACGCCTGGAACTTACTTATTGCTCAACTGGAAGAGGGGCTTTGGTCGATGTTTCTTCCGGGAAATTCTTCTCAACTTTGCTAACGACGATCGGAGGATTTTCCTCGGCCATATGAGAAGTGTTTGCATCGGCCAAAACTGAAGGATTAACGGCTGCTCGACTTGGGGAAGAAAATACATATAAAGAACTGGGTGTACTTGATTCCACTTCTATTGTGGCCCTAAAGATGTAAACGTCTAAGTGTCAAGAAAAGAAAGAAAGAGACAATGGGAATAAATTAAGATACTCACTTGGTGGGAGCAGATTGACTGCTTGGCCTACTGCTGTGGGATTCAGTCTCCTTTCTTACAACTGGAGACGAAGATGATTGAACTTGAGATGGAGTCTCTTCATTAGACTTTTTATTACGTCTCTTCTTTGGCGATGCATCACCCTCATCATCAGAACCCATCGGTCATATCATTGATTCAGATGTGAAAAGATGACATGTGATTAGAGAGAAAGTTCAAAGTTTGCCTTTTCTCTTTCTCTTTTCTAGCCAAACTCCCTTGTCGGACGGAGTAGGACCTTCTTTCTTTCATCCTTTTTTTTTCTTTTGGAGGGACGAATTTCTCAGAAGCAAGATATTTGTCTAGGTAAAAAATTCATTCTTGGACAGTTGATTCCCAACTACCAACTAGGGTATCGTCAATATCTGTTGTGGGTTCATATAATCTAAGTCTGAACCTCTTGACAAGAAGGTGTTCTCTTTTCTCCACATAAAGTACCTAATTGGTGTTGGAGAAAATGCATCGACCCTTGGCAACGATATTGAAACTAAAATATGGAGGTACCGGTTAGGCTTGCTTGACGTGAAATTGACGAGCAGAAAAATTTGGAGCATACACCTATACTCCACATTTGTTGTTGGCCTTACCCCAAGCCATATCAAAATGCAGATCACGACCGATAAGAAAGTGGGCCTTGGCCAAAATATTTTATTCAGAATCCAAGTTTGAGGAAAGATCAAGTAATGGACCTATGGACGATGGATAAGAATCAGGATGAAAAGGACGATAAGAAGAATAAGTGGGCAAGGTATAAAAATGATTAAAAACTTATTGGAAGGATTTGGGAATGAATGATGAGGAAAGATATAAATGGCCTTGAGTTATGGCCGATGACGATGAAGGCGGCATATGGAGTTAAGGAAAATAGGTTCGAAGCCACAATTGGATGAGCCAAAGAGGGCCAAAACCAGTTAGGCTACTACCCTCTCTCAATTGATCGAGGGTAAGGTAAATGCCCCTGTAAATGGCTGAAAAAGTGAAAGAAGAATGGGAAAGGACTCGCTTTCCAGCAACAAGTTCTTGGGCGAGTTTAATGTAGCCCTTGACAGGTTTCTTAGCAGGGAGACAAAGGACAAATTTACAAAGCCAATTGTAAATGAAAGCTAAACGTTCACGGGGTTTGGAGGGAAATCGGTCTCTGCTAATTTGGCATAAATATTAATAAAAACATCGAAATTCTTATCGGTGTCAAAGATAGTCTCACGGCTGGGTAATTACATATTGGCCGATATAATGGAGCCAAGAGTAGAGAGACCTGTCAAAAGAGATATGTCCAGTAAGGTAATGGTGAGTGTACCAAAAGGAAAAACAAAGTTGTTATACTCTGTCGACCAAAAGAGGAACTACGAGATGAGCAAGTTGGGTTCTTGGTTGGGAATCCTAGTGCTCAAATCTAAGAAATCTAATATACCAGTGTCAGTTAAAATTTTCTTTGATTCATGATGATTGATCATCCTATTGTGCCGCAGGATGAATTTGTCATCGGTCAAAGGCTAGAGGGTGATAGGATTTTTTGAAGAAAGGGTAGAGAGATTGATGTCTTGAGAAAGAGGAAAATCATCAAAGAGAGGGAATAAATTTATAAGAATCCTAGTATCGGATCCAAGAGAAGGGACACTTTCAGAAATAAAACAAGGACCCAAAATGAATAACTTGGAATTAGGATCACCCTCCCTAACCATATATGCACTCCGAACCTCATCTGCCTTCATGAGCTCATTAAATTCTGCGACAGCTGCATTTACTTCTTTCTGAACCTCTTCGACGGCTTTGATCTCACGAACCATGATGACAAATAGAGAATAAGCGCCGGAGTTAAGAAGAAGAGAACAAAGCCCTGCTGCAATGGTAGGTGAAAGGAATAAAACCCTAGAGCCCGGAGGAAGACGACAGGTGAAGAAAGTTGTTTATCAGCCAAAGTGAATGGCTTAAATAAAGAACGTTTTTTCATTGCATTAAATGCGGGATCCGAAAAGATTTAGATAGAGAAAAGAAACGGTTCGGTGGTACAAGTTCCCAAGTACTTGGTATGATTAGGTTTGAACAAATGAGGAAAAACAGTCAAATCACGACAGATGTGATCACCTCGTCATTAAAATAGCATTCCTCGATCACCGCATGTGGGGTAAAATGTTAGCGAAAATAATGGCGAATCAATAAATGATCAACACGTAAGCAAAGTAACAATGACCGATGACCGATGGGTATAATGACTTCATCGTCCAATACAAATGGATGATCAAATGTTGATATGGAGGAAAGAAGCATCGTCCAAATGCCATTGAGGTATGTGTAAAGTCAAGCCATCGGCCAAAGACAATGGTGAAGCAGGTGAAGGAAGATCATCGACCAAAAGCTATGAAAAGACAAGTAAGCAAAAGCTATCGGTCAGAAGCAATTACAACATGTGCAAGTAAAGATCATTAACCACACGTAGTCATGACGTGTACAAGGAACGATCATGGATTAGACGTGATCATGGCGTGTGTAATGAAGGATGATCGGCCACGTGTGGTCATTAACCAAGAACTAAACATGGAGAAGCAGTTATGGCGCAGTTGCAGCACGATCTCCTATATTTGTGCCATGATCACTCAAAGCGAGAATAGTTATTAGCAGTAGGATATAAACAGGTTTTCTTCACTACTGTAATCTCTCTAACACTCTTGTAACTAGCTTTCAAGCATGGATTCATACGTTCCTTTCATTTCTGTAAGTTCTTTCAATTAATACAGATCGTTTGGTTCATTTATTGTTCTTCTTTACTTCTTTCTTAGATTAGTCTAGTTAATGTAGTTTACTAATCTTAGAGTTAATCTAGTTTTACTCTAGATTTAATTAGTTTAGACTAATTCTTAGATTATCTTAAACTAGTTTAGTTTAAATAGCCTTAATTAATTCCAGTAAAATAATTTAGGATTTCCATAGGATTAATATAGCTTTACTTTAGATTTATTTAGTTTAAAGTGTTTTCTATCGTTTTTCTGGTATAATTAATTGATTTAGATAATCTCAATCTTTTAAATAGATTCAATTAGGCTTAATCTAGGAGTAATCTAGGTTTATCTTTAGCTTTTTTCGCCATTATCCACTTAAATATATTTTAATTGAGTTTGATCACATTTTCTATTTAATGTGATACATCTATTCAAACTGAGTGTTTGAAGGAGTTGAACCTAAACACGTCTCTGATTTAACATTTTAACTAATTTGACCATTGCCGATCAACGACAAGATTTCCACGTCAACAGTAGTACCTTCAAAGACCTTCTTATGGTCCATCTACTCTAATGATCTACCGATGGATCCCTGGGTGATCATTATCAAGAAATGGCCCCTTTATCTAAGTTGGTCTTCATCATCTAATCCATAATTTGGACCACCAAATACCAAATAAACCTTGATGTGAAACACTACTGATGAACTCTTCAACAAAATTAAAATCAAGCACTGTTGTCCTTTTACTAACCATTATTAAAGAATACTAAGGCTGGCATGCATGAGGACATGAGATAATTTTAAGGTGGTGACAAGAGTATAGAATAGGATTGAATGGGACCTCTTCTAGTTGATGGATGTTTCCTATGACTCTTCAACAAACACAGGAGGCAAAGCAATGATACTTCAAGGGGACCCCATCCATCTCTATCTAATTTGGATGGAGTTTTGTGTATGCTCTCATGTTTCTTATCACAGTTACTGCACATCATGCATGTTTAATAATTGGTTGGCAAAGATGAGTGGCCTAAAGGTTGCAGATGTTTACTTGATACTGGTTACTATGCTTGAATTATTAAACCACCAGATAGGTAGTGCCCACCCTGGCTGTTTTGTTTGCTTCTTCCTTCTGAAAACTGCATGAGTGACAGTTACATCAATGAGTTGAAACTTAAAAGTTAAGCATTGAGGGATGGTTGTACAGTTTGTTATGCTTTCAACTTCAAAAGTTTAGAACATTTATGTTTACATTAAGCATCTTGTATTACTAGTCATTAACCTCACACGTGAATGTTAAATTTAAGTAGCGCTAGTTTGACATGACTTTCGATCTCGGTAATGGGACTATGTTACTCTAAAGACAAGCTTAAGTCAATAGAAGAGCATAAGTTTATATTTTATAGTGTAATATTCTGCAGTTATATTCCTCTGAAAACTTTGACTATATTGATTGACATTGGATCCCACGAGAAGACAAAGATTGTCCATATAATATCGGTTAAGGAGACTTCATGTTGGGATTGTGTGACCTGAGAATATAGAAAACGATGTTTAATTACCTTCATTAATTTCTGGCAAATAGAAGCAAGCAGAAAATAATTAATCAAGTCTAAAAGCTGTAGTACTA
The DNA here is from genome assembly GCA_963920575.1 of Narthecium ossifragum. NCBI lineage: Eukaryota > Viridiplantae > Streptophyta > Magnoliopsida > Dioscoreales > Nartheciaceae > Narthecium > Narthecium ossifragum. The sequence goes on from OY986968.1 coordinate 11,275,862, forward strand.
TGTTATTTCATTCGGACTAGCAACTTTTTGCAGCAGCTTCTTTTTATTTTTATTTTTTATATGAGTGATCTATAATTTAGAAGGGACCATGTATAGAATCTGACATTCTGGATGTGTGTACTTGATGCTTTTTAGATAGCAACATTGTTTGCAGGTCATCTATTTTTGTTTCGTGCATTATGTGACCACTCATTTTGCAGGTACTTTGAGAGTGAAAAGCGATAAGTAGTAGAAGGATGTCTTTGTGTGGATCATGTTCTAGATATGTTCTCTGTGAACTTTCTCATATTTAGATGATCTTTTGATGCAGGATCAAGTCCAGATCCAGACAAGGCTGAGTCCGATCCGGAGAGACGTCCTAGGCGTTCAGATCGTGTTCAAACTCCCTCAGTCCGACTCAGATCTCCGTACGACCGTGACCGTCGGATGGGCCTAAGTTTCGACCCCGATGTCCGATCGGAGCGTATGACCAACCGTTTTGACCGGCTCGACGAGCTCGACAAGATTCATCGGAGATCGAAGATCTCTCCATGACCTGGACCTCCAAAGATCCAGATTCCTTTTCTTTATGTCTTAAAAATCTATTTTTGTGTAAAACTTTCCTTTTTAGGCAGTTTATCGGTATTTACTATTTTTAGCATGTTTTCCTATTTCTAGTCGTTTTCTTCTTTTCTTAATTCGAATTGGTTCATTAGTTATTGGATTTGAGTTTAATTACTGATTTGAGTCCATCTGTAAGTTGGTCTCTCCTTATCCTATAAAAGGAGTTTTAGGGTTTGTAATTAGGGTAGTTTTTTATTAATAAAATCTTTGAGTAGTTTCTCCTCTTTGAGAATTCTGGTGGTCTCTCTCATATAGAGGACGGTTGTCTCTCCCGACGAGAGGCTTTCATGTTTACCCTGCGCCATCTTTTGTCTGAACTACTTCTATTCAATGCTCCTACATGGCTACACTCTGTCTGGTTGATTGCATCAGATGATGTTACATGGTCTGATAGAGCTGCAACTTATGCAATATCTTGACACATTTCCCATTCTGCAACCAGGGTTAAAAAAATTCATCTGTCGGTGCAGGATCAGACCAATATGCATTGAACAAAATGTCTGATCAGCACTTGATGCATAATCAATGTAGCATTGTCTCTAATTCTAGTTCTGATATGGTCCGACGATCAAACCGAGTGTGTTGGCCTAATCTGAAGCATCAGTAGAAAGTCAAGTTGGAGTGAAGTCATATATGGTTTTGTATTTTAGTTAGAAGTTTGGGATTAGGATGGAATCTAATGAATCAAGTTGGAGTATAAGAGTTGGGTTCGGTTTTAATCCATCCCAGTTACGTTGGAGATCGGTTCGTTTATGAGGAACCATTTCTCATAAAGGAACGTATGAACAAAAGAGAAGTTTGCTCAAGTGAGTGAACTTCTTCCTCGATTATTAGATCTACTATTTGATCTCGGCTGTCGATGCTATCTAGGGTTTTGATGTTTGCTTTGATTTTGGGTTGTAGAGGATTTTTCATGCTTTGATGAATAGAAGTTCTTCTTATTGTGAAGAAGAAGAAAAGGGGTTGTCTAACCATTAATTGGACCAGGGTTTTTCTCAGCCATCAAGTGGGGAGTCCATCCTTCTACTTCTATCTTCGATTCTCTCCATATTCATCTATTATATTTGAGGTGAGATCGAGATCTCATCAAGAGGTATCAAAGCATAGATCCTGGCACGATAGTGGGTGCGAACAAGGAGAGGTTCGACTTGCTTGAGCAAGATACTAAGGCAAAGCAAGCAGCCATGGCGACTTTGGAAGAGCGGCTTCGTGTTCTTGAATCAAAGTTTACAGACATCAATACTATCAATACTATCATTCAGGAGATACGGCACTGGAGGGGGGGGGGGGGGGGGTGGCTGTCCTACACAACGGAAGACGGTGGGCCGAAAGGAGGTCGACAACAAATGAAGATGGACTTTCAGCAATTCACGGGGGGTGACCCACCAGTTTGGTTGACTAGGGCGGAGAAGTTCTTTGAGATGTAGAACACGCCAGCGGATCAACGCATTAGGGTGGCTTCGTACAAACTGGAAGATGTTGCTAATTATTGGTAGCAATGGGTTCAGCGTGTGTATTGAGTGGCAAGAGCATAGATCACATGGGAGACTTTTGTACAGGAGATTAAGATGCGGTTTGGGATTATTAATTACATCAATTATGACGAGACCTTGATGAGAATTTGGAAAAAAGGGTTGCTGCAAAAGTACCTGGAGGAGTTTGAGACTCTAACCAATCGAGTCTCAGGATGGCCAGAGGCAGCCTTGGTAGGGACCTTTTTAAGAGGTCTACAAGAAGATGTAGCAGCAGAAGTATGGAGGTTTTGACCGACGATGTTGGCAGGTGCCATCGCGATGGCTCGGTTAGCGGAGAAAAAATTACAGCATTAGCATGGGTTGTCGAGGTTTGAGACGCTTCTACCTTCGCCAGGGCCGGTACGAACCTTGGGCCTCATGGGTGCTCCGCCCAAGCTAGCATGACAGCAACCATATCGGGCCAAGGGCAAGCACCGCCTAGCCGACCTTCCGCCAACATAAAGCGATTATCTTGAGAAGATATGTAGAAGCGGCAGGAACATGGACTCTGCTTCAACTGTGATGAAGGATTTACGCCTAGGCATCGTTGTCAGAAGCCTCAAACCTCATGCTCTGTGAGGACCTGTCCCTCTACTCCTGAGTTGACCGTCTCGGTGAGGCCCGTGGCTCGTTTGCTTGTTTCGCGTCAAGCGCGCGATCCGGTGGATCACATTGTTTTGTGGACCACAGGGGCAATTTGGTAAGTTGTACCTTGTCGATTTGTTTCACACCCGCATGTGTGCACACTTACCGTGTTTGTGTTAATGTTTTTTTGGAACGATTAAGGGGACCCGGGATCGAAAGATCTAGGCTTGGGCTTGTGTTCTAGCCCACGTCTAGGTTTCTGCACCAAAATGATCGATCTTCTCTTGCTAAGAAGATCGATCCTTTAGTGCCAGATAGTCAAACTGCATCACCATGAAGGATCGATCATTCTTGAGGAAAAGATCGATCATTCATAAGTCGGTTCATCCATCTATAAAACGGACGCAACCGCCTTCTTTAATCTCTTTTGAAATCCGCCATTCCTGAGCTCAAATCTGGCTGGATTTGAAAGAGGTTGAGGGCGATCTTTGGCTTAACAGCGCGGATTGAAGCTGCTCTAGTCTAGGTAGGGATCCTACCTACTTGAGTTTCCGATTTTTGGTGGTTTTGAGTTTGTCCATTATTCTTTGCTTAGATCTGCTAGTTTACTTGTTTGTTTTCAATGCAAGTACCGGTTTTGGACTCGTGGTCCTTCGTACTACCAGATCTCAAGGTTTTATGAGATTTTGTAGAGTTTTCCGACAGTATTTCTCGCCAACCGGTCGCCGGAGAACCCAAAAGGATTGATCATTCTTGAGGAATGATCGATCACTCTGGGTTGGTCATGCCTAGTCCGAGCATGATCGATCATCTGGTGGAGATGATCGATCATTTCCCTTGGCTGGCAAGGATGAGGTCTCTGTCGTGAGGATGATCGATCCTTTTGGAGGAAAGATCGATCACCTTGGGCTTCACTGGGATGGAACCTTCCCATCACCAGGAAGATCAATCTTTTCCCTTGTGTGACAGAGATTGATCGATCCCTTGTGAGACAGGGAGGTGTTTTTCAATAGCTTGTGCCCGCGGGGCTTCGCATGTACAGTTTTCTGTACTGCTTTATACCTTGTACATATCTTAAGCATGTTAGCCCCATACTGAAGGGTAGTGGTGAACCGGGAGAGTGATGACTCCCGGGGTATGTAGAATAAGCGGGCGGGTTGCCCGACTGCTTTCCTTAGCCTAGCATGTCGGCGTGCGTCGAGGGCTTGGTATGTTGTACTATTAGCCTTGCTTGTTGGGGTTGCCTCCCGTTGTTTATTTCCTTTGTAAACTAGCTGGCAATTGGTAGTGGTACCACTGCAGCAGTTCCTGACCTTACTTATCTGTTCACCACCCCGGGCCGGTAGGGTGCCGTGTGAGGACTTGTCCCTCTACTCCTGGGTCGACTGCCTGGGTCAGGCCCGTGGCTCGTTGTGGACCGCAAGGAAAATTTGGTAAATTGCGCCTTGTTGATTTGTTCCACACTCACGTGGTGCACACACAACCCCTTTTGTTTGGTTTCCATGTTTGCTAGAACCCTAGGTGGGCTTGGGATCTGAGGATTCAAACTCGGGCGCGCGAAAGCTTGTCTTTAGGACAGCTGACGGCCCGTGTGCGATCGTTCGCTCTTGGGAGCGATCGATCGGACATGTGTCGGTTGTCTGGATAAGGATGCGGCTGACGTGTCCGGATAAGGATGCAAACTGACCTAGTCCGGCTCAGTCCGACTGATCGGTCCTAGGACCAATCGATCGGACTCGAGCCTATAAGTAACCCGAGACCTCCTCTGTTTTTCCGGTTTTCTTCTTCTCTCCTCCTACCTTAGAAATTCTCATTTGGAGCTTGATCCAGCGGCTTGGGAGGCTTGCCATGAGCTAGAGGAAGAGATATACACCCTCCTTGCACGGTTTGATTGAGAATCAAACGTGGATTAGCATAGTTTAGTAGGTTTCTACATTAATCCCTTAGATTAGGTGTTCTTGGTGGTTTTATTTGATTATTCTTTAATTAAAGTATGCTAGTTGATGGTTGGTAGCTTGATTATCACCTGATTAAAGTTTGGTAGGATTTGGTTTTGATTTGATATGGATTTAAGCAAGATTTCATTATGTTATTTTCGGATTTTCTGGTTTAATTAGAACAGTGGTGTTGTAACGTGATTTTCGAGCTGTACGTGCATTATCCGAGTTGGTGTTCTAAATACAATTTGGAGATCCGTAAGTTAGCTTTCATTTACAATCAGTTTCATGATTGTTAGAGCTGTGTACAATTTCTGGTGAATTAAATGGACTGTCTATGCTGAAAGAGGACAGTTAGCATGATTAGTGTAATTAAGTGGTTTTTAAATACTTAATTAAGTTGATTCTTGGCTCAGATGATCTTGATGATCTTTGGAAGAGATCTGCAAAGTTTGGCTTTAATCCAAGTTATTTTCAATAGGATTTTGATTGATTTATCAAATCTGGATTTTTACCGAAATTGTAAATTTTGATGAACTTTCGTTTAGCTGATTGATCTAGTTTTTGGATATGTGATTCGGGGTGTACCGTTGAGTGGGAATATCAAGATTGATAATTAAGATTTTCCAGAATTAGTAGATCATTTGCTCTAATTGGATAAATTGAGTTGTTCATTATCGCTTTATAATAATATTATTATATCTACATAGGCCCTGTGCTTGGCATGTGGTTGAACCAAGGGGATCGCACCCCTTGGGATGTGTAGAATAAAATATGCATTTTATCTAGACCCTTGCCATGTTCAGCCTTGGCGAGCTGTGTGTTGCGCCTGACCCTGTTTAATAATTGGCATATTATTGCATGCATGAATTGTTATATATGTGTATGAATATACATGTCTTTGTTTGCATTAGATGCATAAGGATAGGGCGTGGGCGATGGGTTGATTGCCAATCCGAGACTTTCGGGTAGATCGGATCTAGCTCTAGGACTGTGGCGGGTAGCGTGGTCCAGGATCGGATGGTAGTATTCAGTCGATATTGATGATAGGCTTAGATGACTTGAATACATGTTGATCGATGATTTAGAGGTCGTGTTGGCCTCGAGTCAGTTCTGAGGTGTAGCCGGTGTCCAGCGTTCTATGACTCTAGAGTAGAGGGTGTGCCTACTTAGCGGTGTTGTTTCCCACCTAGCAGTATCGGTTTCCTGCTTGTAGGTATGCAGTGTTGGTTTCCTGCGTTCAGGGACACACGATGGGGTTATGGGGCCCCTGTGTACACCCAGGCTTTCTTGAGGGCGACACTGTTGTATTTTCTCCTTTCTGTGTCATAGTGTAGAACTCTACGGAGCTTAGTTGCTCACTCCTATCCGGGCTGCGTTTTGCAGGTCCAGGCATTAGCACTTCTTCAGTTGCCCCTACGGGTCAGGTGTTTGGTGCCGCAGCGGCGTCTGGTAGTGCTTGAGTAGCGGTGATCGTCGTCTGTATCCTTTATGTTTAGTTAGCCTCCTACGGGGGTATGTTGTATAAATGTTAACCCTTTTGAGGATATGAATTTATCTTATTATATTGTTGAGGTTTGAAATTATCATTTTAATAAGGGTGCTTATGAATTGTTTAAGGAAACCAATAAGCTAGAGGGAACGCTCGCCAAAACATTTCCGAATTTAGTTAGGTTCCGGTTCACGTCGCCTGGCCTGGTTGTCCTTTGCGGGTCGGGGTGCGACATGCGAGGCCCAGACCTTGTTTATTGTATCATCACATGTGTTGCATGCTTAGCTGCTTATCTGCGTTTGTTCATAGCATGCATTTTTAATTGTGCAATAGATGCATAAGGATAGGGCGTGGGCGATGGGTTGATCACCGATCCAGGGCTTTTGGGTAGCTCGAATCTAGCTTTAGGACTGTAGCGGGTAGTGTGGTCCAGGATCAAATGGTAGTATTCAGTCGATATCGATGAAAGGTTTAGATGACTTGAATACATGCCGATTGAGGTTTAGAGGTTGTGTCGGCCTCGAGCCCGGTTTTGAGGTGTAGCCGATGTCCAGTGTTCTACGACTCTTGAGTAGAGGGTGTGTCTACTCAGTGGTGCCATTTCCCGTCAGCAGTGTTGGTTTCCTGCTTGTGAGTCAACAGTGTTGGTTTCCTGTTTACTGAGCTTGCGTGACCCGGCATGTGACCAGTTCTCCTAGAAGACCATGACTGAGCCCCTCAGGGACACGCGGTGGGGTTATGGGCCCCATGTATATACCCAAGCTCTGCTTGAAGGCGATATTGTTGTGTTCCCTCCTTCTTGTGTGTATCGTAATGTAGTTTCACTACTAAGCTTAGTTGATCACTACTACCCGGGCTGCGTTTGCAGGTGCAGGCGTTAGCTCCTATTCGGTAGCCCCTATCGGGCAGGTGTTTGGTGGTGTGACGGTGCATGGCGGTGCTTGAGGAGCGGTGATCATCGTCTGTACCCTTTTGTTTAGATAACCTCCTACAGAAGTTTAAATGAAAATGTTAACCTTTTCGAGGATTTCAATTATTATATTATATATGTTGAGGTTGGTTAATTATTTGCTTAAATAAGGGTGTTTATGAATTGTTTAGGAAGACCAATAGATTAGAGGGAACCATCGCCAAAATATTTCCGCATTTAGTTAGGTTCCGGTTCACGTCGCTCGGCCCGGTTGGGCCTTCACGGGTCGGGGCACGACATGATCGAAGCTAAGGATAACATATGGGGGTTCATTGACTATGACGCGTCATTGGAGGAAGCGGAAACGCGACATCAATAATATCGAGGCTTGGACCTTGAGGACAAGGTCCATCTCCAATGGGAGGAGAATGATAGGGTCCAACAATCAGACTGAGTGTGGTGGGCTAATCCGAAGTATCAGTTGGAAGTCAAGTTGAGTCAAGTCGTATTTGGTTTTGTATTTTGGTTAGGAGTTTGGTATTAGGATGGAGTCTAGTGAATCAAGTTGGAGTATAGGAAATGGGTTGGGTTTTAATCCAACCTAGTTGGGGTCGGTCTCTTTGGAGATTGTTTCCTTATGAGGAACGATAGATCATAAGGGAACATACGAACAAAAAAGAAGTTTTCTCAAGTGAGCGAACTTCTTCCTTGACCATTGGATCTATTAGTTGATCTTGGTCGTCTATGCTATCTAGGGTTTTGTTGTTTGCTTTATTTACGGGTCTCGGGTTGTAAAGGATTTTTCATACTTTGATTAATAGATGTTCTCCTCCTTGTTAAGAAGAAGAAAAGGGGTTGTCCAACCATTAATTGGACTAGGGGTATTGAGGAGTCCATCCATCTACTTCCATCTTCTATTCTCTCCATATCCATCTATTTTGTCCAAGGTGAGATCAAGATCTCATCAAGTTCATTTTGATATATTTTTACTATATTAAAGCCATAAAAAAGCAAACCTTTGTAGCATAATGAGTTAGTGATGTGTTGTGAATGTGTCGTTAAAATGTTGCAAACTCAATCAAATATTAAATTTATAATCCTTATTCAATCACTACACTACTGGGTAGAATAGCGGTGAAGTCCAGAGTTAATCCATAGGAAAAATGATGATAGAGGTGATAGCAATTATCAAAACCCTAAATCTAAGCAAAAGAATCAAATATTGAATAGAGTTATCTAAACTAACAAAGAAAAGAAATAAAATGCTGATCAATTTGAATCAATGAAGTAGTTACATGGGAATTACTTAATTCGTCCTAGTTTCGTTATTAGTCTTCTCTAGTTATCGTCTTATTCGCTTCTCTCAACATTTTGGATCATATGACTACAAGTTCTCATGAATCCCTAAAAAGAAAGTTAATATTCCCAATGGCATAACCTATCTTTGCTTGGCATAGATTATTGTGAGGACCTGTACCTCAAACTTGGTCCGATCGCATTAGGTCTAGGGCTTTGATTGGATGGTTTGGTTCCGTTGGCCTTATTGAACGATGGTGTCGATTGTTGTAACTCCAAGGACATTTTAGTAATTTGCCCATGTGGAGTTGGGTATCACACGCGGTAGTGCACAAATGATCTCATGAGTGATGAATGTGCTGGTTAGACCCCTAGGCAAGCTTTGAATTGGGAGATCCGATTTCGGACATGAAAGCTTGTTTTTAGGGCAACTTTCAGCCTAGAGCGATCGATCTCTCCTGAGATCGATCGATCGGACTCGGGACTGAGGGTTTAAGTAGATGGCAACTTAGATCTTTTTCTCTCCTCTCATTTCTTTAGGGTTTTAGAGAGGGGGTTTTGGGAGCTCGTGGGAGATGAATCCAGCGTTTTGGAGGCTAAAGCTTGGGCAAACACCGATCTAGGCTACAATAAATTGGATTAGTGAAGTTTGAGAGAAGATTAGCTTGATTAAGGTAGGGTTTCTATCCCTAAACCTGTACTTAGGCCATATTAGGATTGATTGAGCTTGTTTTGTGGTTTTCTCTTCGTTGGTATGCTTCTCTATGCCTAATTTTCCTATGTTCTATGTTTCATCGCGTTTCGTCGCCGTTTGAGTGAGATTTGGAGATTTTCCGGTCGGATTCCTTAAACTGCCAGTTGCGATCGATCGCTCCCCTGGCAGAGTGGATGCATGTTGGCCATTTTGAGGTTTCTTTGATTCCTTTTCGACCTGTTCTTATGCTATGACCTCCCTAATTATGTCTAGTACCAGCATATTTAATTATGTGGTTTTTCGATGATTTATTAGGGATTTATGGCGAGTTTACCTATTGGCTAAGTTTCAAGCAAGTTATGGTTTTTATGTCAAATTGATACATGCTATATATATGTACATAAAATATCTATTAGGCCTTATTGGCCGAGCCTTACGTAGGCTTGTGGGTGAATTAGGAGAGTCATGCCCCCCGGGAATGTTTAGTATAATGGCTGACGGTATGCCTAAATTGAATGTGGATTGCATGGTCATTTAAAGGCCGAATGTGTGCCATTGATGAATGTCTAATTGAATACATAACATATATGTTTAGCCTTATAGAGGTATGTATAGTTATTAGCATGTTTGGTTGATAACATGCATGGATTCGTTTCCCAAGTTGTGCATTGGTTTTCTTTTAGCATATACAGCTTGGATATCTCGTATTGTTGGTATGGCTTAGCATGTTGGAATGCTAGAGAGCCATTGGAGGGCGTGGATGGTTGTCATAACATGTTTATTTCTATGTGGAATGATTTGGAGGTATGCTCATGAGGAGCGGATGGTTATATTTGAGCTTGGCTTTGTGTAGCTGGGATGCTTGTCAACCATTGATGGGTTGGTAATATTAGATATGACATGCTCTATGCCTTATTAGCCTCTTTTATACCTTATGTAATGCTTAGTTCTTTTCTATGCTTCATTATTAGCTCTTTGTTAGTATGTTGCATGCTATGCTTGACTTGGATGATGAAATGCCATATAGAGACACATTACCTAGTTGAGTGTGTAGGCTCATGAATAATTGGTTGCATTAGAAGCATTACTATTAGGACGTGGGCGATGGGAGTTTCACCGATCCAGAGTTCTTGGGTAGCTCGGATCTAGCCCTAAAATCGAGGTTTTGTTAGTTGAGGTTTAGGGCGTGATTGTTGTCATATGATCATATTTTTGATCATTTGAGGTTGTTGCATAGTCGACTTTGAGTTTGTTATGTTTGAGGCTAATTTAGTGTGTTGGGACTTCCGATCCCGGTGACCTTAGTGGGAGCTCCATCCAAGTTGTCATTCCCGTTTATAAATTCCCTCTTGGGCGTGATGGTTAGGAAGAGGCCGAGGGCATGTTGGTGTGTTAGTGTTTTGGTGTTTCCCTTCAACATGTGTCGTTGTTCACGTCGCGGTTGAGGATGAGGGGCGGTGTGATGTGAGAGCACGTGTATCCCGACCTAGGGTCGTGGAGAAGTTCTGCGCCCTTATTGTTGCCTTTCCTTTGACTGTGAGGTTAGAGTAGAACCCTAATGGGCATTGTTGCTCACCCTATCAGGGTTGCATTGGTGATAAAGGTACCGATGCAATTCCTTCTTCATGTGTTCTTGTCACACCCTGACCCAAAAAACCCATCCGGTCTAGGGCGTGAGGGTTCCTAATCTATTCAATCTACATGTGCGCATTTATATAATAATTATCTGAGGCTAAAACTGTAATATCCAATATTAAACCAAAATGTACTGATATAATATTATCAAAACTCCTCAAAGAGGGAAATTATACATTTACATAATTCTTGAAGGATATCTATAAACAAAAACTATCAAGCAGTACGATAAGATCTGCAGAAACCTCAAACGCCTCCAGAAGTCGATGCGCCACCAAAAGCTGATCCGCTAGGAGCTACAAAAATGCTAGCATGATTCTATTCTACGTCACACTGAAAGGAAGGGAACAGTAAAGCCCATGTTCCATCTCGTCTCTAGGGGAAAACACATGTCACATCCACCACCTATCCCTAGGGCATGCACCCTGATGACATCTACAATCAATAGGCGTTCCCCACAAACAAAGCGCTCCAGCGCTGAAACAACAAGGGTAGGACCCAGGGTGGGTACGTAACTTCCCCCATCGTTGTACTGAGAATGAGACTGAGACGAAACCCAGAATGACCTCTACACCTCAATCAAAATAATTGCACCCTACTAAAATAGTAACCTCGATAGCAAAAGATTATCATAACAATTCGGCCTAAACCTTACTACCTAGTCTCGGTCCTAAGGCTAGATTCGAGCTACCCGAGCCCTCGGATCGGCAATCGACCCGTCACCCACATCCTAACCTTTATGCTTCTAATGCAATCAAAGGCATGGAATGTTCAGGCATAAATACAGAAGTATGAGCATGCAATAGTATGTAAAATAAGATACAAGTCCGGGCATAACCTAAAACTCGCCAAAAGGGTATACATAGCAGTGGTCTATGGGAAGAAGATATTTATTCTACACATCCCAAGGGGCGAGACCCCATTGGTTCACCCACATGCCACACGCAGGGTTTACAAAATATCATAACATATAACAATGAAAAGCTCGATTTAACAAATTAAAGCAAACTAACTACTAACTTCGGAAAATCATACTTCCGATCTAACTGTTCGATTGATGTGAAACTTGATATGCTCGCTCAACAACATACCCCAAATCACATATCCAAAGATCATATAATGAAAAGCCACTTAAAGTTACTAATTAAACTGACTGTTTTGTTCTGCAAAGCCTAGCCATTTATTTCACAATAAATTGTAAATAAATCTGAAACAATGTGAAACCAATTGAAATCAAAAGCTAACTTAGAGCTCTACAACTTTCATGTTTAAGATCAACTTAGAACAAGCATGTACAAGCCGAAAAACAAGATAGAACATAGTTGTTTCTGCTAGAACAGAAATCAGGGAATAAATCAAGGAAAGCTCACTTAAATCCGGTTTAAATGCTACCAAAAATCCAATCAAATATCAATAAGATATTAAACATACCTAGGAGCACCATCTAGCATAGTTTGATTAACTAAATAAGCATTCAATTAGTCAAGAACACATAAACAAGCCCTAAGGTCAAGAATCCTACCTTACTACACAAATCCACGATTATTCCTCAATTAATCCATATAGGCAAGCCCTTGATGTGTTCCTCTCCTTGCAGCCTACCTCTCCAAGCCTCTTGATCGAGTTCCCTCCTTGAATTGATGCAACGGTGAAGACGGAAGAAAAAAAGATAAAACAGAGGGTTCCAGCGGGTTCTTACAAGCTCCAGACCGATAGACAATCGTCCACATCACTGACCGATCGTCCCACGGACCGATCGATCGTTCCATGTTGGTTCAGTGTCCTTATCCGGACACGTCACGACGGTGCCGACATCGAGGCCGATCGATCGTTTATGGACCAATCGATCGTCCCATGCACAGGGCGATTCCAAGGCATGACAGTTGTCCTAAAGACAAGCTGTCGTGCCCGAATTAGGATCTTTCGATCCCAAACCGGCCTAAGTGTCTAACAAGCACAATAAACATTTATAGGGTTGTGTGTGCGCTACGCATGTGTACAATCAATCGCCAATGTGCAATTTACCAAATTGCCCTTGATGTCCAAAAGCAACTGTCACGCCCCGCCCCAATTTAATATAAAATATCTCAAATAATTACTGAAAATTTTGGCATGACCCTTGGGCACGGGGACATGATATCACTATTACAACCTGTCAATCACTAATAATACATACTTTACAACATTTAATCACAATTTCATTCATCTCCTTCATTTCATGTACAAAGGACTTGTAAACATCAAAATACAGGATATGACAACCCAAATTTACAATATACAACTCTTTTTCCAAATTCCAACATATACATGCTTTTCATACATAAATAAAGATGCAGAATACAGAATAACTCCTCTGCACATTACATGATCTCCATAGGATGCAGTGGTCTCGGGCCTACCTGCACCAAAAACCGAAAACCCAAACAATGAGCTAAAAAGCCCAGTAGGAGTCACCTGACACACTCTAGGACACTGGTGTACACCCACCTATCCTAGTATACTGCCCAAGTATGGTCTGGCTAGTATGGGTAAGTCTTACACGCACAGTCGCCGCGTCCGGCCGTCAATGCTCGCCCATACCCCTATAGACTCTATACCCAGCCCCAGTATACTAGTATAGATACAACATCCTATACTAGTTTACTGATCCTAGTATGGTCTGGCTAGTCTGGGTAAGTCTTACACGCACAGTCGTCGCGTCCGGCCGTCAATGCTCGCCCAGACCCCTATAAACTCTATACAGGCCTCAGTATACTAGTATAGGCAACAGAACCTCAAGTCATATCCTCAATCAGATCAAATCCTCAAGTCAAGTCATCAACATAGTCCCTAGACTCTGACTAGTCTACTTACAGGACCTGACTAGACCCAACCATAATCCCTGTCCTAAGACAGACCTGACATTCCTAGCATATATGCACAAATCACATAAATAATCGATCAATCAATAAAATGGTCAATCAATCTCATTACACATACATACATGAAATCATCAGATACATAACATAACATGTCATATATAAGCTTGTAATAGGCTCAACTAGCCCAACAAGCTCTAGCACAACAAATACACTATCATGGCATAGCATAGCATCGCATATACACACAAAATTAATAAAATACATACATATATCAAGGCATCAACACATTTATATAGCAAACAAAGCACAACAAATCCTAGGAGGTAACTCCTGCCTCAAGAGAACAATCAATGCGCTCCCTAAGTCCGGTGATGTGCTGTCGCAGGCACTCAAAAATAAATCCAATACTCTTCAAAACAAATGTAGTAGTGCGAGTACGAGTCGATCCCACGAAGAGTGTTCAGTCTAGTTTTGTGCTTAGTGAACAAAGATGGGGGGGTTTTAAACTTGAGGAAAAACAATAAAGAAATAATCTAAAGCGAAGAAATGAGTTGAATCAAGAGAACAAACCTTGGTCTGAGTCAACATCCACCATCGGAATCCAACAACTGATCATAGATGCAAGTATCAATCAATTTATACCATGAATATTCATCGTCCGAATTCAATTCGAAGCTCTCCTCGATCATAGTTAATTAGAAACAAGCGATCTAATCAACCCTAACTACTAGACAACCTAAGACAAGCGCTGTAGATTTAATCTAGTAGCAGCGTTAAGAATAGGGAGATCGATGAAGCTAAACAACACAAGCACAAGCGGTTGCATTTAATCTAGTTGAATATTCTTCCTAAGATCTAACAAGATCTGATCAGCAGTAAATTATTAGATCCTAGTTGCTTCGCAGATTAGAGGGATCAAACAATTCCGGATTTGATATCAAACCTAGCAGTAGATCACCATGAATAATAAACTAGTAGGCCTCCTAGCAATTAGACAAGGTAATCATGAAGATTTAATCTCAGAAGAACATCCAATACTCATGTATAAACTGAACAATAAAAATAAATTAGATCTCACAGTTTCATTGATTCCGAGGTTTCAGTCTCCTCGACCAAGGATCAAGATTTAGCCACGCAGGGCCATCGAGAACAATCCTCCAAAAGATTTCATAAAGCAAAAGAAAACCTAGAAAAAATATAAAAGAGGAGAAAGAGTAGCCAAAAGTGTCCAAGAATCCCCCCTCAAACCCTAGAAATAGTCCTATTTATAGCCTCAATTGTATCCACCCTCGGATTAGATCACAATCGTTGATTTTTGTTACTGGGAAAGTCCGATCGATCGGACCTTGGATGCTGGATCGATCGGTCTCATTAAAATCTTCAACTTCTATTCACGCCCGAGCCCGATCGATCGGACTAAGGAAGTCGGATCGATCGATTTCGTAAAAATCTTCGTCTCTGGCTCTTCCCGAGTTCGATCGATGGTCCGATCGATCGAATTCGGTTCCTCTAAAAAGCATACGCTCTGTCAACTTTAATTCCCAAGTCCGATCGATCGAACTTTAAGTGCTGGATCGATCGGAGGCATAAAAATCCACATTCTCTGGGTATTTTTGAGTCCGATAGATCCAACTCTAGGAGTCGGATCGATCGGGCTCAGTAGGAGTGATGGTTCGATCGATCGAACCATATTCAGCCAAAAACTACATGTTCTGTCACAGTTTTGCCAGGTCCGATCGATCGGACCTTCGCTCGGACTTCCAGCTTATTTTCCTTTCTGCCATTCAGACTGCGCATCGGTACTGAAATTGCCGTAACTTCCTCTAGGAAACTCAGAATCACGAACCGTAAAATTCTCCAGAATCTAGACTTCAAGAGCTTTCCAACCATGTATGGCGCATCCTCTGGTTCTTCATGAGCAGGTACAGATAAATCTTTAAATTTGATCCATGCACTCTTTTCAGCTTCTTTTCGACTTAAGGACTTCAATTGCATCCTAAATCAAAATATAAGAATAATGAGTGTATTTAGGAACTAAATAAGCATAGGAGACTAAATATTAAGGAATAAAAATATAACATTATGCATTCTCATCAAATTCCCCCACACTTAGCTTTTGCTCGTCCTCGGGCAAAACTAAAATTCACTCTACTCAAGAAATCAAGGTTGCAACACCATCAACAAAGAACAATTAAGCCCTTCACAACTCATAACATATCATGAACAAACATTTTTAAACAACTTAAAAATCAATCAATAAGCATTTTCACTCGAATATGGAGCATACTAAACAAGTAGACCCTCACGGAAATAAACACTCAACTCTCATGTGTTTGAAGGATATGTATTTCACTCAAATTCTTTCCAATGAAAATGATCTACCATAAGCTTGCATATCTTCTCATTCTCCACCACTAGAATCACATGCATAACACAAATCATAAGGACTTCCAAAGGTTGTAATGGGGTCCAGGATTAAGGTGGGAAATATTTAGGAATGTAGCTTAAAAGCCAATGAAACTAATGGAGCAAAAAATGCATTAATAAGACATGTACAACCAATCACTCCATTCAACAACTTTCTTCAACTTAACTTTAACATACTCAACCCATAAAACATTACCACATTGGCAAAGAGATTGCTCAAAGGAATACTTTTTAACTGAAATAGTGAACAATCTTTTGCAAAAACTTCCACCTTTGTAGAGATCATACATAAACATCCCCCTTTATTGGAATATTAGGAGGATTCATACACATATTTTGTAACATGAGAAACAATTTCCTCCTTCACTTTCTTTTCTTCTTTTCTTTTCTTTTTTTTTTTTTTCAAATATAGCCATACCACAAATCCAAACACCCCCACACTTGAACTTTTGCACCCATACATGTCATAATGATGATCAATGCTCCACTAGTCCTATGACTTGGGTATTGGGATTATTTTTTTTTCAGGTTTAAAGCTTGTAATGTGGGTTAACAATGAAGTCAATAAAGCTCAAAGGTGTTTAGCAAAAGGATTTAATCAAAAGGTAGGATATTTGGCTTATGTAACTTATAACAAAGATGGCCTTAATCATGTTCATGTATACATGTGTCAATGTGACCTCAAATAGAATCAAAGCAAGTTCTAGAGAAACAAATCCATGGAAGAATATCTCTCATGAAAGAAATTAGTGAGACTGATATGAATGTGTCAGTCTAAAGGCTCAAAATCTCACCAGCTTTTGTCTACTCATTCAGTCACTACCAACTCAAGGAAAATAACTCAATTAATTAATTCTAAGTCGCAAAATTACTCATTCAATCATGTTATAAAAATGTCAAGCTTAACTAATTCTTGCTCATGGCATATGCAACCTAGATCTCCTCCCCCACACTTGAAACTGACATTGTCCCCAATGGAAGGTGGAATGCAAAGAAAAGCAAAAATAACTAAAATGGAAATGCGAAAATAAAAAGAGAAAGGAACGAACTCCCCTTGGGTTGCCTCCCAAGCAGCGCCTTTGTTTATTGTCATTGGCTCGACTTCATGCTTGCTTCTTTAATCAGTATAAGTTGGTTCCTCAAGGTCCAATTTTTCCAACTTTTCTGTTAGAACGCCTTCATAGAAAGGTTTAAGTCGATGGCCATTCACCGTAAACATTTTGGAAGTGGCTAAACTTTGAATTTCAACTGCACCATGAGAAAAAACATTAGTAACAATAAAAGGTCCAATCCAACGAGAACACAACTTACCTGAAAACAAACGTAAGCGTGATTGGTAAAGGAGAACTTTTTGACCAACTTTAAACTCCTTTCTAGAGATCATCTTATCATGAAAAGCTTTTGCCTTTTCCTTGTAAATCCTAGCGCTCTCATAGGCATCATTGCGAATTTCCTCTAATTCTTGCAGTTGTAACTTCCTGTGTTCTCCACTCTCATCCATGTTCATATTAAAGCTCTTGATAGCCCAATAAGCTTTATGTTCTAACTCAACTGGAAGGTGACATGGTTTCCCAAATATCAAGCGATAAGGTGACATACCGATGGGTGTCTTATATGCAGTCCTATATGCCCACAACGCATCATCCAAACGCAAACTCCAATCTTTTCTATTTGGATTTACCGTCTTTTCATTGATGGACTTGATCTCTCGATTTGACACTTCCGCTTGTCCACTCGTTTGCGGATGATAGGCGGTTGACACCTTATGGGTCACATGGTACCTCCTTAGTAACGCCTCAACAGTTCGATTGCAAAAGTGAGTGCCTCGATCACTTATGAAAGCTCTTGGAATTCCAAACCTGGATAATATGTTAGACTTGATAAAATCTGCAACAACTTTAGAATCATCAGTCCTGGTAGCTTTAGCTTCTACCCATTTTGAAACATAATCCACAGCAAGTAGAATATAAACATAACCAAAAGATATAGGGAACGGACCCATGAAATCAATGCCCCAAACATCGAAAATTTCGCAAAATACTATGGGGGTTTGTGGCATCTCATTCCTTTGGGATATATTTCCTGTCTTTTGACAATTTTCGCATGACTTACAAAGAAAATATGAATCTCGAAATAAAGAAGGCCAATAGAAACCACATTCTAACACTTTTCTGGCCGTTCTCTTAACTCCAAAGTGACCGCCACAAGCATAAGAATGACAAAAAGTGAGTATAGAAATAATTTCACTTTCAGGAACGCGCCTTCTTATTACTTGATCTGCACAATGCTTCCATAAATATGGGTCATCCCACACATAATATTTAGCATCACTTTTAATCTTATCTCTTTGAGCCTTAGACAATTCAGAAGGTAACATATTAGTAACCAAATAATTCACAATATTTGCATACCAAGGTAATGTCACAGTTGCAGAAAACAATTGTTCATCAGGGAATGTTTCCTGTAGACGAAGGTTATCCTCCACATGAACTAACCGACTCAGATGATCTGCAACTCGATTTTCTGTTCCTCTTTTGTCTTTTATCTCCAAATCAAATTCACTCAAGAGAAGTATCCATCGGATTAATCTCGGCTTTGCCTCCTTCTTCGTCATTAAATAACGAAGGGCTGCATGATCAGAGTAAACAATGACTTTAGTACCAAGTAAATAAGAACGAAATTTTTCTAAAGCAAACACTACAGCTAAAAGTTCTTTTTCAGTTGTAGAATAATTTCTCTGGGCATCATCCAAAGTCTTGGAAGCATAGTAAATTGCATGAGAAGCTCTTCCAATCTTTTGACCCAAAACTGCGCCCACTGCATAATCACTCGCATCACACATTATCTCGAAAGGAACGCTCCAGTCTGGGGGTTGAATAATTGGAGTAGAAGTCAACAATTCTTTCAGCTTATCAAATGCCTTTTTGCATGCTTCATCGAACTCAAAAGCCTTGTCCTTTTGTAACAACGTGCACAACGGTAATGTTATTTTGGAGAAGTCCTTGATGAATCTTCGGTAAAAACCTACATGTCCAAGAAAAGAACGAACTTCCCGCACACTAGTGGGATAAGGTAAAGATTGAATGACATCAACTTTAGCTTTATCAACCTCAATTCCTTTAGATGAAACAACATGACCCAAAACTATACCTTGTTCAACCATGAAATGACATTTCTCAGAATTTAACACAAGGCTAGTTTCTATGCATCTTTGAAGAACAAGTGTAAGGTTATGTAAACAATTATCAAAAGAGTTTCCATAAACTGTGAAATCATCCATAAAAATCTATATGATCTGTTCAATATAATCTGAGAATATACTAACCATACACCTTTGGAAAGTAGCTGGGGCGTTGCAGAGACCAAAAGGCATGCGACGATATGCAAAAGTTCCAAATGGGCATGTGAACGTCGTCTTTTCCTGATCTTCAGGGGCAATTGCAATCTGAAAGTAACCTGAATAACCATCAAGAAAACAATAATAAGAATGACTAGCTAATCTTTCAAGCATCTGATCAATAAAAGGTAAAGGAAAGTGGTCCTTGCGGGTTATAGCATTTAATTTTCTATAATCAATACAAACCCTCCACCCATTTTGCACACGGGTGGGAACTAACTCATCTTTGTGATTTCTCACCACGGTTATTCCTGTCTTTTTAGGAACAACTTGAACTGGACTAACCCAAGTGCTATTCGAAATAGGATAGATCACTCCAACTTCAAGCAGTTTGAGGATCTCCTTCTTTACAACATCCATCATGGGCGGATTTAACCTTCTTTGTGGTTGGCGGGAAGGTTTCGCTCCCTCTTCAAGCAAGATACGATGCATACATGTACTTGGGCTGATTCCTTTGATGTCTGCAATTGTCCAACCAATAGCTGTCTTATGCTCCTTAAGAACCTGCACAAGTTTTTCTTCCTGTGGTGCACTAAGGTTATTGGAAATAATCACTGGTAATACTCCTTCATCTCCAAGAAAAGCATATTTAAGATGATTAGGAAGAGGTTTCAGATCTGGAATAGGTGCTTGCAATTCAGAAGGTAATGATTTCTCATTAGATACAGGTAATAAACTAGAAGAATCGTTTTCTGATTGCTGAATTATCGAAAAATCATTCAGTGTTGCAACAGTTTCCTGCAAATTAGTACTCAAAGATAGCTCCACATTTTCTTCCTCAAGAGATTTGCTAATAGCCACTTCCAATTCATCTTTATCACTAAGTTCAAAAACTTCCTGTGATAAATAATCAATCACATCAATTGAATACACTGAACAATCATCAGCAGGATATTTCATGGCATCATAAATATTAAACTTAACAGTTTCACCATCAAATTCCATGGTAAGTGTGCCACTATGGACATCTATCTTAGTCTTGGATGTCTTCAAGAAAGGTCTTCCCAACAAAATAGGAGTACTATGATCACCATTCTCCATATCAAACACATAAAAATCAGCAGGGAAAACTAAATCATTGACCTGCACAAGAATATCTTCAACTACACCTTTAGGATAGGTGTTAGATCTGTCAGCCAATTGAATCACAACACCAGTTTCATTCAAAGGCCCAAGTTTTAAAGAAGAATATATAGAATATGGCATGACATTGATAGAAGCTCCCAAATCTAACATAGCTTTCTCAAATTTGGTGTTACCAATTGTACATGGGATAGTAAACATACCTGGATCCCTACACTTTGTAGGAATTTTTCTTTGCAGAATTGCAGAAACATTTTCCCCTACTTTCACCTTCTCACATCCTTTAAGTTTTTGCTTCCTCTTAATTGTGCACAATTCCTTCAAGAATTTAACATAACGAGGTACTTGTTTAAGAGCATCTAAGAGTGGAATATTTACCTCGCATCGGCGAAAAGTCTCATATAGATCTGAATTCTTCTCATATTTCGTTGATTCTGTTAAAGCCTGAGGAAAAGGAGGTACAGGTTTATAATCAGAAAGAGGTGGAAACTTACGTTTAGGTACGTCGTCGTCATCAGGAAAGATTTTGTCCGCGACGATGTCTTGCTCTTTTCCTTGCGCAGACGATGTAGGAACTTCCTTTACTGGAGTCTCCACTTCTTTACCACTTCTCAAAATAATTGCACTTGCATTCTCTCTTGGATTTATTACCGTTTGAGAAGGTAATTTTCCCGAATTTTGCGCCTCTAGCTTGCTAATTGCTGACGCCATCTGGCCCATTTGATGTTCCAAACCTTGGATACTGGCCTTTGTATCTTCTTTAAATTGTTTTGTATCCTGTTGAAGTTGCATAGCACTAGTAGCAAGGGAATTAACAATATCTTCTAAAGACATACCATAATTCGGAGTTGGATTTTGTTGTGGTCTCGGGGGGTATGGCGGTCTATATTGTTGATATTGCTGTCCAATTGGGCGAAATTGAGTTGTAGGCTGATTCACTTGTGGATTTCCATAGTTGAGATTGGGGTGATCCCTCCATCCCGGATTATACGTGTTTGAATAGGGATCATACTTCCTTTGCGGTGGTCCTGGGAAACTCCCCGCTGCATTCACTTGTTCAATGGGTTCCTCTTGAAGAGTTGGGCACATATCGGTTGGATGTCCCGCCACCGAGCAAATTCCACAAACCTTCGCTGTTTGCATGTTACCTACAGCCATTTGACGAACAAGAGAAGTTAGACTCGCAATCTGTTGTTCAAGAGATGAAACATTTACCTCATTAACATGTTTTGAATAAGAATCAAGTCTAGTATTAAATTGTTTAAAATTAGCTGCCATATTTGCAATCAAGTTCCTCGCGGCTTCAGGAGTTTTATCCACCAAAGCTCCTCCACTAGCTGCATCAATCATACTCCTGTCATTGATTAGTAAGCCCTCATAAAAATATTGAATAAGTAATTGCTCACTAATTTGATGATGGGGACAGCTTGCACATAATTTCTTAAAACGTTCCCAATATTCATGTAGAGATTCTCCATTATGTTGCCTTACACCACAGATCTCTTTCCTAATGTTGGCCGCTCTTGAGGCTAGAAAATACTTCTCTAAAAACAACCTCTTCATCTCATTCCATGTAGTAATACTCCCAGATGGTAAATAATAAAGCCAATCCTTAGCCGAATCCTTCAAAGAAAATGGAAAGGCTCTCAATTTGATTTGATCTTCAGTCACCCCCATGGGTTTCATACTTGTGCACACAACATGAAGCTCCTTTAAATGCTTGTGAGGATCCTCACCTGAAAGTCCATGAAAAGTAGGTAAGAGGTGTATTAGTCCAGATTTTAATTCAAAAGTAGTAGCAACATCCAAAGTAGGAAATGTAATGCATAAGGGTTGTTGATTCAAATCTGGGGCTGCAAGTTCTTTCAAATTCCGATTTCCGGCCATGACTTCCTCCTCTAATTCAGAATCACTGATAAATACGTGGTCAAGACCCAAATCGTTCTCCTCAGGATTTATCCGAGCTTCTCTCCTTAACCTGCGCAGAGTTCTTTCTATCTCTGGATCGTACTGTAAACCACCTTGATTAAAAGATCGAGCTATACTCATAAACAATCAAGAGAATTCCGGCAAAACGAGAAAAAGAAATCAAGAAAATTCGAATAACTCTTTTTTTTTTTTATGAAAATAAGGATCACAATAAACACAACAATCAACTAGAATCACTCCCCGGCAACGGCGCTAAAATTTGATGTGCTGTCGCAGGCACTCAAAAATAAATCCAATACTCTTCAAAACAAATGTAGTAGTGCGAGTACGAGTCGATCCCACGAAGAGTGTTCAGTCTAGTTTTGTGCTTAGTGAACAAAGATGGGGGGGTTTTAAACTTGAGGAAAAACAATAAAGAAATAATCTAAAGCGAAGAAATGAGTTGAATCAAGAGAACAAACCTTGGTCTGAATCAACATCCACCATCGGAATCCAACAACTGATCATAGATGCAAGTATCAATCAATTTATACCATGAATATTCATCGTCCGAATTCAATTCGAAGCTCTCCTCGATCATAGTTAATTAGAAACAAGCGATCTAATCAACCCTAACTACTAGACAACCTAAGACAAGCGCTGTAGATTTAATCTAGTAGCAGCGTTAAGAATAGGGAGATCGATGAAGCTAAACAACACAAGCACAAGCGGTTGCATTTAATCTAGTTGAATATTCTTCCTAAGATCTAACAAGATCTGATCAGCAGTAAATTATTAGATCCTAGTTGCTTCGCAGATTAGAGGGATCAAACAATTCTGGATTTGATATCAAACCTAGCAGTAGATCACCATGAATAATAAACTAGTATGCCTCCTAGCAATTAGACAAGGTAATCATGAAGATTTAATCTCAGAAGAACATCCAATACTCATGTATAAACTGAACAATAAAAATAAATTAGATCTCACAGTTTCATTGATTCCGAGGTTTCAGTCTCCTCGACCAAGGATCAAGATTTAGCCACGCAGGGCCATCGAGAACAATCCTCCAAAAGATTTCATAAAGCAAAAGAAAACCTAGAAAAAATATAAAAGAGGAGAAAGAGTAGCCAAAAGTGTCCAAGAATCCCCCCTCAAACCCTAGAAAGAGTCCTATTTATAGCCTCAATTGTATCCACCCTCGGATTAGATCACAATCGTTGATTTTTGTTACTGGGAAAGTCCGATCGATCGGACCTTGGATGCTGGATCGATCGGTCTCATTAAAATCTTCAACTTCTATTCACGCCCGAGCCCGATCGATCGGACTAAGGGAGTCGGATCGATCGATTTCGTAAAAATCTTCGTCTCTGGCTCTTCCCGAGTTCGATCGATGGTCCGATCGATCGAATTCGGTTCCTCTAAAAAGCATACGCTCTGTCAACTTTAATTCCCAAGTCCGATCGATCGAACTTTAAGTGCTGGATCGATCGGAGGCATAAAAATCCACATTCTCTGGGTATTTTTGAGTCCGATAGATCCAACTCTAGGAGTCGGATCGATCGGGCTCAGTAGGAGTGATGGTTCGATCGATCGAACCATATTCAGCCAAAAACTACATGTTCTGTCACGGTTTTGCCAGGTCCGATCGATCGGACCTTCGCTCGGACTTCCAGCTTATTTTCCTTTCTGCCATTCAGACTGCGCATCGGTACTGAAATTGCCGTAACTTCCTCTAGGAAACTCAGAATCACGAACCGTAAAATTCTCCAGAATCTAGACTTCAAGAGCTTTCCAACCATGTATGGCGCATCCTCTGGTTCTTCATGAGCAGGTACAGATAAATCTTTAAAGTTGATCCATGCACTCTTTTCAGCTTCTTTTCGACTTAAGGACTTCAATTGCATCCTAAATCAAAATATAAGAATAATGAGTGTATTTAGGAACTAAATAAGCATAGGAGACTAAATATTAAGGAATAAAAATATAACATTATGCATTCTCATCATCCGGGAACCCACGTCACGCTCCGACACTTGACGGCCGCTCAATCGATCACCTAAAGCACAAGAATCAAGATTACGATCAAGTAGAGCTCCAAATGCCGTTAAATCTACTAGAATTAGACCAATCTCGAGAAGCCGATCGAAACGGCACGAAAAACGATGAAATTAGACATCGAAGGAATCTGGCGCACGTAGCGAACAACGTGCACTGTGCGCACAGGATGCTGGCTCGTGCACAGGGCACTGACCAGTGCATCAGGCAGACGACGCGCACAGCGCATAGCGTCGCCTTCCTCTCCAAGAAGATCACCGGAGCTCCGTCGGATCTCCAAACCAAGTTGCTCAATCACCGGGAAAACCACCAGAGGAGAAGAGGGAAGCCGCTCGCTGTCCCTAGCAAGGTTCCCAAAGAGGTCGGCGGCCACGACTAGAGAAAGGCTGGCCGGAATCCTCATCGGAATCCATGGCCGGGAGAAGAAACAGGGCTGCCGACTTGGAAAACACCCCAGGGACAGAGAGGACGGCGTCGAGGTTCACCTCCACCCTTTCCCAACGCTGCAGTCGCCGGGAAGAGGAGTGGCGTCAACTCCGACGTCGTCTCTGGCGACCCATCGCCGGAGAAACCCACAAAAGACCCCAAAACCCGCCGAAAATCCAACAAAAGGACACGGAATCAAAGGAGGGAGAAGATGGAAGCTCACATTCGACGAGAATGGGAAGAAATCCGACGGAGAGCCGCCCCGAAGGTTCACTCCCCGGCGAGCTCCATCGTTTCAGCAGCTCGATCTCACCCTCTCCGCTCCTCTTCCTCCCTCTCCAACTCCCTCTCTCACGATCTCTCTCCCTCGCGGTCGATCTCGCCCTCTCAAGCTCCGGCGCCGGCGATCTTCACCTTCCTCCTCTCTCGATCTCTCTCTATCTCTCTCTCTCCCGATCTCACTCCCTCTCTCTCTCGGGTTGGCAGCCAAAGAAAGAAGGGAAAGGAAGAGACCCGATCTCTCTAGAAGGGGGTAGTTTTTGCAGAAAACCCCCCGCAAAACCCGAAATCACATGAAAGGTCCTCTAAATCTTACATAAATGTCCTTATATGAAAATAGGTCCTTACAACAACAATGCAATCTAATAGATCGTGCTCGACGCGGAAAGAAGCCAACAGGGCACGACCCCGACCTACGCTATCGAGCCAAGTTAGAGGAACGAGTCCTCACAATTCTTCTAAACTGTTGCGCGACATTCTCGGGGAGATCGAGAATTGTGAAGGCTCGAGGAGTTTCTTTTACAACTTTGATTATAGTTCTAAATCATGATGTATAAATTGTTCTATTCGAAAACGAATTTGTATAAAGTTCCATTTGTTATATTTGAGAAAGTTTGTATCATTCATTAATCCAATTTTGTGAAATGTAATATTTAATTACCTTTATGCCCTTATCTTTAAATTGTTCAATTTAGTGGTGGTTTTATATATGTAAATCTTGCGTCACAGGTTGATTTGTGTTAGGTTGGCTCATGTCTCAATTCGAATGGGTTTTCTGAATCGGGATATCCCAGTGTTCGGGCCTATGATTACCTTAAGTTATACTACTAATAATGAGTTTGGCACAACCTATCTCCGGCTTATCTCAAAGGCAAACCACAAATTTCATTGAAATCATCTCATAAATCTTTACAAACAGTGACAGAAAGCTTGTACGACTGAAAGTACTGCAAGGGAGATGTGCTCTTTTAATCTCTAATCAATAAAACCGTATTTATGATATCATGGATTGAGAAGTTCACAAGATTCAAACTAAAAAAGACCAAAAACAACAATAGGGTTTCATGATATTCTTAAATACATGAAGTTAGCCACTCATCTTGTGGATGGAGGCAATCAGATCGAGGAAGAAAGCCATCACCATCCGCACCCTCGTCGTCTCCTCTTTTCTTCTCCAAAGATAGTAAAATAGATGGGGAACTCAGTCTGAAATAGCTCTATTTATAGTTGCAACCTCAGAATAAAGTTTAGTAGTCATAACTGGACTTAAACTCTGATTTTCCTAATTTCTGTACTTACCACGTCAACGGACCGATCGATCGGGTCCAATTCCAATCCAACAGTCCAATCAACTTGGTTGGATCGGTTTATGCCACACCAGCAACTAATTTCTTCGGCTTTTTAATTTCAACTTTCACAAATCTGATTTTGTTTCGAAACTGACGGCAACCTATAATGAATCTTATAAAGATTTCAATATGAAAGTTGTAGCATTTCAAGTCTGCTTTCATCGTCTAGAATTTCAGAATATTTGGACATTGATGGAATTTCTATAGAATATTCTGTTGACAGTCGATGGCTAATTCCAGACTTCTGGATTATGCAGAATTTGGTTTTTTTAACTAAATTTCTTGTATTTCTTCTCATCATTTAGCTATTTCTCATATCTTTCACTTTTGATGATTTTCTCTAGACTAAGCTATTTCTTTTTTTTATCACTAGCTAGTTGAATCTTTAATCTAGATTTTAGAGCACAAGTGCCCCTAATAGGCACTCAAAAATTCCTTTTAGTAGACTGAAAGTTTAATTAAGATCTAGATTGCAACTGTTCATCCTTTCCATATATCCTCATCACTTTCACGGCAACCGTGCCATATGTAGATGAAGACCTCAAATAGTTGCTAATTAATGTCCATATCATGCTCCTCTAAAAGAAAAAAAAACTGGGGCTTCTGATTCTGATTTAGGTTGGGCAAATGCCCCTAGAAATTATAAAGGTCCATAACAGAATTCAAACCCAAGACCATCTCACATAGAATTTTCTTTATCATTCATGTACTCGTCACATCGGTGGTGTCCATATTATGCCTGTTTTATGGCCTAAAATATGCACTCAAGGTTTCAATTTCATTGCGGTATTCTGCAACATATAAATGTTTGTTAAGGTGCCCCAACAGATGGTGTCTCTGCAAAATTAAACCACATATGATATATTGAAACTTCCTTTGGATATTCTAACCTAACAGCAGAAACATGCATGTTAATATATAAAACATGTTTCCTTCCAGCGCTTTAATTCACTATTCTCAACCTAGGCTTACATGCATATGAGCTTTCATACCGTAAGTGAGAGTATCTATGCATGGATATGCATATCTCGTGCTTCACTAAATTTACATTCTAGCTAGTTCAAGTTGTAATACACAGCTTTCCGGCTTATCTTTTCAAAAGAAAAAAAAAAATTTTGGCTAGTTCTCTTCCGAATAGGCCAATTAATGTGCAAGCATACCTCAATTCACATACAGTTTCAGAATCAATGCACCAGAGATTGCGAAAGCCGAAGGTCTTACATAAATCTGACTTGGATATATAATAGAATCTACTAAACTTGACCCTACCTAATTGTGTTGGATTAAAGCTCTGTAGCAGTGACTGGATATATATATATATATATAGTCTGTGATCAAGTAACAGCGATCTCGTAAAAATTTTATTATTACATACAATGGATCCATATCCTCGCAAAACTAATAACCAAACATAATTTTTATTATCTTCTCTTTTTCATCATGTGGTGTGTAAACTTTACCGCTCAACCCGCTCACATGTGAGCTCGTAAATATTTAATTAAGGAACGTTTTGCGTAAGACAACTTTCGAGCTCTTGAAACCTGGATATATATAGACCTAATGCCATGATTTAGCCTAATCTTTGTACTTCGGTAGCCTCTATCATGTAGCTAGATTGCACATTGTTTAGTCTCATTTCTCAGAGTGGGTAAGTTGTCTGTTAGGAATACTTGGGAGTAGAAAGCAAAAAACAAGGAAGAAAAGTGACGGATTTATGTGGTTTGTCCTAAATGGTCCATGAAGTCGTTGGAGTTCTAATATCATAAAAGCGAAAGAAGACAATTTCAAGATACAATGACAGCCATCTATACACCTCTACCTAACTTTATATGATTAAGTACTAGACAAGTAGAAGATCAAACTCCACGCTTCAACATTGTCGACAGCCACTGGGCATTGCCTGTTAGTTTCAAAATCATCCATCCGCCTTTACAATAAAATAGAGCTGAGAGACAGTGGTATGTTCTTGTCAGTCTTATCCAAAGAGGAGTCTGGCCTTGTCACGGAAACATAATAAGCTAGTCAGCTAAAGCCTTTTAAATCCTCCTAGTTTCGAATTTGAGCTATAGATCGCGAACACTCCCCTTTGGCCGCGTACCAGCTCCGAGGCCCATGAAATCCCATGCCTCTTAGCTGCGACACTACTCACGAGCAGACAAACCCTATGATATATCAAAAGAAGCTATCATGCACGGCAACAGAACCTCTTCCCTGCTCATGCCACTGTTTATGTTCAGTAATCTCTTCAAGTGCATATGCTTTTCCTTCTAAGGAATTTTTTTGTCAAATGATACCCCAAAGATCACGTTTGACGTTTCCATCCCCAACTCATATTTCTTTGCACTTCAATACCCCTCATCCACTGAATTGACCCGAATACCCCCACTTTTCACATGGCTTGATACATACCATGTCATGCATAAATAAAATATACCGGTTCACGCGAATGTCAATGGGGATATTAATTACCCCACACGTGGCACGAAACGATTACCCAATTCATCAATTGAAACTAAAAAACAGTAAATTAATACGTCTTCGCATTAAATGGGACGCCATGCGTGAGAAGATCTCAGTGCCGACGATGCTCGCCTGAGATCCTTCTCCCGCCATTATTCCCGCCAATGGACCGCATAATACGCGTAGAAGAAGGTGGTTCTCGGCAAAGGCGCGGACGGCGGCCATAGGGAGGCCTTTGCTGAGGTGGAACCCAAGGCGGTCCTGGTCGTCCTCCTTTCGGACGGATGAGGCACTTATGGTCGAACTTGGCTCGGTGGCGGAGCTTCGGGTCATTGGCGAGGAGCACACGCAACCACCGGACTAGCACAGGCAGTTGCCTAGCATCATCGACTTGTCGTTGTCCGAGTACCAATTGGGCCCATTGGACTCTGACATCACGACCACGCCCAACATCTTTTTCTTGTAGCGGCTACAGAAGACGTTCCGGACGAGGTCGATGGATATGAGGCTTTCGTTGCACCCCATGTCGCCGAGATTATACAACGTGATGTCCTCCCGCATCTTGTACCTATTGATGACCCTTGCCGCCAGAGACGGCGGCGACACGAGCATGGACACGTTCACCACCAGCACGTCCACCTCCGTCGGGAAGATCCCGGACTTGCAAGACAGCTCATCGGGGCTGGCGTAGAAGAAGCCCTCCATTTCTTGTAGCCTGTTGTTGTGGGTCGATGACTTCTCCCTCCCGGCGATGATGTTTCTCAGCCCATTGGTTTCCTCGCCGATGCCGGAGTTCGTGATGACTTGGAGGAGGAGCTTGTACTCCGGGAAGCCGAGGTTCTTGTTTCGAGTGACGATCTTACCGCAAAGGTCCCTCGGTGGTTTCTGCTCGTCGGAGGGCTTGTAGCAGATGTACTCTAGTAGGTAGCAGCCATGGCTCCTCCATAGCTCAAAGCTTCTCAATAGTATGAATACAGGGTATACAAGAAGTACTATAGACAACACCGGCAACCACTCCATATGAATGAGAGAGAGAGAGGTTTGATGCTCTGAAAACCATGGTGGTGTAAATTTTGTACTCGATTTTTCTGGCAACAGAACTACGAGTATTATTTTGAACGAGTAACTTATGCACGAGTATAATTTTCGTATGAGCGTATTTTAGAATGAGTTGAACTGTGTTTGTATTGCAATTATATATCTACATATGCGCGTAGAAACTCACATAACCACCCATAGGAACCCGACTAACCACGCATTGATAGGGAAATAACCACGTATAGAAAATCACATAACCACGCACGGGAACTCACCTAACAACGAGTATGGAAAATCATATAACCAGGAGTATGGAAAATCAGATAACCACGCATAAAAAATCAGATAACCACGCATAAAAAATCACATAACCACGTATAGAAAATCACATAACCACCCACGGGAAATCACATAACCACGCATAGAAAATCACATAACCACACTCGGGAACTCGCCTAACCAGGAGTATAGAAAACCACATAACCACGCACGCGAAATAACCATGCGTAGAAAATCACATAAATAAAATATATGTGTGATTTTCTATACTCGTGGTTAGGCGAGTTCTCGTGCGTGATTATGTGATTTTCTATGTGTGGCTATGTGATTTTCTATGTGTGGTTACGTGATTTCTCGTGCGTGGTTATGTGATTTTCTATGCGTTGTTATGTGATTTTCCATACTCATGGTTAGGCGAGTTCCCGTGCGTGGTTATGTGATTTTCTATGCGTGGTTTTGTGATTTCCCGTGCATGGTTATTTGATTTTCTTTGCGTCGTTATGTGATTTCCTGTGCTTGGTTATGTGATTTTCTATGCGTGGTTATGTGATTTTCCATACTCGTGATTAGGCGAGTTCCCATGCGTGGTTATGTGATTTTCTATTCGTGGTTAGTTCTCTACCCATGCGTGGTTAGTCGGGTTCCTATGAGTGGTTATGTGAGTTTCTACGCACGTCTGTAGGTATATAATTGCAATATAAACACAGTTCAACTCATTCCAAAATACACTCGTGCATAAGTTACTCGTTCAAAATAATACTCGTAGTTCTGTTGCAAGAAAAGTCGAGTACAAAATTTACACCACCATGGTTTTCAGAGCATCAAACCTCTCTCTCTCTTATTCATATGGACGGGCTACAAGAAATGGAGGGCTGCTTCTACGGCAGCCTCGATGAGCTGTTCCGCAAGTCCGGGATCTCCCCGACGGAGGTGGACGCGCTGGTGGTGAACGTGTCCATGCTCGCGTCGGCGCCTTCTCTAGTGGCAAGGGTTATCAATAGGTACAAGATGCGGGAGGACATCATGTCATACAATCTTAACGGCATGGGGTGCAGCGTGAGCCTCATATCCATCGACCTCGTCCGGAACGTCTTCTGCAACCGCCACAAGAAGAAGATGTTGGTTGTGGTCGTGATGTCGGAGTCCATTGAGCCCAGCTGGTACTCGGGCAATGACAAGTCGATGATGCTTGGAAACTGCCTGTTCTAGTCCGGTGGCTGCACGGTGCTCCTCGCCAATGACCCGAAGCTCCTGCACCGAGCCAAGTTTGACCTCAAGTGCCTCATCCGTCCAGAAGGAGGATGACCAGTACTGCCTCGGGTTCCACCTCAGCAAAGCCCTCCATAAGGCCTTCGTCCGCACCTTTGCCGAGAACCACCTTCTTCTACACGTATTATGCGGTCCATTGGCGGGAAGAATGGCGGGAGAAGGTGTGAGGACCTGTACCTCTACTCCTGGGTTGACCGGCTGGGTCAGGCCCAAGGCTCGTTTGCTTGTTTCGTATCGAGCCCCTGATCCAGTGGATCACATTGTTTCTTGAGCCGCAAGGGCAATTTGGTAAATTGCACATTATCGATTTGTTTTACACCCGCGTGTGCACACACTGACCGTGTTTGTGTTAATGTTTGATTAGAACTGTTAGGTGGACCCGGGATCGGAAGATCCGGACTTGGGCTTTTGTTTTAGCCCAAATTTGGTTTTCTGAGCGAAAGGGATCGATCTTCCCTTGCTAAGAAAATCGAACTTTTAGTGCCAGAAAGTTATGTCGGTTCGTCAGGAAAGATCGATCTCTTCTGGAGGAAAGATCGATCTCTCATAAGGCGGTTCGTTCGTCTATAGAACGAACGAGACCCCCTTCTTTGATTCTCTTTTCAAATCTGCGTTCTTGAGTTGAGATCTGGCTGGATTTGGAGGAGATGGAGAACGGTCCAAGGCTTAGCAGCTGGGTTTGAAGCTGCTCTATTCTAGGTAGGGATCCTACCTACTTGTTTTTTCGGATTTGTGGGTTTTGAGCTTGGTCGTGATTTGTTTTGCTTAGATCTGATTATTTACATGTTTGTTTTCAATGAAAGCATCGGTTTTGGATTTATGGTTCTTCGTACTATTAGATCCCAAAGTTTTGTGGGATTTGGTGGAGTTTTCCGATGGTATTCCTCACCGGCGGTTCGTCGATGAACCCATTCGAATCGATCTTTTTGGAAGAAAAATTGATTATTTGTGGGACATCATGCCCAGCCCGTGCAAGATAGATCATCGGTCTTTTCTTGGCTGGCATAAACGTGGTCCCGGGTCACGAGGAAGATCGATCCTTTTTGGCTTGACCGGGACAAGACCTCCCAAGCACTAAGCATATCGATCTTCTGTGGTGGGGAGATCGATCTCCTTGGTGACTGAGAGGCGTTTTCAATGGATTTTGCCCGCGGAGCTTCGCATATGCGGTTTTCTTTACCGCTTTATAACTTGTACATATTTTTGAGCATGTTAGCCCCATAATGAGGGGTAGTGGTGAACCAAGAGAGTGACGATTTCCGGGATGTGTAGTTTAGCACGTTGTACTGTTAGACCTGTTTGCCAAGATTGCTTCCCGTAACATGCTATCCTTTTGTGGACTGGCTGTAGTTGGTGGGTTACCACTGCCGCAGTCCCTTGGCCTGTATTATCTGTTCACCACCCCGGGCCGGCAAGGTGCCGAGCCCAGACCTTGTTTATTTAATCGTCACATATGTTGCATGCTTATCTGTCTCTCTACGTCTGTTCATAGCATGCATCTGGTGGTGCATTAGCTGCATAAGGTTAGGGCGTGGGCAATCTGTTGTATCGCCGTCTTGAGGCTTGGAAGCTCAAATTTACCCTTAGGACTTGGGCTGGGTAGCTTGGTTCAGATTTGAATGGTGGTGTTCAGTCGATTTCGATGATAGGCCTAGATGACTTGAACACATGTTGATCGATGATTTAGAGGTCGTGCCGGCCTCGAGCGGAGTGCTTAGGTGTAGGCGGTGTTCGTTGATTTACGACTCTTGAGTAGAGGGTGTGCCTACTCGGCGGTGCGATTTCCTGCGGGCAGTGTTGGTTTCCTGCTTGTGAGTCTGCAGTGTTGGTTTCCAGCATTCAGGAACACTCGGTGGGGTTATAGGACTCCTGTGTACACCCAGACTTTGCTAGGAGGTGACACTGTTGCGTTTCCCTCTTCCTTCTGTGTGTCTTAGTGTAGTTTCCCTGCTGAGCTTAGTTGCTCATTCCTATCCGAGCTACGTTTTGCAGGTGCAGGCTTTAGCTCCTCTTCGGTGGCTCCTACCGAGCAGTTGGTCGGTGATGCGGTGGTGCCTGGAGGAGTTTGAGGAGTGGTGGTCTTTCTGTTTCCTGAACCCTTGTATAGTTAGCCTCCTACGGGAGCGTATAAATGTTTGTACCTGATTTTCCCTCTTTGAGGTTTTGTTTATTGTACTTTTGGATTTATAATCTTTCAGTTTGAGGTTGCTGTAAATTTTTAGAATTGTTAATTGAGGGTGTTTAATGAATTACTTAGGGAGATCAATAAGTTAAAGGGAACCCTCACCATTATTTCTGTAATTAGTTAGGTTCCAGTTCACGTCCCCGGCCCGGTTGGGCTTCCGCGGCTCGGGGCGCGACAAAAGGATCTCAGGCAAGCACCGTCAGCACTGAGATCTTCTCACGCATGGCGTCCCATTTAATGCGAAGACGTATTATTTTACTTTTTTTTAGTTTCAATTTATGAATTGGCTAATCATTGCTTGCCACGTATAGGGGTAATTAATATCCCCCATGACATTCGCGGGAACCAGTATATTCTATTTATGCATGGCATGGGATGTATCAAGCCATGTGAAAAGTGAGGGTACTCGAATCAATTCAGTGACAGAGGGGTATTGAACTGCGAAGAAACATGGGTTGAGGATGGAAACATCAAACGTGATCTTTGGGGTATCATTTGGCAAAAGAAATTATCCTTCTAAGGCCACTGCCATTAATACATGATTACCGCAATGATCGGCACATAATGATCCAAGGCAAAATGTACGAACCATGTTCGTAAATTAATTGCTAGTACGATGCTCGTATCAATACAAATAATAATGCCGATTATACATATATTAAAAACTTCGTGTAAGCGGCATATAATTTGTGCCGATTTCACAATAATCCTGACATATTGCATAGATATTAAGCTAAAAACAAGTTTAGTACCTTCTGAAATTAGGAATTAGCGGTGCTGATCCCTCGTATTAAAAAAACATCTATCAGATCCTCGGTTCTACGAAATCAATTAATTTTGGTCCAAAGTTTGGACAATTTTACATGAAATAAAGGAAAATTGTCGTACGTGGCACTTGTTTACTCCTATTCTCGGTCTCCAAAACCCATGGTAACTGGCAAATGGAGGGCTAGAGTTTAGAAGAGACACGTGAGTCCACTTCGATCGGATGCACACAGAGTAATAGGAGATGGAAAATCATATCTGATGTCTACTAATGTCATTGAGGGCGTGTTAGCGTGAAAATTTAAATGTTAATTGGTCAAATAATTAAGGTCAAAATTACCTAAGAGTCAAGAATCAAGAGATTGTGATTTAGTCCAACCCCTTCAAACTATGTTCGAACAGAGGTGTCAAGTTAAACAGAAATCTGGATTGAACTTAATTAAATAATCTAATAAAGTTAATTATCAGGATTAAACTTAAGTTACTTTTAACTCAATCTAATGTAAATAA
Organism: Narthecium ossifragum; assembly: GCA_963920575.1. Lineage (NCBI taxonomy): Eukaryota > Viridiplantae > Streptophyta > Magnoliopsida > Dioscoreales > Nartheciaceae > Narthecium > Narthecium ossifragum. The sequence continues at coordinate 11,310,822 of OY986968.1, forward strand.
GAAACTATCTAACATTATTAGGTTAATCTAGAAAGCAATAAAGATCATCCTAAATTACTAAATCAAATAAAAGATATATTTAAATCTATTGCTTAACTTAATCTAGATTAAGATATAAAACTCCTTAGTTAAATTATTCTACAGAAAACAGTAAAGAAAGTTGTAAAGAATACGATGAAGAAAGCATCATGAATCTAATATTATATTATCCATCTAAGAACATCAATCTAAACTACATTATGTAGAAGAGAAAGGCTAAACGTAGAAGAAACATGATGATTTTATTGAATAAAACTAACTTATATGAACATGAAACATTCTGAAAGTAAGAAATCCAGGCGCGCAGGCTCTGTGTGTTTGTTTTTGCGAGAGAGATTACACAGTGAAAGAAGAAGACTATTTATACAAGAGCAGTTGACTAACTTCCGCTCAGCACATTCTCTGTTATCTTCCATCTTTCACTCTCGATAAGTCGTGTGTCCCACGTTCTCCTTTGTTTCCTTGTTTCTTCATATCACGGTATGGTCGATGAAGGTTCTGTTTGGTTGATGAGCTGTGTTGTTGTATCATCGTCTTTCTTGGTCAATATCTTCTTCTTGCATCTATCTTCATCGTCCTTAATTGATATATTTCCTATCTTTAAATCATCATCGTTCATGGCCGATGATTTCTTTTCGCGAGGACGATCATCGTCTTTAAATGATAACTTTCTTCTTTTGGCCCATGATCTTTTGCTTATTTTAGAATGTCATCGTCCAATTGCCTTTGAAAGGTTATAGGCTATTGTTATTACACTTACAAGTCAATCATTGATTGGTTAGCCATTATATTGGCTAACATTTTGCCCCCCATGCGGACATCGACGAATTTGAATTTATGATGAGATGACGGCATTTGGCATGACTTGACAGCTTCTGTGTTAACCATTAAGGTTAATCATGATCATTCTCTAGGAAATCGAATCGCCGCCTCGTTTTCGTTCTCTCTCCATATCCTTTAAAATTCTGTATTAATGCCTCGTACTTATCTGACATGTATACCCTTTTAGCCATATTTCTTTGGTGTGAAGAAACTCCATTGGCTCTTCTTTCTTTTACTTAGGGTTTTATCTCCTCTTCGTCTTTCATCGCTGCGGCGCTTGAGTTGCGTTTCTTTTTTTCTTGTGATCTCTGAGACGTCAGAGACTTCTTCTTCTTCTTCTCTGTCAAGCGATCTGTTTTCTACCAAGGTTCGTCAAATCAAAGCGAATGAGGTCATGAACAAGGAAGTCAGCAAGACCTACGCAGAATTCAACGAGCTTCTGAGTTCAGACGAGGCGAGAGGAACATATTTGGTCAGGACTGGTGATTCTTCTTCCAGGTTCTTCTGTCTGGGTCCTTGTTTTGTTTCTGATCTTCTGCCTTCTCTTTCCTCCGATCTTAAAACCGTTGTGAATTCTTTTCCACTTTCTTGTGAGCTACCTTTATTTTAGGAACTCAATCTATCTACTCTTTCTTCCAGAAATCCAATTACACCATAGCCCTTGACCGATGATAAATTCATCGAGTGGCATAATAGGATGACTAATCATCCTGATTCAAAGAAAATATTTTCTGATGCGGGCATTTTGGATTTCTTTCATTTGAGCACTAGGGTTCCTGCTCAAGAGCCTAACTTACTACTCTCGTCGTTCCTTTTTTGGTCCACAGAGTATAATAATTTTGTCTTTCCTTGTGGCACTCTTTCTATTACTCTTTTAGATATCGCTCTTTTAACATGTCTCTCTTCTATCGACGAACTTGTATCGGCCAATATGAAACTTCCTACTCGGGATACGGTCTTTGACTCTGATAAGAACTATGACGTTTTTATTAACACTTACGCCAAACTTGAAGAGACCTATGACCCACCAAATGCTCAAGAACGATTAGCCTTTATCTATTATTGGCTATGTAAATTTGTTCTTTGTCTTCCTGCTAAAAAACCGGTTATGGGCTATATCAATCTCGCCCAATCAATTGGTTCTGTAAAGCAAGTTTTGTCTCTTTTTACTTTCATTCTTTCAGCCATATACAGAGGTATCTACCTTACTCTTGAGCAATTAAGAGTTGGTGGAAGCTTACAGGTTTTGGCCCTCTCTAGATCGTCCAATTATGACTTAGAGCCTATTTTCCTGGACTCCATTTACCTTCATCTTCTTCATCGGCTAAAATTCAAGGCCATTTATATCTTTCTTCATCGTTCATTCCCAAATCTTTTCAACAAACTTTTGACTATTTTTATACTCTATTCGACTTTTCTTCTTATCGTCCTTTCCACTCTGACTCTCATGCAATTTCTATTCGTCCACTTCTTGACTAATCATCTAATTTGGACGATGAGAACAACAGACTTGTCACACCCTGACCCAGAAAAACCATCCAGGACGAGGTGTGAGGGTTCCTATTGCTATTCCCATCCAACTGACGCGATACATTTGCTGAAAACAGAGATACATTGAAACAATTTAACTTCTAGAGATAAAGCTGTAATTCAATTTATAAAAACATCAAGTTGTACTGTTTAAACATCTGATACAATTTCTCATCAAACTCCTCCAAAGGAAAGATATTATACATGTAATCCCAAAAATCCTCGAAAGATGCTTATAATAATACAAAATTATCAAAAGTACAACAGTTGTCCTGCAGCAACCTCAAACGCTTCTGGAAGTAATCGCGCCACCAAAAGCTGATCCCGCCGGCTCTATTGAGGAAGAACTGGCGCATGCACCTGCAAATGCAGCCCGGGTAGGAGTGAGCGATAAGCTCAATAGGGTTCTACTGTACGACACACTGAAGGGAGAAAAACAACAACAGTGAAGTCTCCCCGCTCAAGCCTAAGGAATGCCGCGGGTCCCACAACCCCTATTGGTGTCCCAAGGGCTCCCGCCATGAAACCTCTCTCCTGAACAAGTTACCAGGTGGCTATGGAACAGTAACATGCAGGATCACCCTTACCCAAGCAGGATTCCCATGCCTTGGGGACCCACGTCGGGAACGCATCGACACCCATCCTTAGCACTTAGCCTTGGGAAGACAACACGACCTCTAAACCTCAAGCAAAAATCATAGCCAACTATAGCACATCCTCAATAACATGAAATTCCAATGGATACAATCACGCCCTAATCCTTACTACCCAGTCGCGGTCCTAAGGCTAGATCCGAGCTACCCGAGAGCCTCGGATCGGCGATCAATCCCATCACCCGCCTAACCTAATATGCCTCTAATGCATACAGTGCATGAACCTATGTAAACATCTATCCTAGATGTCTCTATATGTCACAACATCAATTGTAGGTTCAACAATTATACAATAGCCCTCGGCAGTCGCCGGCAACGGACTAAGGTTCCACAATACCTCGTTAGCTAACACTTATAGTCAGCTAACGGCTAGGGAAGCAATCAGCATTTAAACAACTAACCAACCAAGTATTTAAATGCAAGTCAAAATGTTCATTCGCCAAAAAGGTAAGTACATGATTCGATTCTCAATCTCGATAAAATCCCTTGAAAACAACGTGCATCCTTCCTAACATGATTGAACATCTATCATGAATGGAAACCAATCAAAGGAAATCAGAAAACATTGCTTAGGATCGGATCGACCGTGAGGCAACGGTCGACCGTGAGGCTACGGTCGATCCGATGGTCGATCGTGAGGCCACGGTCGATCCGATGGTCGACCGTGAGGCCACGGTCAATCCGATGGTCGACCATGAGGTGAAGTGAAAAAGGGGAAAAGGACCCGCGGTCGATCGGCACATTGACCTTGGGAGGTCCAAAACGCGACAGAGCCTGACGGTCGATTCGACGGTTGACCGTGAGGTGGAATGGAAAAAGGGAAGGAGCCCGCGGTCAATCGGCACATCGATCGTGGGAGACCCAAAACGAGACAGAGCCTGACGGTCGATGCGACGATCGATCCAACGGTCGACCGTCAGGCCAGAAAGAAGTGTATCAACGCTTGCCGGTCGATCCGACGGTCGACCGTCGAGCCTAATGTACAGTTCCTTAGAACAGTGCAAGAAATCCAATTTCTTGGATTAGAATGATCAAATCTTGTTTGAAAACAATGAAACTTTGCAGACATGTGTAATAAATGATGGGGAAGCTATTGGTGCGAAGAAAACACGATTTTGATGGTTAAATCTCAAACCTTGGTCTCAATGGCCGAAAACCGACAAAGCGGCGATAATACGAGAATCGTCCGATAAAATACGGAAATCAAACGGTATGAATACTCGAAGCAAGCTATAACAGTTATGCAATAAGCTACACAACATTCTACAAAGTACTCCTACATCAAAAACACAATAAACCTATCCTAGGAGAACCCGATCATAAGATCGAGGTAAAAACACCAACTTGATCAAGTAGGGCAGCTCCTCCACGTGTCCAACAAGTTTAACCGCCAAGATCCGCTCCTCGAAGCTCATGCCTCCAAGCTCTAGCTCAGCCGGTAGGAGAGAGAAAGAGAGAGAGAGGGAGACAACGACAGGGAAGAAGAAAGAAAAGAGAGAGAAAGGGTCAGGGTATTTATAGAGATCAAAACCGATCTCGGTCGTCCAATTCGATCTTTCCCGATCGAGCTCCGATCTTCCGATCGAATGTACCGTTAAGGTTCTAATCATTCACATACATCAATCAAAGGCAGTGTGTGTAGCGCGAGTGTGAGACTGACCACCAGGGAGCATATTTATCAAAATGCCACTGGGGTAAAAAACAGCGATGCGATCAACCAATCGCATCCGAAGGTCAACTAGGCCAAACCAAAAAACAAGACCCTCGACCTAACGCGGTCGGACCGGGTTGGAGGTACGGGTCCTCACAAGACTGACTTGGGCTTGTTTTTTGGTTTGTCGAGACTTGCATTTTGACATGTCGGGCAAAGCCAACAACAAATGCAGAGTAAAAGTATATGCTCCAAATTTTGTCGCTCGCCAATTTGGACTGAAGCAAGCTTGGTCAGTTCCTCCCTACTTTAGCTTCAACATTATAGCTAAAGGTTGATATGTCTTCCATAACATCAATAGGGTAGTCAGTGTGGAGAAGAGGGATGTGGCGCTTTTTAAGCGATTTAAGCTTACACATTTTGAACCAGTAGCCGACGTCGATCCTGTCATCGTCGATATTTGAAACTCGGTTGTCAAGGGTCGTTTATTTTCCCAAACGTTGTCTTTAATAATTTTGTTCCTCCCAAAAATTTGGGACGTAAGAAGGAAGCCCTAGAACATGCTGAGGCAGAGGAGAGAGTTCAAAATAAAAGGAAGACTGATGCCTCTATTAGAAGGGGTGAGAAATCGCCCAAAAAGAGATGTGGAAAGTCTACTGACTCGTAAGAAGAAAAGTATATCAACTGGTGAGTCCAGGATATCACCTTTGGCCGAGAGGCCTTTGGTCGAGGAAGTAATGGCCGAGGAACCTGAGAAACAAGCTCACTCATCCTCTGCAGTAGGAGAGGATGTAGGATTGCCAGACAGCAGACAAAGTAGCCAGTCTGCTTCAGTTTCTAAGTAAGCATTCTTATTTGTTTCTTTATGTTTTTCTTCTTCATGGTTGATATCTTCCAAACTCAATGTTCTTTGCTTTTGTAGAGAAAGATCGGGTTCCTCTACCCCCTCGCACCTTTATCTTCCTTCTGCTTCTCCTTCAAATTTGGGCGACACAGCTGCCAGTGAAGAAGTTGAGAAGGACCATCCTGCGATGGTAAGTCAAGTTGTAGAAGTCGGTCCGGAGGAAGGACTCTCGATGGATCCTCTTTCGCTTGTAGAACAAGTATGTTCCAAGAAAAGAATAAAACGATGTGTTCACAGGAATACCAAAGTAATTAATTACATTCTTCCTTCATGATTTGGTTTATCGACTTTTTATCATTTCTATATTTGCAGATCTCTAGTAAAGAGAAGGTAATCATTTCATCGTCCGAAGAAGAAAGAAGGGATGATGATGACGTCGAAGATCTTTTCAACATTCTTAACTTTACTTCATCTAGACCATGTTTGTCACCTACTAGTCAGATGCCTGTTTATGGTCCATATAGTCTTTTGAGTGACCTTAGTGATATTCAACTATCATCTGAAACAGTTTCCCCTGGTGTATCGATCTTGCAACCTATGGTCGAGACATCTTTTGTTCTAGAGCTATCGGCCAGTTGTGTTGAGAGCAACGCCCATATGCCCCCCAGCACTTCAACAATGGGCATGTATGTCGCTACGTGATAAGAAGTGAAAACTGCACAAATCACCCTTTTAACTAAGACTCGTTAGTCTCCGAGCAATGCTATTTTGATTGTCTTTTCCCCATTTCAGGCTTAAGGACCCTCAACGAAGATTAGATCAAGTTTGGTGCTAAAACGAACAAATAAATAACCTGCTAGGAGCAAAAGAGCAAAGGAGCAAAGATAGACCATCTTTGACATCAAAACTGTACCTGCTCAGGAATAACCAGATGATGTGCTATACATGGTTGGAAAGCTCTTGAAGTCTAGATTCCAGAACTTTTTATGGTTCGTGATTTGGAGTTCCATAGAGGAAGATATGTTATTTTTGGTACAGAGGTGCAGAAGAAGCTTCGGAAAAAGAAGATCGATCCGAACCCAAAGGGGATCGATCCCTTTTGGTGCTGCGGGAAAAATAATAGGAAACTGACTAATCCGAGTTAGGGTTTGTCTTAGGCTATAAATAGCCTACTTTGGGGGCGTTTTGGCAGCCTTCCATGGCCGAATTTTCTTCATCTCTTAGGGTTTCTCTTAGTTTCTTTTCCACAAATTAAGTTAGATCTTTGGTGGAAGATCCATGGGTGGAGCGCGGCGACAACCTTCATCGACTGATCTCCTTCCTAAGATGAGTAACTAATCTCTAGCTTAGGGATTCTTTGATATATTAGAGAATCTTTCTAGGGACTTCTATGGATCTGAGCATGTATTCTTTTAATGGTTTTTAATGGAATAATCTTTTATTGTCATATCTTATTGGTGTTGATTTATTATGGTGAATGAATTGTATGTTCTTTGTGCCCTAGATTCTGTCTGTCTTGTCTCGATTTTTCCGTGGGTATACAGCCGGAATCTTTGAAAACTCAAAACACAAAAGTCGTAGATCTATTCCTTAGCTTTCCACCGAATCTTGAATCATCTTGTTTCGAGTTCGGATGTGAAAGTTACGCTGAGATTACGATCACTGTTTTTGAGCATTGCATGTTAGAGGCTAGGATTAGGACTTGTCCAAGATGCTTTCATGCTAGAACCATGTTAGATGTTAGGATTGAATTCTAAACCCTAGATTATGATTGTAGGAGTGCTAGAACCACTACCTTAATGCTAGAACCATTAAGACCTATGATTATAACCTACAATTCGTTCTTTATCTTTATTGATTAGGCGATCTCAAAGTGCTAGAACCACTTTGATTATTCTCATACCAATTATCCGCTGATTTGATCTTCGTTTCGATGAAGACTTCTTACGAATCTTTGTTGAGCGGTAGGGGTTCTAGCCATTCACCTATCGACTAGTTAAAACCATTAACACTTTTTGAATTGCTTTTATCCTAGGAAAACCTAGTTAGTTCTTCATTACGGATTAAAAATCTCTTGGTCGTTTATCCTATTATTATTCAGTTTAGTTTAATATTAGTTAAGGGTAGTTTAAAAACCAAAAATCCTTTTCTTTATCAATCTTTTGATTTAGAACTATACAAGGTATTAGACTTAACACTTCTTTTCCCTGTGGACCGACTCGGACTCATTGTTATCTACCCACAAAGTAGTTAGTTAGTGATTCAGATTATAAATTTCTAATTTTGGCGTACTTGTTAAGACTACGACACTTTTCAAGGCGTGTCACTACGCCTGCCCCAACTCCCACTATGCCACAGGAGACGATGATCGATAACACTCTGGCAACATCGTTCAGCACTCCACAACCAGGCCCATCTATTTCGACGTCAGATGAGGTATGGGTTATTTCAGACTTTGCTTATATAAATGATCTCTATCGACCATAACTTCTAATCATTCATTGATTTAGGTCGATATGGCTCAACTGGTCGACTTCATTCATTCACTCTCTGATTCATGGCGAGCTCAAAAGTCGGGAAAGAGAGCAGTTGTTGATCTTAATATCCCTCAACAAGGTCAACATCATGAAATCAGAAGAGTCTTGGCCGATTGTATGATCATTCTAGATAAACCGCCAAAACAAGATCTTACAAATGAAGATTATGAAAATCTTGAGAGAGATGGACGCCATCCACAGCTTGAAGCTAAACATCGTAAATTTTGATGCTGAAAGGAAAGACCTTACCAACGAAATCGTCCTTGTTGGGGAACGCCAAGAACAACAAACACTTCTAAACAACATGGTCGACAAGAATATTGAAGATCTTTCAACCAACATGAGTGCAATTGGCGAGAAGGAATCAGACATTTCCAAAGTTGAAGATCAAATAAAAGAGTTAGAGACTCAAGTTCTTCAACTGAAAACTCAAAGGAGATATATGGTAAGAGAGAGTGCACAGAAAGCTGAGGAAAGCGGGAAACACATTGAAGAGTTTAATGCACTCGAAGCCAATTCCTCCAAAGATCGCCTGATCGAGCTCAATCTTTATTTGTTTAAGAACAAATATCGGCTCAAAGAAATCAGAGACAACATCGCTCGTATATCTCAAAATCTTTCTATGAAGAAATAGTTTGTAAATTTTGTGGCATTTGGCCGATAATCTCTGTAACATACATTTCTATTAATTGCTATTGTCCATTATGAGGAGGTTTTTTCTATAGCTTTGCTCTTATTTTACATCGATAGATAATATTTTTTAAGTTATCGACCATTTATCATTGATCGATGTAATCCACCATCAATAGTCCTTAGTTGATATGACCCATTTGGTAATACTTGGTCGACCAAATATGGTCCTTCCCAATTAGGAGACCATTTTCCATATTTGGCGTCGTTTCGATCTATAGGCAAGATCATTTTCCAAACTAAGTCTCCTTCTTGAAAGCCTTTTGATACTACTTTCTTGCTGTAGATATCGGCCACTTTCAATTTCTGTGCCTAATTTTCTATGGCAATAGCTCGTTGTTCATCGAGCTCTAAAAGATTATACATTAATGCCTCCTGATATTCTTCACCAGTTAAGCGATCTTGTTCTAAAACTCTGGGCGGTAGAACATTTATCTCAGCAGGCAAAACTACTTCTTGACCATATATTAATTGGTAAGATGTAACCTTAGTACTGGATTTAGGTGTTGTCCTATGTGCCCATAATGGTCTCAATAATCCTTCATCCCACTGTCTTGGGTTATCATCCATCATCTTTCTTATGACCGATTTGATTGTGTTTATTGTACGCCTCAGCTTGTCCATTAGATTGGGCATAATATGGTGTAGAATTGGCCATGTTAATTTTATACTTGGCCAAAAAATTCTTAACCCTAGCACTTACAAATATTGTCCCTTGATCGGACACTATTATTTGTGGGATGCCAAATCTACATATAATATTTTCCCATATAAAGTTTATAACTTGGTCATCAGACACTGTTTTTAATGGGATAGCTTCTACCCACTTGGTAAAATAATCTGTCTCCAAAATAACAAACTTGTGCAACATGGACAATGGTGGATGTATTTTACCAATAATGTATATCGCCCAACATCTAAATGGCCAAGGCTTTATAATGATTGACAACTCGCTAGCTGGTGCTTGTTGTAATGGGCCATGTCTTTGACAAGCTTTGTAACGCCCCGGCCCTCCACTAGGCCCCGGCCCGCGGGCTCCCAGTCCGACCAGGATCCGCCCAGCGGCGCCGCGTCCCGACACAATATTGTCCGCTTTTGGCTCACCGTTGAAAACCAGGCTACCCCTCCCAACTTCCCAGGAGGTCACCCATCGCTCCAACACCGAGCACGCATAACGTTGGAGTTTTTTGACGGATCACTGTCATCACGGCTTTAAAACACGTTGTGTCTATTAAGGGCTTACTATATACTTATATCGAACCCCGGACCATACCCAAGCGTTGTGGGATTGCTTACCCGGCTACCCGACTCATCCCCGCCCTCCAGGCAAAGGCATCTTGTCCAACGGTAGACCCAGCCGGAAATTGTGCCAGCGAGGACGCTGGGCCCCTAAGGTGGGGTGGATTGTGAGGCCCGCTAGGTCTACCATGGGACAAGATGCCTGCGCCTGGAGGGCGGGGCTGAGTCAGGTAGCCGGGTAAGCAATCCCACAACGCCTGGGTATGGTCCGGGGTTCGATATAAGTATATAGTAAGCCCTTAATAGACACAACGCGTTTAATACTGTAACTCCCCGGCCCTCCACTGGGCCCCGGCCCCGGCCCGCGGGCTCCCGGTCCGAAAAGCATGCACAACATTGCATCGTATATACACACAAGATTAATAAAAAACTTACAAACATATATCAAAGCATCACCACAATTATATAGCATACCACACAACCATCACAACAGAAAAGCATGCACAACATAGCATTAACACAACAACACATCAATCCTAGTATGAGGTAACTCCTACCTCAAAAGGACAGTCAACGTGCGATCCCTAAGCCCGGTGGTCTACGCCGCGCTCCGACACTCGACCACCGCTCAAACGATCGCCTAAAACATGATAAATCGAGATTACGATCCGCTAAAACCATAAATAAATTTATACTACTAGCATCAGATCGATCTCGAAAAACCCAATTGAAACGGCACAGAAAATGACAAGAACGGCCGTCAAAAGGCTTTAGCAGCACGTTAGCAAACAGCTAACAGGGTGATGTTGCGTGCACAAGGCACTGTCCCGTGCACAGGGCACTGACCAGTACACCAGGTAGATCACGTGCACAGCGCACAGCGCTCCATGTCGGCTTCCTCCCGTAGAAGATCGTCGGAGCTCATGCCGAAGCTCCGTCGAATCTCCCAAACCAGGTTGCTTAATCATTGGGAAAACCACCAGAGGAGAAGAGGGAAGCCGTTCACTGTCCCTAGCAAGGTTCCCAAGGGGTCGACGGCCACAACTAGAGAATGGCCGGCCAGAATCCTCACCGGAATCCATGCCCGGGAGAAGAAACAAGGCTGCCGAATTGGGAAAACAAACCCCGAGGGACAGAGAGGACGGCGTCGGGGTTCACCTCCACCCTTTCCCGACGCTGCAGTCACCGGGAAGAGGAGTGGCGTCAACTCCGACGTCGTCTCTGGCGACCCATCACCGGAGAACCAGAAAGCTTCCCAAAACCCAATGAAAAACCCGGAAAAGGAAAAGACGGAGGGGGAAACAAGATGAGAGCTCACCTGAGCCAAGAGGGGGACGAAATCCGGCAGGATCTACCAATTTCCGGCGATCTCCACCTTTCCTTCTACCGATTTCTTCCTCCCTTCTTCTCTTCTTCTCCGGCGCCGATCTCTCCCTTGCTTCCTCTCCATCTTCCTACCGATCTCTCTTTCTCTCTTGATCACTCTTCTCTCGATCTCTCTTCCGATCCCTCTCTCCCGATCTCTCCTGATCTCTCTCTCTCCCGATCTCACTCCCTCGCTGCCGATCTCGCCCTCTCTAGCTCCGGCGCCGGCGATCTCCGCCTCCTCCACCCTTCTCTCCCTCCCGATCTCTCTAGAACTCTCTCTCTCTCTCTCTCTCTCTCTCTCTCTCTCTCTCGGGGCTGAGAAGTGAGGATGACGAGAGAGGAAAAGAAATCGGGGGAGAAGAGAAGAGGCTCGAATTCTCTAGAAGGGTGGGGGTCTTTTTGCATAAAACACCCCGCAAAACGTGAAATTACACGAAAAATCCTCCACTCTTACATAAAAGCCTGGAATTTATACTAAGGCCCTTACATTCTCGGCGATATATATTTTATTGTATCCTGAATATCCGTCCATAAAAGAATAGATCTTATGTCCAGCAGTTGAATCGACCAAACTATCTACTGAAGGCATAGGATACTCATCTTTTGGTGTTGCCAATTTCAAATTTCTAAAGTCTATGCAGACTCTAAGTTTACCATTTTTCTTCATAACTGGCACTATATTTGAAAGCCATTCTAAATATCTGGTCATTCTAATAAATTTTGCATTCAACAATCATTCAATTTCCTTTTTGACTTCTGGGACTACATTAAAAGCTAAATGCCTTGGTGTTTGCTTATATGGCTTAAAATTTGGTCGAGTAGGAAGTTCATGCTCGACAATATTTCTATCTAAGCCATGCATTTCTTTATAGTCCCAAGAAAAACAATCTTTATATGAACGTAAAATGGCGATGAGTTCATACCTTACGTTTTGATCGAGAAATTTGCTGATGAAGGTTGGCCTATGTTCCTCTCCATCGCTAATATCGACTTCTTCCAAAGGATCCTGAGCTTGCATATTTCCACGTTTACCATAAGGAACTTCCTCTTCGTCCTCTTGTGGAATCTCATTTAAACAATCCATATCATTCATGTCTTGTGTCGTGAACGCTTCTACCTGATAAGCCATTAACTTGGCTTTTAAGGCCGTTACAGCGGCCCAGTTTTTCTCAGGTTGTGTACCCACCCTTGGAGCAAAGACCACTGAGATTGGTCTTGCTGGATCGAATAGGTCAGCCACTCGCTCCTTTAACATAGTGCCATTTTCTGACACTACCTTCAGAGTATCATCGATCTAGATGAATTGTAATGGGCCATAATTACAGTCATAGAAAGATGCCTGGACAGCATGAGTGTCGACACTATAGAGCATGTTGTCGGTCATAATGGACTCCACATTTCTTTCAGCATTCCACAAAAACAAACACTGATGAAGTGAGGATGGAACGCACTGGCTACTGTGAATCCAATCTCGACCAAGTAGAATATTATAACTGGTCATCGAGTCCATGACAAAGAACGTTATCGTCCTTGTAACACTTCCCACTTTGATATCTAAAGGAAGAATCTCTTTTGCAGGAGCCGAGACCCTGCTGAAACATGTTAGTGTTATATATGTGGGAATCAAATCACTATCGGTCTTGCCCAATTTCTTCATCATTTTGGCAGGAATCACATTAACCGCTGTTGGGTTGCCTGTCTTGTAGAGCTCCATTAGAAATTTCTTCTGGGAGATGTTCCTTCTCGCCGCTTCCTCTTGGAGCTTGATGGGAACTTCTATTTCTACCCATTCAACATCTTCTACCATTGGTTCCTCTGCATCGCCCCAACCAGTTGGGACAATTGCTGCTGGTGCGGGGGAAACAATTTGGGCGACAACTTCTGTTTTCTGAACCAGTCGCTTGACCTTTACATCGCCATAAACCCGCAGGTAGTTATATCAGCCACTTTCCTGGCCGCCTGGTCCCACTGCTGTGTTACCGTCATCGTACAGCTGTTGTAGCAATCGCTCAGTAGAGATACCCCTCTTCTGGGCTTCCTCTGTGATGTTAATCTTCTCCTCCACCTCGACGTACTCATCGTCGTCATCAAGTATTAGATTGACCGACGTTGATCCATCAGTTTTGTCGACCAATACTGCTGATGCTTCTCCGTCGTCAACCATGTCGGAAATATCAGAGTCACTTTCAACTGGACACTGCTGTCCAAGGTGACTACGCAATATGTAATGGTTAACGATAACAAGAGGAAAGGTTCCAAATTGGATCATCTGATTATCTTCATCATCCTCCTCCACGTCCTTCTTGGCACGATAGAACTTGCTAGGTTCTTTACCACCTGCCTTAGAACCGGCAGTATTCTCATCCTCTTCCACAGTATCTTCAGTCTGTTCTTGGCTACTTCCTTGAGCTTCTTTGGCCTTCATCATCTGGCCATACTTTTTCTGATGTCACCGGTACTGAGTTCTTGTCATCTCTTTCCACTGGAACTGATTGGCGAGTGTAACAGTTGTAGTTGCACCATTTTTCTGGTTTATACGTTTGAGGTATGAAATTCCTAGGGTAGACATGTGACTGACCTCGATTCCACTGCCAGGGCTGTGGGTGATGAAACTTTGTCCCAGGGAATGGAGTCATTGGGCGACTGAGGTCCCAGTAACATCTTGGGCAGACTTGGGGAAGTTCTGGTTCCTTCCCCTTATCTTGGTTGAGTCGACGAACACATCTGGACGACTATCGTCCTGAGTCTCATCGATGATGATTTTGAACTTTGGCAACTTAAAGTTTTCCACATCAGTCAACACCATTCCTACTGAAGCAGCTTTGGGAAATGGGTTCCCATCAACTCCCATGTTCTTGGTTGGAAAACCAGTTCTACCGGAGTCAATAACATCCTGCAAAACATTGCGGAAGATCAAACATTCATTAGTATGATGTGACCAAGCATTATGCCACTTACAATATCTTTTACCCTTAGTTTGATCTGGGCTTGGCATAACATGTTCATCGTTCAATTTGATTTGTTTATCTTTCAACAATTGATCAGATATCTGATCGGCCTTTGATATATCAAATGAAAAATCTCTCACTTGACGTTTCCTGTCTTTAAATACTTCCTTACCCTTAAGTTCTCGCTCAAGCTTCGCGAGTACTTTACATATATAAGGTTTACCTTTTAACAATGCGACCAAACAAACATCGTCCATGCTGAAGCATTCATCATCAACTTCATTAACCTGATTAACTTCATAGTTCAAATCTTTATAATAAATTCCTCGTGAGGACGATTTCATTTGATATTCTTTCCTTAATAATAGCGTATGGCACTAGTATGCAATTGAAAGAGATCGATGAAATCTCTATCTTGGAATTTCTTCTTAAGCTCAAAGGCTAAACCACTTTGAGCGATTTTTACAAATTCCCTCTCGGACAATGGGATAAAGCACCTACTCCTCGCTCTTTTAAACTTTTGTAAGAACGACTCCGCGTTCTCATCTGGTCGTTGCCTCAGCTGAGCTGAATCGGCCATTGTTATCTCTGGTTCCGACTTATAAAATTGTGAATGGAAGGCATGTTCCATTTGCTGCCAATTCTATATAGAATTGGATGACAACTTAATAAACCCTAAGTAAGCTACTCCTGATAAGGAGTTCAGGAACAACCTCAATTTCACAAAATCATTCACTTCTCCACATTGCATGGAGAATTTCCCTATGTGTTCAATGGTTGATGTCTCATCCACACCAGAGAACATAGTAAACTCTTGAACTCTATAGTTCCTAGGAAACGGATACATCTGATCGACCCAATCAGGATAAGGTTTTCTATAAGTTGGACGAGTAGCTGGTCATTCTAAACCTATTTGTTGTTGTAATATTTCAGCTATTTGCTCTCGTAGAACATCGACCGGGTTATAAAGAGGGTTTTGATACACTTGATCATACTGCTCGTTTTGTGGTCAAGCGTTATATGGTGGTGCTTCATATGGTCGATTATTATTTTGGTAATGGATATCGCCCATTCTTTGGCCATCACCCATTCTTTGGGCATAAAAATTGTTTCCTATTGGCCGATTATTCTGGCCACCCAATTGACCAAAGTTATTCTGTCCAAACCATTGGCCTTGACCACCCATGTTATTGTTTTGGCCGATGTTTTGGCCATTGTATATGAAATTATTTGTAACACCCTGGCCCTCTACTAGGCCCCGGCCCGCGGGCTCCCGGTCCAACCAGGATCCACCCGACATAATATTGTCCGCTTTTGGCTCACCGCATAAATCTGGGAAAACTTCCCAGTAGGTCACCCATCGCGTGACTACTCCAGGTCGAGCTCGCTAAACCATGGAGTTTTCTGACGGATCACTGCCAGCACGGCTTTAAAACGCGTTGTATCTATTAAGGACTTACTATATACTTATATCGAACCCCGGACCATACCCAGGCGTTGTGGGATTGCTTACCCGGCTACCCGACTCAGCCCCGCCCTCCAGGCGCAGGCATCTTGTCCCACGGTAGACCCAGCAGGCCTAACATTATTATTCTGGCCATTAGGAGGAACATGGCTACTGAAGTTAGAAGGAACTCCACCAGTTGGTATTCCTTGAGTAACAGGAACCCCAATGTTCTCACCTTCTGGAGGTACATGGATTGGCGATACAAATAATCCATGTGTCTGGCCGACTAGGTTAGGTTTTTGGCCATTATCATTATTCATTGGAGGTCGATGATGGGTTGAACTAGTCTGACCAATTTGGTTGTTTTGGCCGATGTGGTTCTGACCGTTCATTGGGTTTTGCTAAAGAACATAACCGGTGTTGTTCTCAGGCCCAATAATAGTGTTAGACGGAAACATTCGATTATTCTGATTTGCGTTTTGACCGATAGGCATAATTGGTACGGTCGGCCTAACAATATTTTGCCCAGGACTTGCGTGTGTCAAAGTCGTGTTAATAAAGTTCTGCATGGTGTAGATAAAAGGCCTTAAAGCTAGAGCGATATGGTTGGCCATTTGTTGATTATTAGCATGCAAAGCTTCATCAATCATAGTATTTGCAGTCCTAGAAGTTATAACTTCCTGCTCAAGGCCATCTCTGGCCGATGTATTTCCTCGCTCTACAGAGCGATAAACCACCCTATCACGATATTCTATGTGTGGTTGTTCTAAGGGCGATGGGTTAACTTGTTGACCATCGCCTTGATCGGCGTTTTCACCACTGCTGTTAGTATCTAATCCCGTCCTAGTAATGACCATACCGTCCGGTCCAATTTGACGGATTTCCATAAAGACTTGACACAAGGTCCCACCGAGCGTGCCAAAAAATGTTAGCGTGAAAATTCAACCATTGACCGGTCAAATAATCAATGTCAAAATTACCTAACACTCAAGAATCAGGAGATTGTGGCTTAGTCCAACTCCTTCAAACTATGTTCGAACAGAGGTGTCAAGTTAAACAGAAATTTTGATTGAACCTAATTAAATAATCTAATAAAGTTAATTATCAGGATTAAACCTAAGTTACTCTTAATTCAATCTAATGTAAATAAGAAATTATCTAAACTTGTTAGGTTAATCTAGAAAGCAATAAAGATCATCCTAAATTACTAAATCAGATAAAAGATATATTTAAATCTATTGCTTAACTTAATCTAGATTAAGATATAAAACTCCTTAGTGAAATTATTCTACAGAAAACAGTAAAGAAAGCTGTAAAGAATACGATGAAGAAAGCATCATAAATCTAATATTATATTATCCATCTAAGAACATCAATCTAAACTACATTATGTAGAAGAGAAAGGCTAAACGTAAAAGAAACATAATGATTTTATTGAATAAAACTAACTTATATGAACATGAAACATTCTGGAAGTAAGAAATCCAGGCGCGCAGGCTTTATGCGTTTGATTTTGCGAGAGAGATTACACAGTGAAAGAATAAGACTATTTATACTAGAGCAGTTGGCTAACTTCCGCTCAGCACGTTCTTTGTTATCTTCCATCTTTCGCTCTCGATAAGTCGCGTGTCCCACGTTCTCCGTTGTTTCCTTGTTTCTTCATATCACAGTATGGTTGATGAAGGTTATGATTGGTTGATGAGCTTTGTTGTTGTATCATCGTCTTTCTTGGTCGATATCTTCTTCTTGCATCTATCTTCATCGTCCTTAGCTGATATCTTTCCTGTCTTTAAATCATCATCGTTCATGGCCGATGATTTCTTTTCACGGGGATGATCATCATCTTTAAATGATAACTTTCTTCTTTTGGTCGATGATCTTTTGCTTATTTTAGAATGTCATCGTCCAATTGCCTTTGAAAGGTTATCGGCCATAGTTATTACACTTACATGTCAATCATTGATTGGTTAGCCATTATTTTGACTAATAGGGTGAAAAATCAGGCCAAGAGGCTTTGAGGCGTCGGATTCCACTCCAATGGTTAGGCCGCTAATTTGGGTCCATGGGTAAGGACATATGCATGCCCTTCAATCAATAGATGTCTACCGATTGATTTACTTAGTCCATCGGTAGAACACTATGATGGATTAAATCAACTAATTGGTAGACATCTACTGATCGAATTTATCAATCATCTAATCGGTAGAATACTGCCGATTGATTAACTAATTCATCGGTAGAACACTAACAATAGATTAGATATGATAATCGATAGACATCAACCGATTATCAGAACATATAATGTATATGACCATGTAAATACACGGATCTTTATCCTGAAAAACCCTGAGCAAATTAGCAAATTAGCATGAACTCGTGACATCATAACGAAATCCATCCGCCATTAATTAATTTGGTGGAAAACGAAGGACATATACATCTATTGGTCCTTTCCTTTCTTTTTCTTTTTTTCCTGTTTTTTTCCGTAGCAATGGACAGCCGTGAGTTGATATGCATGCAGCCGCTGTCCGTCTCTGACACCCTCCTTTTGGCTCTTCCCCCTCCCTCCCACTCTCTCATTTTAAAAGTACCCTAAAAAAACCCGTCCACAAAACCCACCCAGAATTATTAGACCCCCAGCAGGTCCAAACAAACGCCATGAAACAACCCCAAGAAATCTAGTCTGGAGTTGTGGTTGAGATCCACCTCACTACATACTCCCAAAGTTGTGCAAGCCCTTGAAAAATACCAATCCATTTATAGTACCAGCACCCCTCCCCTCTCTTCTCCTCTCCTCAGTCCATTCTCTTCATGCAGTGTGTCTGTCACAGTGCTACTTAGCTAGCTCTTAACCATATAGATAGATAATTAACTTGTTGTATTGGAACATTGGTTATTTGATAGTATAGCTATACTCATAGTTTGTTAGGTGGGGATGCTCGCAGCCTCACCTCTGATAAGTTCCAACGGCGATGGAAGGGAAAGAGAGGTGCCGGCGGACGACTTCTGCCCAGATGGGCTGTCGGGTTTGCCGCTGCTGGACGACATCAACTTCGACGACCTCTTCGTCGGGTTCGACGACGGGGACATACTGCCGGATCTCGAGGTGGATCCAGCGGAGATCTTTGCGGAGTTCTCGGTCAGCGGGGAGGGAGATCAGCAGTCTGCGGCGGAGACGGCAGCAGCGCCGGCGGAGGTCAATTATGGAGGTGGTCATGGGGAGAAGGTGGTGATGGATGGGGAGAGATGGGAAGAGGCCGCCGGCGAGGCGGCCAAAGAGGACGGGACCACGGCCAACGGCTCGTCGTCGAGCACGTCGACGACGTCTGGAGAGGTCGGTGACGCCAAACCAAGGAAGTCATCCTCATCGGCGAAATCCTCACATGGAAAGCGGAAAGTTAAGGTACAGTAATATAGATCCATAAAGAGTGAGATCTGAAAGTATGGTCTTGTTTCTCTAATTGATGGCTTTGTGGTGTAGGTGGATTGGACGCCGGAGCTGCACCGGAGATTTGTTCAGGCGGTGGAGCAGCTGGGAGTGGATAAAGCCGTGCCGTCAAGGATATTAGAGCTCATGGGGATCGACTGCCTCACCAGACACAACATCGCTAGCCATCTCCAAGTACTTTCTATAGGATATATATCCATCCACCCCCGGATTAATGATTCATTCAATCTAAAAAGTTTTCTTTGACCTAACTTCTAGAATCTAGCTAGAGCTTGAACGGCATATCACTATCCGTACTGCACCATAAATAAATGCAACTAAATTTTAGTACAAGAAGAAACCAGGATACCCATGATTGAATTGCTGCAAAAGATTGACTAATATAACGCATTTAATTTTTCTTTTCTTAAAAATTAAAGTATCTCACTTCAAGGACCATAGAGAAATCTTCTGCTTTGCTTCCACATAGCTATGGTTTCTGATTTCTTCTTTTCTGTTTTGGTTCCATAGCCCACGGGCTTATCTAATCACAAAGGAAAAAAATATATATCTTCTGTCTTGGTCTTTGCTTTTGTTATATTTTTTAGTAGTCTTGTCTCAATTCTCATTCTTATTTGTTGCAGAAGTATCGGTCTCATCGGAAGCATTTGCTAGCAAGAGAGGCGGAGGCGGCGACATGGAGCCAGAGGCGGCAGATGTACGCCGGAGGCGGCGGCGGTGGAGGAATGAAGAGAGAGATGAGCCCATGGATCGCGCCGACGATCGGTTTCCCTCCTGCTACTCCTCCGATACAACCCTTCAGACCCTTACATGTGTGGGGGCATCCGACGCTCGACCAGCCATTGTTGCATGCTTGGCCGAGACATTTGGTGCCGTCCCCGAGGTCGGCTCCACCGCCACCATGGCCTCCTCAGCCACCTCTCCATCCACCCCCACTACCAGACCCTTCTGCATACTGGCATCCTCACTACCCTCCTAGGGTATCATCTCTCTCCCTCTCTCTCCTCTCTTTCTCTCTCTCACAACTGGCTGGCTAATTCACTAGGTTTTTCCAGGGATCCAAGGACGGATGGGTTCCAAATACATTAACACAAGGGACTCCTTGCTATCCTCATCCAATGGTAAGCATATATACTTCAATCTACCTACTAAAAAAGTTTTCGGAAGGAAGTACATGGGTTTCTTACACCTTTAGTACTGAACTGAATGCAGAGATATCCAGCACCACCTGTTCCTGTTATTGTTCCACAACCAATCCTGTACAGACCACACAGCACAGTTCCTCCTCCGAAGCTGCAGCCAGGCTCTCAAATACAACTCGACGCTTCTCCGGTAAGCTAATATATGTACTTCTTACTGTCTGAACAGTAACCAGTAAGGAGTTTTCCCAACATGTAGAAGAGATCGAGTAGTTGTTTGAGTCCATAACAAGAGATTAAACTGCATCATATATTTCTATCTTATGCAAATAATAGCCGAAGAATAAAGGATGGAGTAGAAAAACAAGGAGAAGAAGATCCACAACCATTCATGCTAACTTTGGATTCTTCCAGAGACGATGAAGCACGATTCCATAGGCGCCATGCAAAATAAGGACTGTCCCCTGCCAAACTTGCTTTTTTCCTGAACGGGTCCCCTCGCCTTCCAGGTTTTATATTCACGTGTGAGCAAAACTCAGAGAGAGAGAGAGAGAGAGAGAGACAGACAGACAGAGAGACAGCCAGAGATTAGGGCTGCCAGATCGAGTACGCTAAGTTTCAAAATATGAGATTTCTTTCCCTCATATAATCTATCATCCAGGTCAAAAAGACATATCCTTTTGTGCTCAGTAACCATGCAGTTGGCCTTTGGTGAATACTACATTGCTCTTAACCAGGGGTTCAGATCCAGATCCCCTACAATTCTTTCCCTCAAATTCCCCCTAAAACACCCCCATCTTCCACCATCCATTATATCCAACTATCTAGAAGATGCCAACTCATCACCCACTAGAGTGCATCCCTCTTTGCCTTTTTCAAAAAAACCCCTTTTCGACTTTCTCTCAAGACCCCAACCCAAGTACCCACCGGAGTTGATGGAGATGACGCCCGAATGGGATTTGGAAGGGCCGTTGAAATTAATGAAGTAATGGATTCAGTGGGTCATAGGAAATGAGGAAGGAGATGGTGGCCACGTGGCCTCCTTCAGGAACTACGACATGCAGGCGGTGGATCTCACTGGAAGGGAATGGAGGAGGTTGTACGGAGGCGCGGATCTCGCTGGTGTTTGCGGAGATCGGGGTGACCAGAGGCGGCGGTGGTGAGAGGGCCAGCGCTCGACGCCGGTGTGGAATGGGATGTGCTCGGGAGGGGATTTCAATGGGGAGGAGATCGAGTTGCCGCAGTCGTGGACTGCGTTGATTGGGGTGGCTGGCGCAGGGTAAACGTGAACCTCTCTATAGGAGAGACAACCAGGTTTCTCAAGAGGAGAAAACCAAAAACTCTAATTCTTATTCATCAAAACTGTCCCTTATAAACCCTAAGTCCTCCTTTTATATGTTTAAGGAGAGAACAAACCAATTCATACATGGACTCTGATATGAATTAACCTAATTAACTAAACCCGAAATTCAAATAGGAGAAAACCGATTACAAATAAGAAATTTGCTAAAAAATGAAAGATCGATCAAACTACCTAAAAAGGAAAGTTTTTTACTAAAACGAGATTTTAAGTCAAAGAAAAAGGAATCTGGAGATTCGGAGGTCAAGGTCAAGGAGAGATCTTCGATCTCCGATGAATCATGACGGGCTCGTCGAGCCGGTCGTTTCGACTGGTCGCACGTCCCGATCGGAAGTCGTGGACGAAAGTTATGCCCATCCGACGGTCGCGGTCGTACGGAGATCTGATTCGGACGGATGGAGTCTGAATACGTCCGGATCGTCTAGGGAGCTGCTCCGGATGGGACTCGGTCAGGTTTGGGCTTGGTCCTGCATCAATGGCGAGAAGTTTTCAGAGAAGGAAGAGTCACGGTCGAGGTCACCGGAGTTGATGGCAGGGCCGGCCCTGGCTATAGGCCCAGCAGGCCTATGCCTAGGGCCCAAGATTCTGGGCCCCTATTGGGGGCCCAGAAATTTTTTTCCTAAGTAGACCTTTAAGGCATTGTTTTTATGATACTTCTTATGAACACCTGAGTAGACCTAAGTAAAAACATGGTCTTAAAATTTCCTAAGTAAACCTATGAATACTTCCATGATTCTTTCTCATATCCTGTTTTTAAGACCCTGTTTTTATTGTCATCAGCCCCATGATTCTTCTTAAAATTTTAAGGCCCTGTTTTTAAGGTCCTGTTTTTATGATTTCTAAGTAAACCTTTAGAACTTTAAGGCCATGTTTTTAAAATTTCCTAAATAAACCTTTAAGTACCTTTAAGGCCCTGTTTTTTTAGAAATTTTTTTTTATGTATTTTAGAAGATACGGGGCCCTGTTTTTATCTTCTGCCTTGGGCCCAGTAAAACTCAGGGCCGCCCCTGGTTGATGGAAGTGGCGAAATGGGGTTTCGAAGGCTCGTCGGAATTAATGGAGCAATGGGTTCGGTGGGTCGTCGAAGCTGAGGAAGTAGATGGTGGTCAGGTATGGAGTAGAGAAAGTACAAGAGGGGTTATTTGAAAAAGGCAAAGAATGATGCCTTTTTAGTGGGTGATGAGCTGGCGTCTTCTAGACGGTAGGATATAATGGATGATGAGAGATGGGATATTTTAGGAGGGATTCGAGGGAAAGAATCATAGGGGATATGAACCCCTTAGGTTAGATGAATCTAGCTTGTATTCTATGAAATGCTGCATAGTACTCATTGTCTTTTGAGCAAATGATCACATCTATGCACATGGCATTGCTGTGAAGATGAGATCAAATGCAAACGGTGTCTCATTTGGTTGTACGTAAAAAGGTTAAGATCTGCCAAACGAGTAACTAGTCTTAATTAACAACTAGAGCAATAGATAAGGGACATGACTAAGTGAATCATAATAAGGACTGTTTGATTCGTTGGATCAAGCAGACAGATCAGAGTCACTACCTAGTTGATGACTCAAGTCGGTTTGTTTTGATGCATCAAGCGATGCGGCATGAGGGGCTGGTGCACTTATTTGCTAACTAAAATAAGACCCGCCAATGTTCCATTTTGTGTTTAAAAAATGTGGCGGTGCATCACCAAGTGATATGACCAAATTAATCGTTTCACATGATACAATACAATATCGAATGATGTGATGCAGCAACACCCATATGCTGAGCGCTGATAGATATTACATGGAACTCTGGAATTGCTTATAACTCTACTACCATATCACTGAAAGATCAACTAAAAATTTTTATCAGGTTATGGAAAGCTGTAGTATATATGTCTTGACAAAAAGAGTGACCTAAAGACCACATGGACACAGCATATATGATCGTATAGACTCTTGTTTGAAACAAGTTTTACTGATTAAGGAAGGTTGTTTCAAGCTAGCACATTGTCAAAGCATTGGTTTGCTAGTAGCTATATAGAGTACCATTGCTTTCTCCTGACAAACTTATTTCTTCACTTGGCATTTGCAGTCTAAAGAGAGCATAGATGCGGCTATTGGAGATGCTTTATCAAAGCCATGGCTGCCACTACCACTTGGGCTGAAACCTCCAGCCCTGGACAGTGTGTTGGTAGAACTACAAAGACAAGGGATATCCAAAGTTCCACCCACATGTGGTTAATTTCAGGATGATGCATCTAAAGTGGTGATCTCCAGAATACTTGCTCAACAAAAATTTGCCGACATGTCTTTGTTGTAATTAATTAGGTGCATTGGACCTTCTTCTTGTTCCTAATTTTTTCATGAGTAGGCTTGTCTCGAGTTACCCTTCTACCTGTGATGAGGACTTTCTTGATTTACTGATCTTCATGAATGCAAAATAAACCAAGATCTTCTTTCTTGTGATTAACTACAAGAAATGCAATGATTTGTCTCTATTTTTCTTTGTAACAACGGAGTATATTTTTTTATCTTTGCTAATTAATTACTTCTTGCGCTGAAAATAGGATATTTTGCTAAATTTTTCCAGAGCAACTTGAATTAATACATGAAATACCGAAGTAGCTAGTGTGGGAATTTTTTGTTCTCCATGCAACCATTATGCTAGCCAGCATCTATTAATTAACGGTGTATATATTCATTGCTGAATCGCATTGCCAAAGGCATGTATTTAGGACGAAAAGTTTCTAATCTCATAAAGCTATTCGATGTTGGATCTAAGGGTTGGCTTGGATTCAGAATAGACATGCATAAACCCTATTTATGTAGTCAAATATTATTTTTCACATTCGGCATAATTACCCTGCATAATTTAATCAAATCTTGCATCAGGGTTTTTATCACAGCTTAGAGGTAGGATAGTGGATTAATTAAGTCCGGTTATTTGACCATTTCACCCCTTTATTTGACGTTATTTAGCAGCATTATCTCTTATGCAAGGGTTTTTATCGCAGCTTGGTGGTGGGATAGAGGAAAAATACCTTACAAAGTCTGGTTATTTGACCATTTTACCCATATATTTGATGTTATTTACCAGCATCTACCCTTCTAATCGCCCGATACCCTCCCCATCTCTCTATCATCCCCATCTAAAACCAAACCACCGCCCAAGCCCATCGTAGCCATCGGCGGTCATCACAACCACTCCGGCGGTGTTCTGTCCGGCGACTGATGATGTCGCTCAAATGTGTCTCGCATAGTGGTTGCGGTGCAATACAACATAAGAGAGGTCGATCACAAAGGGAAACAAGCAAAAAGGATCCAGAAACACAGATAACAATGTATCGAAAACAATCAAGAGCGTGGGAGTTAAGAGAATTAGATCGAAGATTTAACGGTAAAGCCAAGTTAACAAAGGAAATCATGATTTGAATGGTCAAGGCTTCAGGAATCCCTCACTCGGACTTGGGTTCTTTTCTTACCAATAGTTCATGTAAACCTCAGTCGAGGGATTCACATCCCAATCATCTCGACTGGAAAGTATGGAGCTATGAATCTGATAGAATATAAATGTCTCTTTCTATATTTGTTCTTCTCGTTGTAGCCCTAACTCCATCCTACTATAACCTAAAAATACACGATACCGGCTATCACTATAGGGAACGTGCAGCAAAGGTTTCACGTGACCAAGCCCTAACCTTGTTTTACCAAATCCCTAATAATTTGCAATACCACCTGTCACTACCGGCAATGCATAGCAAAGATTTCATGAGACTAGGTAGGAGAACAAGAGAGATAACTATGGGATCACAAAAGCATGACTGAAATTATAATAATGTTCAACCACATAACCATGTATGAAGATCCAATACATATATAGAGTTTAAACATTAAAGAATAAAATATGAACCAATGATAGAGAAAGAAACCCTCATCCTTGTTTAGTCATCCATCCGCCATGCCTGAAGATTACTCGTCCATGGATAGTGGATTGGTCTCCTTCATCCTCCAGAAAAGTCCTCCAAAAAGCTCTCTTTGAAAAGCCCTAAGTTGCCTATTTACAACCTCCAAAAGATTCCCACTCGGATTTGATCTGGACCCTTTATTTTGCTCAGCCGTCATATAAAGATCGATCTTCTAGGGATGAAAATCGATCTTTTCATCTCGTAGAACTAGCTGCGCCCGAGGAAGATCGATCTTCTTAAAAGAGAAGATCGATCTTTTCCATCGTCGATTTTCTCAATTTTCTCAACTGCGAAGAAGATCGATCTTTATATCGTCAATTTTCTCCGTCCAAACAAAGACCAATCTTCATAGGGGAAGAGATTGATCCTTTTAAACATGACTCTCTGTCATCTCTGGCCGCATGAAAGATCGATCTTCATAGAGGAAGAGATCGATCCTGTGAAACATAGTGATAAGTCACTAAATGTTCATGATTCAACCCCTTAACCTAGCTTTGTTATGCCTAGAGTAGTTATATTTGATAGCTTGTTAGTTGATTTCAGGTTTAATCATGCTTGAGAAGAAATGCAGGAAATTCGGCTAAAATGACTAAATAAACTACTTCGTCGACTGTCAGTAATATATTCGCTAGATATCTGACAAAGGTTCAAATATTCTGAAACGTTGGGATGTTGTATAAGACTCAGATATCTACAACTTTCATGTTGGACATTTGGTGATATTCCTGAAAACGTAATACCAGTTTTGAAAACTATGAAGATAAACAAATGCTGGGTTACTGGTCCGTCGACATCAGGAGAATATTCTTCAAATATTCCAGATAAGTCCGAATATTATCAAATCTTCGGGATCTGATAGAAGACTTCCAGATCTACATCTTTAGTGTTGGACTTGTTTTCAAAATCCGCCTGGATTGGACCCAGTTGCACTCAGAATAAGACTACCAGATTTAATTCAGAAAATCCGAGTTGTAATTGAAGTCCAACTCAACTCAAACCCTAGTTTCGGGAGTTCTCTTATAAATAGGGTTATTCAGCCGAAAATAATCATCTTTTTGACAATCTTTGGAGAAAGAAAAGGAAGACGGCGAGTATGCGGATGGTGACAGCTTCCTATTCAAACCTGATGGCTTTCATCCAAAAGATTAGTTGCTAATTCTTGTATTTAGGAATATCATGAAACCCTAGCGTAGTTTTGATTTTTTTTAGTTTGATTCTTGTGAACTTCTCGATGCATGATCTCATGAATATGGTTTTATTGTTAATAGAGTTGAAGAAACAAAGTTCCCTTGACGTACTTTCAGTCCTACATGATTTTTGTGATTGATTGTAGAGATTTATGATATGGTTTTCATGAAGTTATTGGTTTGCCTTTGAGATAAGCTATGCTACGCGAAGATAGGTTGTGCTACGGTCATTAAAGTAATATAATTTAAAGTAATCGTAGGACCAAAGACAGTCTATGCCAAGCAAAGATAGGTTATGTTGTTTGGAACATTAACTTTATTTTAGGGATTCATGTGAGCTTGTAGCCATATGATCCATAATGTTGAGAAAAGGGAACAAGATGATAACTAGAGAAGACTAATAACGAAACTAGGGCGGATTGAGTAATTCCTAAGTAACTACTCCATTGATTCGAATTGATCAACCTTTTATTTCTTTTCTTTATTAGTTTAGATAACTCTATTTTATCTTTGATTCTTTTCTTTAGTTTTAGGGTTTTGAGAATTGATTTTGATTTCCAACGTTTTCTTTGTGGATCGACTCCCGGCTTCACCTCTATCCTACCTAGTAGTGTAGTGAATGAATAAGGATTATAAATTTAATATTTGATTGAGTTTGTAACGTTTTAACGACGACGTTTGCGAGCGATCAATTTTTGACGCCGTTGCAGGGGAATTCGACGGTTGATTCATTGATTTTCTTTTTACTCTATTTCTTGGCTTAGTTAGGGTTTTTATCTTTCTTATTTCCACATTTCTTTATTTTTCATCTTTTTTTTGGAATTTCTTTAACAATTTTTCTTATTTTTACAACTACTAAATTTGATTTTCTCGAACTTGGATCTGCAGCCCGTCGCCAGGAGCGATCGGTCGAATCCGAGAGTGACCGATCGGGACTGCGCAGTCAAGTAAGTTTGTTCTAAACTCCGAGTTATTTTATCTAGCTGTTTTAGACGCTTCTGCAAGACGCACAAAAGCACGCATCAGCGACAGTCATCTCTTGGACCAGCCCACTGTTTGTATTTCTTATCTTTGGTGTGGTCTTTACTTATGTGATCTTACATGCATGGCTAATTTTTATATACCACCGGGTGCCATGGCGAATGATGATTTGCCTTTTGGTTATAGACCCGCTTACAATAATGACATATATAGTTTCTTAAATCCGACATATAATTCACATTCATATGCTTATAATTCGAATTTTAGAGATCATACATACCCTAGTTGGCAATTTCAAGGTTACCAACCTCCTAATGTTCAACCATGGAACACAGAAACACCGGCTCAAAATTTTAAACCTTGTTTTGAACAACAATATCCTCCACAACAAGCACCCTCTGAACCGACGTTGGACACAATCATGAGTGCACTTGCAAACATGAATGCAAGCATTAAGGCTAATATAACTGAATGCATGACTGGGCTTAATAGCAAAATTGCTTTGATAGCAAACAATGTTTATTCTAATTCTCTATCAATTAAGAATTTAGAGATACAAATTGAACAATTAGCTTGCATGGTAGATTCATATGATGATGTAATTGAGATTATGATAACGATCCTATACCTCCTATTTGTGATGACAATGACTGTAATGCTAATATTTCTAATGATAATGATACATGTCATTATGAGATGTGTTCTAATGCTTTGACGGATCATGATGCTATTGATAATGTTTTACCAGCTGCTAAACATAAAATTGATGAATGCTACCCGGTTTTACATTCTGGGTCTTATATATATTTCAGTCATTCTTATGAAGCAAGTCTTTTTCATGATAGTGACGACGAGAGTTGTTATGCTAAATTGCCGATTGTTCATGATGAGTTGAATGATAATAATATGTCTATTTACAATGATCATAACGAGGATGAGCATATTAGTGAGACCTCCTGTCAGGAACCTCAAGTTGAACTTCTACATGACGAGTTGAATGATGATGATGTGCATATTAGTGATAAACATAATGAGGATGAGGGTGTTAGCGGTATTCCCTATCTAGAGCCTCAGTTTGAGATTCTTCCTTTAATATCATCCCCATTAGTTGAACTTTGTGAGGAGGAGAACCTTGTTATGACTGAAGACTATGCCAATTCCTATCGTCCTTTCATCAAAAATCGTATCAAAAGTTCCAGTTCTATGCATAGGTTCATGCCTAGGGCGTGCTTGTGCCTTGGGCCCCAAACCTCAGGCCCAGCACGGGACAACTAGCTGAGTCGTGCCGGGCCATGCCTGGGCCTGCCACGTGGCGTGCCGTCCGTGACCGACCTGGTAGCCCAGCCCGTTTGATACCTCTACTCCTAAGCAATCCCTAAAAAAGACCCTATTCACACGCATTCTTTCTTATCCTTTCGAGGACAAAAGCGAGGAGGGCGTGTAACGCCCCGGCCCGCGGGCTCTCGGTCCGACCATCCACTGGGCCCCGCCCCGCTGGCTCCCAGTCCGACCAGGATCTACCCGAAAGCCCCACCCGACACAATATTGTCCGCTTTTGGCTCACAGCAGCCGATCAATCGATAAACCCACCGATCGATCGGAATTCCCGGGAGGTCACCCCTCCCAAACCGACTCCAGCCCAAGCACGCTTAACACTGGAGTTTTTCTGCGGTTCATTGCCATCACGGCTTTAAAACGCGTTGTGTTTATTAAGGGCTTACTATATACTTATATCGAACCCCGGACCATGCCCAGGCGTTGTGGGATTGCTTACAACGCATCTTGTCCCACGGTAGACCCAGCGGGCCTCACAATCCACCCCCCTTGGAGACCCAGCGTCCTCGCTGGCACAATTTTCGGCTGGGAACCGGCTCTGATACCATACTGTAACACCCCGGCCCTTCACTGGGCCCCGGCCCACGGGCTCCTGGTCCGACCAGAATCCGCCCAAGGGCCCCACCCGACACAATATTGTCCGCTTTTGGCTCACCGCAGAAATCTGGAAAAACTTCCCAGTGGGTCACCCATCCCGGGACCGCTCCAAGGAAAGCACGCTTAACCTTGGAGTTTTCTGACGGATCACTGCCAGCACGGCTTTAAAACGCGTTGGGTCTATTAAGGGCTTACTATATACTTATATCGAACCCCGGACCATGCCCAGGCATTGTGGGATAATATTGTCCACTTTTGGCTCACCGCAGAAATCTGGGAGAACTTCCCAGTATGTCACTCATCGTGTGACTACTCCAGGTCGAGCACGCTTAACCTTGGAGTTTTTCTGACGGATCACTGTCAGCACGGCTTTAAAACGCGTTGTGTCTATTAAGGGCTTACTATATACTTATATCGAACCCTGGACCATGCCCAGGCGTTGTGGGATTGCTTACCCGGCTACCCGACTCAGCCCCGCCCTCCAGGCGCAGCATCTTGTCCCACGGTAGACCCAGCGGGCCTCACAAGGCGAGAGGCGAGGGTGATGAGCGAGGTGAGGCCGAGGGTGAGGGAACGACGGGCAATGGGCGAGGGGCGGGCGGCAAGGGGATGGCGTTGGGAATCATGAGACCAAAGACAATCAATGCTAAGCAAAGATAAATTATGTCGTTGGGAACATTAACTTTATTTTAAAGATTCATGTGAGCTTGTAGCCATATGATCCATAATATTGAGAGAAGGGAACAAGATGATAACTAGAGAAGACTAATAATGAAACTAGGGCGGATTGAGTAATTCCTAAGTAACTAGTCCATTGATTCGAATTGATCAACCTTTTATTTCTTTTCTTTATTAGTTAGATAACTCTATTCTATCTTTGATTCTTTTCCTTAGTTTTAGGGTTTCAAGAATTGATTTTAGTATCCAATGTTTTGCCTGTGGATCGACTCCCGACTTCACCACTATTTCTACCTAGTAGTTTAGTGATTGAATAAGGATTATAAATTTAATATTTGATTGAGTTTGCAACGTTTTATCGACGACGTTTGCGAGCGATCACATAGCGCTTTGTCACATGAAAGATCGATCTTCATAGAGGAAAAAGATCGATCTTCTTTCATATGTATTATCTCTTTTGTCATTCGGCACTGCCCCCTTGGTACTAAAAGTACTGTAACTTCCGCTAGAAAACTCGGAATCACGAACTGTAAATTTATCTAGAAACTATATTTCAAGAGCGTTCCAATCATGTATGGAACATCATCTGGTTCTTCATGAGCAGGTATGGTTTAATCTTTCAAGTTAACCCATGTAATCTTTTCAGTTTCTTTGCTCCGTTTAGTTCCAATTTCTTGCATTTTTCAGCCAACTATGTGAAGCAACAAATAAATATAAAAATAGTACTAAAGAGGTTAATTAAGGATAACAATCCAGCAATTGAGATGGTTATAATGTTATTCAGAGTGCACTTTTATGCACTCATCAGCTGATGGTTCATCATCTAGGGTTCCTCTCTACTGACCCTGGTCTAGGTTTCCTCCCCTCCATTCTCACGTGAGGGTTATTCGCCCGCCTCTTCTCACTAGTGACCAATCCTTGGTTCCTCTCCACCGACCCGATCTAGGTTTCCTCCCCTCCTTTCTCTCGTGACAAGAAGCCTTCATCTACTACAAAGGGACATAGGCTGCGATCGCTTGTTCCTCTCTACCTTTCCTCCTCACCGGCCTCCGACGCTCCAGTTGTGGTCGGCCTACTTGTTGCTGATTCCAATACGAAGGAAGATCCAAGGAACTCACCTAGCTAACGTTTTTTTACTACCTGGTCCCCACCTATGGATATTCTTTCGCTCCCTATGTAACGAGAGCTCCTGATTTGTGGGTAGATTTATGTCACTGACAATATCCACTCATATTAATATGTCTCCATGTAACTAGAGCTCTTGATTCATCCGCTGGTTTTTCTTTCTTAATGCATGATACCCTTCTATTGATCAGTTTTCATTCTCCATCTAACGAGAGCTCTTGATTTATGCGATGATTTTTGTTTCTTGATGTTGAATCCCTTCTATTGATATGTATTTGCTCTCCATCTAACGAGAGCTCCTGATTTGAAGTAATACATATAGATATAAGCATAAAGCATGGCGAAGGATAATCTGAGAGATTGACTTTTGCAAGAATTTAAGAGCTCTAGTTAAGAATTTAAGATGGTTAGAATTTTTAGAATTTAAGATGAGAAGGTTAGAATTTAAGAATTTAAGATTAAGAATTTTTAGAATCTGAGAGATTGACTTTTGCTAGTTACTAGATTAGGCACATGCCATGCACATATATCTAAAGATGAGAATGTGGCTTCAGTACTACTGTCACTACAAAAATACACCCCTTTTTGTAGTGGGCCAAAACTACTGCTAAAAGTACCCAAACTGCTGCTAAAGGAATCAGGCAGCGGTTCAACAAAACATCATCGTTGCCTCTGCTCGCAAAAGCTCTATGGCAGTGGTTTGGTGAATTAAGACAACGATTTAGTTAATTGTTGCGGATAAGGTATACTGCAAAAAAAAGAGAACATGCTGCAACGGAACACAACCAGTATCATTAAGTGTTTTAGCAGCTACAAAAAACCGTTGAGAATGCACTTATTGACAACACCTAGCGTATGACAATGACAATTACATACTGTTGCAGAAAAGGGGTCTCGGCACGGTTCAATGGTTAGGGGTAGAGGTTGGAGTCCATGGCCAAAGTTTTTTTGGCAACCTTTGTGAGGACCTGTCCCTCTACCCCTGTGGCTCGTTGTAGACCGCAAGGGCAATTTGGTAAATTGCGTCTTGTCGGTTTGTTTCACACCTGCGTGTGCACACACAGCCTCTGATTGATATTTGTGTTTGATTAGGTCCGTTAAGGGGTTTTTTTGACCTATTTTTGATCGATCCAGCCTGTCTCGGATCGATCCGACTTGGTGTTGGATCGATTCGGACTGTAGCAGATCGGTGGCTTTTCTTTCGCGAGGGCGGCCGCCGGCCATCGCTCTCTCTTGTCAGAAGGGGAGGACTTTCCCTCCCCTCCTTTCTTCTTTCTCCTCTTTCCCCGGCTTTCCCCTTCCCCTTTTCCCTCCTTTTCTTCCTCTTCTCCTGCTCCTTCTCCTTTCTTCTTCCTTCTTCTTCCTTCTCCCGCGGCTCTATTTTCTTCCCCTATTTTCCGGCAGCTCCTTCTTCTTCACCGTTCTCCCTCCTCCGGCCACCGTTTTGGGTGTTCCAAGGCTTATTGGGACTGTGGCGACGAGAGGAAGATCCCTGAAGTGGTTTGGAACCTTGTTGGTGACCAGTTCGTGGGGAATCAACCGAGGAGTGCGTTTCCGGTAGGTGTTCTACCTACGTGAGTTGTTTAGGGGTGTTCTCTAGATCTAGCCGTTGGATCTTGTAGATCTTTGTGTTGTTGGATGCATCTTGCATAATATAATTTTTGTTATAGGTTTCATAAGATTTGGTTGAGATTTTAGTAGGATTTAAGCATGTTAAACTCGGATTTTTCCGGTTTCTCTGTTCTTGAGGAACAACCGATTTACGGCGCGTTTTTCGGTTTGTAAAAGCATGATATTGACTTATGATGAACATAAGAGTTGTAGATCTCTGCGTTAGCTTTTCATTCCAGCTTAGTTCGTATTTTTTTAATTTTTATACGAATTTTAGTGATTTTTCTCGTGACTTGCGACGAGGTTGATCTGAAGCTGGCATGAAGCTGTTCGGATCGATCCAATATTTTTTGGATCGATCCAAACATTCCGGATCGATCCCAGAGCGGACTGATGGGGTTTTATTGACTTTTTTTTAGCGGTTTTGATTAGTGTTTTCCCGTTAATCCAACCATTGGATGATTATGGATTTTGGATATGTTGATCCCGACATGTTGATCTACGGATGGCTAAGTTCGATCTTGAATCCGACGTCGTTTGGACGTCGGATCGACGGGATCAATTAGCCTCTAGGTAGAGGTTTTGGTGTTTTGAATATAATATTATATGTTCGGATTATAATAGTATATGTTTACTTTTCATCATCGTTTTCGGGGTTGCTTCCCGTTGTAGGAGTCCGCGGTTGATGGTCGCGGTACCGCCGTAATGCCAGGACCCGTTGCGGATCAGCTGGCAGCGGTTGGTAGTACCACTGCAGCGATCCTGTTAGACTTGTATGCTGTGTGTATCATACTGTTGCATGCCTATCTCCTGTTTGTGTATGTTCATAGCATGCATTGTTGATTTGTGCATTAGTTACATGATTAGGGCATGGGTGATCTGTGGGTCGCCGTCCCGAGGCTGGAAGCTCGGATTTAGCCCTAGGACCGGGGTTGGGTAGTTTGGACCCGGTTCGAATTGTGGTGTCCAGTCGATTCAATGATAGGCTTAGATGACTGGTACACTTGTTGCTTGATGATTGTAGAGGTCGTGTCGGCCTCGAGTCGGATGCTGAGGTGTAGCCGGTGTTCCACTGTGTTGACTCTTGAGTGGAGAAGTTGCCTACTCAGCGGTGCCTTTTCCCGCATGCAGTGTCGGGTTTCTGCATGTGAGTCAGCAGTGTTTGTTCCTGCTTACTGAGTGCTGCTCCTGGGCCTCAGGGACACGCGGTGGGATTATGGGACCCCTGTGTACACCCAGGTCTTACTTGAGGGCGACACTGTTGCGTTTCCCTCTTCCTTCTGTGTGTCGTAGTGTAGAACCCTACTAAGCTTAGTTTTCACTCCTACCCGGGCTGTGTTTTGCAGGCGCAGGCGTCAGTTCTTCTTCTGTGGCCCCTACCTGGCAATTGGTCGGCTGTGCGGCGGCGCCTGGTGGACTTTGAGAGGTGGCGATCTTTACTGCTTTTATATCTTATGTTAGTTAGTCTCCTACGGGAGTAATGTTGTATTTGGATCTTCCCCTCTCCGAGGATATGTATACTAAACACTTTTTTTGGGTTTGTAATCTGTGATTCGATGCTTCATTAAATTAATGTCTTTTAATTGAGGGTGCTTTTGGTGAATTGTTAGAGAGACCAATAGGTTAGAGGGAACCCTCGCCAGCTTTTTTCGCGTTTGTTAGGTTCCGGTTCGCGTCGCCCGGCCCGGTTGGGCTTTCGCGGGTCGGGGCGCGACAACCTTTATCTTCCCATTGCTAATGGGCTATTTTCACTGCAAATCTATATCATTGCTAATTGTCTTACCACAACGATTTCATAGGTGTTGCTAATGGTGTATTAACAATAGTGATAGGAAATGTTGCATCATTTGGCAATAGTAAGCAATTGCTACTAATAGTTTGTGAAGGTCCAAGAGTGGGGGGGGGGGGGTGGTGAATTGGACACTTTTAGAAAAACTAGATTAATGGAAAAATCAGGTAGAGAAAATCTAAGACCTTAAATGATTGTAAATGAGATGAAAACACAAGTCAAACACCATGCAAGAATAAATGAGAGAAAGGTTAGAGAGATTGCACCGATTTTATAGTGGTTCGACCCAACTCTTGGTCTACGTCCACTTCTCTCAAGATCCTCCTTGAGGTTCCACTACATGCAAATTGTGACAAGCTTTTCTCCAATCTTCCGGGTGTTTGGTAACCTTACAATAACTCCCAACAACAGTTGGATAGCTCTCAATGTATTTCTTCACACCCGAAGAAGGTTTACAAAGGTTTAGGCTCAAGGGAAATGAGTAGAAAGCTTTTTCTAAAACTTTCACAAATGATCTAAAAAATATCAATAATAGTTGAGGCAAGTTTACAACAAAAGACTACTTATATTTGGCCTTCAATCAGCTCAAAAACCAGCTCCAACGGCTAGTTTATTTACTCCGTGAGTTGCTGGTGATCGATTTATGCATCGTCCGTCACATCGACCGTCAGGTTCAAAACCTCAGCCTTCATGAGCCGCGGTCGATCCACCCATCGACTGTCAGATCGACCGTGAGCCTCTCTTATGGAAAACGCTTCCCACGGTCGATGCTTCGATCGGCCGTCGCTTCTACACAACAAGTCATCATGGTCCGCGGTCAATCGGTCCATTGTCCGCCAGATCGTCCGTGAGCCAACAACAATCAAAAAACAATTTTCCTCCAAGCAATACATAGCCAAACTATAAAAACAAGGAACAACCTCCACGGTTGATCCAAGTATCGACCGCTGCACCGACCGTGAGGCTCTGTCAAGGAAAAGGCTTCTCATGGTCGATGCTCCGATCGACCGCGAGCCAACATTTTATTTGACCAAGTTTGGTACATCTACCGTGCAACCCCGCGGTCAATCCATGGATCGACCGTCGCATTCCCGCAGTCGATCCATGCATCGACCGTCACATTCCCGCGGTCGATCCATGCATCGACCGCTGGTACTAAAATTTCTCATTTATGAAATTTAAGGCTTCCAATCAAAGGGGAAATTAATATTAAACATATATATTATCATTTCATATATATTGACGTCATCAAAATAAGGTTAGGATCAACAATATCCCCCTTTTTGATGATGACAACCATTTTAGATGTGATGATAAAATATTTCGGCTCCCCCTTAATTTATGCATCCATTTCTTCCATATAAAATGGTCTAAAGTGAATTCTTAAGATGCACGCAAGTCATATATCTTTAAAATGATATGAAAAGTTCCATTTAAGATATGATGACAAGATAACTTGGATTTTAGCATGTTCACTTCTTTGAAAACAAGTACATTTAAACTAATGTGATCATATGGAAATTGAGATCAATAATTATACCAATACAACTTAACAATATTCAAAAAATTTGTATTTCACTTAAAAGATGTCAACACTTGCATTACAAAATTTTCATTCCAACAACTTTCAATACAAATACTCTATCACAAAAATTTCATTCAAACACAGTTTTCATTTCGAAAATAAAGTTTTCCAAAGTGTACAAAATACAAGAGTTAGAAGCTAGGGCATTTCCGTGCATCATTCATCACAACTTTTTCTCCCCCTTTGGCATCATCAAAAAGAAAAGATGAAGCGGGATCAATCAAGTGGAGATATGGGAGGAGTAGATGGAAATCTGTCCTTGATGTAGGAGAAGATGCCTGCAAATTGCTTGGACTCTTTCTCGTGATTCTCCTTGACCTCAGTTTTGATTTCTTCAAAATATCGGGCTTGAGTTACTTCCATTCTTCCCAATCTTGCTTCTACCTCATCAAGTCTTTGTGTAGTGGTGCGACGAGTTATCCTATGGGAGGATTCACCTTGATGTCCTTGAGGTCTAAGTTCACCTTCCTCTTCCCCCACAATTTCCTCATCATGCTCTCATTGATTTTTTCCTTCCGCATCATTCACCATAAGATCATGAACAACAAAACCTAAGGCTTGTTTGGTCTTCAACATTCTTGTATAGGTGGATTTACTGAAGGTTTGAGAAAGGGGTCTTCTATCTTTAATGGCAAGGTGGAGGGTAAGGGTTTGGAAGATTTTAGTTAGGAGTCGTCCAAAGGGCAGGGATTGCCAAACCGAAAGGTTAAGCATCTCTTTGATAATTATATAGCCTATGTTTTGAGGCTTCTGCCTAACCATGCATGAAAGGATATAGGCATGAATGGCCTTCAAGTGATCATGGTGGCCAATCTTGGGAAATAAGTTTGTTCCTATAAAGTGGGCAAGCTCCCTATAGTTTTGATTTAGGTCATTTAATTCTATGGAAATTTTGTCAACTCCACTAGGTCTGAGGATGGCCCTTCTCCCTTGCTTATGCCTATCAAATCTTGGGAGGAGATCCTCATACAAAGTAAAATAGGTGCACTCTCCTCGATTTGGTGCATTTAGTATATCATTTAACCATTCTGTTGTAATGTTGACTTCAATGCCATAAACATAGCTACAAATGGCCACATTTCCTTCATCATCAATATCTTGAGTGATGTTGCAATAAAAATATCAGATTATATCAGGATACATGTATTTGGGCAATTCTAAAAAGTCCTTCCATCTTATACTTGCAAAAAAAAATTCAACAACAAAAGGCTCTACTCGAAACCACAAATTTATCCTTAAATTCTGGCCAAGAGTTGTACCTATCTCTGTTTAGGAAGAAGTATTCATCATAGGAAGGAATGGATGAAGACCCTTGAAGTGAGCCTTTAACCTTCTTCGTCCCGCTCATTTCTGTAGCTTTGTTCTTCCTCTTCTCAGCTTGAGTCGATGCATGAGGTGGAGGAGGTCCGGCATTCCTGGTCCAAGGCATGGTGCGCGGCTAGATTAGGGTTTGAGAGGAGAGGCGTGACGGATGAAGGAGAGGAGTAGGGCACGATCAAACCAGAGGAGAATATAGTTGTTTGATTGGGTGGGGATTTATAAACGGGAGACGTGAAAATGACTAAAAAGCCCTCACTTAAGTTGTCACACGATCCGTAGAAGTCGACCCTCAGAAATTGATGGTCGACCATCGCGCACAATATTTGTATAATGAAAATTTCACGGTTGATCTTCAGAAGCGCGATATGTGAAAACAAAAGTGTACTTACGGTCGATCGTCAGGAAGTATAGATCGACCGTCAGTTCCAGAAAATGAATTTTGAAATTCAATTAAAAAATTATTTTTAAATCAAAACTTCACAAAACTTTGCATACACTTGTAACTAAATATTATGAGCTAAAAACAACTCATCAATCATGAAAATCACTCAATTAACCAAGATTTAGCACTCAAGTAGGATATGGTATGAAAAGCAGATAAAGAGGTGACCATACATTTTCCTTTTAGCTTTTCATTTTGGACATCCATTAGACATCCCAAGCTCCCTTAATAGATATAAAAACCTGTATTCAGTCAAGGGTTTGGTTCAAATATCCGCAATTTGATGCTCGGTGCTAACAAACTCAAGTGCAATATCTCCTTTTTGTGTGTGATCATGAAAGAAATGGTGTCGAATTTCTATGTGCTTTGTTCTAGAATGTAGGATGGGATTCTTGCATAGGCTTATGGCACTAGATTATCACATCTAATTGGTATTTTTCCTACATGTATGTTGTAATCTACCAATTGCATTTTTGTCCAGAGTAATTATGCACAACAACTACCCGCCGCAATGTATTCCACTTCCGCCGTGGATAAATCAACGGAATTTTGTTCCTTGGAGAACCAAGAAACAAGTGCATGACCAAGAAAGTGACATGTACGATTTGTGCCTTTTCAATCAAGCCTATATCTGGCAAAATCCGCATCGGAGTAGCCAATTAGATCAAAAGATGATCTTCTAGGATACCACAAACCATAGTTTTGGGTTCCTATTAGATATCGAAAGATCCTCTCGACCGCAACCAAATGAGATTTTTAGGACAATATTGATATCTAGCACAAAGGAAAACACTAAACATGTTGTCCGATCTACTAGCGGTCAAATAGAATAAAGAACCAATCATCCCTCTATATAGTGTTTGATCAACGGGTTTTCCATCTTCATCCTTGTCTAATTTGAGTGTTCTACACATGGGGGTTCTATAAATTTTAGATTGGACAAAATCATACTTCTTGAGTAGGTCTCTAGTGTATTTGGCTTGACTAACAAAGACCCCTTCTCTAGTTTGCATGATTTGTAAACCAAGAAAATAATTGAGTTCACCCATTAAACTCATTTCAAACTCAATTTGCATGCAAGAGGCAAATTCTTCACAAAGCTTTACATTAGAGAATCCAAAGATGATATCATCCACATAAATTTGAACTAATAAAATTTCCTCTCCTTTTGATTTTCTAAAAAGAGTAGTATCAATCTTTCCTCTATAAAAGTCATTATCTATAAAAAAATTAGTAAGCCTTTCATACCAAGCTCTAGGAGCTTGTTTCAAACCATACAAGGCTTTAGTGAGTTTGAAAACATGATCCTCTAACTTGTGATCCTCAAAACCGTGGGGTTGTTCAACATAGACTTCTTCTTTTAAGAACCCATTTAAGAATGCACTCTGAACATCCATTTGATATAGTTTGAAATCTTTGTAAGATGCAAAAGGTAGGAGTAGTCTTATTGCCTCAAGTCTAGCTACCAGTGCAAAAGTCTCATCAAAATCAATTCCTTCTTGTTGATTGAAGCCTTTTGCAACCAGTCTAGCTTTATTGCTTGTAATTATTCCTGATTCATCCATTTTATTTCTAAACACCCAATTAGTGCCAATGACGGGATGATCACTAGGTCTAGGTACCAAGTTTCAAATTTCATTTCTTTCAAATTGATTTAACTCTTGTTGCATTGCTAAGATCCAATGATCATCCTCTAGTACTTCCTCGATCATTTTGGGCTCAATTTGAGATAGGAAGGCTAGATTGGCACATGTATTTAATGAAGATCTAGTTTGGACTCCTTTTGATGTTTCATCAATGATTAATTCCTTTGGATGTGAGGATGCATATTTCCAATCTTTTGGCAGATCATGATGTTGATCATTAAGTGTAATTTCAAGGGATTCCTCAAATCTATCATTCAATTCTTCAACATCGTTATGGGGTCTCGTCTACTACATCTTTTGATTTGATATTAAGAATTTCATCATTTTCATCATCAATTCTACTATGATCTCCAATCATTTCATCAAATGTAACATGCATTGATTCTTTAACCACCAAGGTCCTTTTATTGAAAATTCTATAACTTTTACATCTCTCCGAGTATCCAAGAAAAACTTCTTCATCGGATCTAGCATCAAATTTTCGAAGATTATCCTTACCATTGTTCAAGACAAAACACTTGCAACCAAAGGCTGTAAAGTGACTAATATTCGGAATTCTTCCTTTCCAAAGCTCATAGGGGGTTTTCTTCAAAATAGGTCTCAATGTTACTCTATTGATCACATGGCAAGAAGTATTAATCGCTTCGGCCCAAAAGTATTTAGGAAGATTATTCTCACATAATAGAGTTATAACCATTTCTTGTAGGGTCCAATTTTTTCTTTCAACAACACCATTTTGTTAAAGGGTTCTAGGTGATGAGAAGTTATGAAAAATCCTGTTGTCATTGCAAAACGTTTTTAGAATGGAGTTCTTGAATTCTCCTCGATGGTCATTTCTAATGCATGTAATGAGAATACCTTTCTCATTTTGGACTCCTCCACAAAAGTTGGTGAATTCCTCAAAGACTTCATCTTTGTGTGCAAGGAATATCACCCAAGTATATCTAGTATAGTCATCTACTAAAACAAAATCATATGAGTTACCACCTAAGCTAGTTGGTTTAGTAGGATCAAAAAGATCCATATGAATGAGTTTTAATGCTTTTGTGATGGAAATTACATCTTTAGGCTTGAAAGATGATTTTATTTGTTTTCCTCTTTGACATGCATCACAAATCTTATCTTTATTGAATTTGATCTTGGGAAGTCCAAGAACAAGGTCTTTTCGAAAGAAATAGGAAATTAAATCCATGCGAGCATGTCCAAGTCTTCTATACCATAACCAAGAATTATCATTTAAAGTACTAAGGTATACATCATCATGGCAAACAAGATCATCAAGATAAAATGTGTACACGTTACCATCACGATGACCAACTAGCATGTTTTTATCACTAATAGCATTTTTAACATAGCACTTTGAATTTTCAAAAATAACTTTGTTACCTCTATCACACAATTGACTAATACTTAGTAAGTTATGTTTCAAGCCTTCTACTAACAAAACATTCTCAATTTTGATGGAGGAAGTTTTACCAATATTATCAATTCCGATAATTTTTCCTTTGCCATTATCTCCAAAAGTCACAACTCCTCCATCCTTGGCTTGAAATGTGGAGAACATGTATTTATCACCGGTCATGTGTCTTGAGCATCCGCTATCAAGGTACCACCGTTTGCCTTTTGAATTTGTCTTGATCTTGGATCTCAAGCACTTCTACAAATCAAATTCAAGGCTTGATTTTTGGTACCCAAATCTTTTTGGGTCCTTTAGCATTAGTTCTAGAAATATAAGTAGATGTAGCATGCTTAGGTGTCCAAAACATTTTAGCACTAGTATGTTTCATGAGATAGCAACTAGGTACAATGTGACCTACCTTACAACAATAGTGACAAGTGGGTTCTTATACTACCTTAGAAGGATGAGAAGAAGCTTTAACAAAGTTAGTCTTCTTTTTGTTGTTCATCTTCTTAGGATTATAGCCAATTCCTTCTTTGTTTAAGGAGCTCCTTTGGTTATGAAGGATCTCATCTAGCATGCCTCTATTCTTCATGAATTTAGATAGAGTGATATTTAAGCCATCAACCTCAAAAGTGAGTTCTCTCTTAGATGTTTTCAAGTAGATGAGTTCATTTTGCATATCATAGTTTGTGTTCTTCAATATGGTGAGCTCATATTGAGTGTCCTTGAGTTCCTTCTCAAGTGTGTCACTGGTGTCATGAGAGTTGTTGTCTAGCAGGCATTTGTTTTCTTTTTCTAAGGTGCCAATCCTATGTATGACATCTAATTTTTTTTCTTCTACTTTCTTCAAGTCCTTACAAGTATCATAGTATTTCTTTTTAAGGAACTTGAAATCCCTAACTAAGGCATGGTAAGCATCAAATAATTCATCAACTGCAAGCTCATCTTCTACCTCATTTTCCTCTTCTTCCTCATCTCCTCGTGCGATCAAGCATATGTTGGTAATGTCTTGTTTCTTTTCATCGGATGAGGTCTCCACATCGCTTTCTCCACAAGTTGTCATCATTGCTTTTTTTTTCTTGAACTCCTTTGTAGGCTTCTTGAGTTGACGACACTCATTCTTGAAGTGCACGGGCTTCCTACACTCATAACATATAACATCGTTAGAGTTAGAAGAAGTAGCATTATATTTTTTTTTCCTCCTTGGCGCTTGAAGATCTTTTAGATTCTCCTTGAAATGATTGTCAATTCTTCATCATCGTCTCCTTCACTTGAATCCGATGACTCTTTATTCGATGACTTGAATGCAACGACCTTCTTCTTCTTGTCTCCTTCGTCGTTACTTCTCTTGAAGTTCATCTCATAAGTCGTGAGTGAACCCATGAGCTCATCAAGTGACAATTTAGATAGATCCTTGGTTTCTTCGATCGTCGTCACTTTAGGATCCCATGACTTCGGTAGACACCTAAATATCTTTCTCACAAGTTCATCGTTAGCATAAACTCTTTCAAGAGATTTAAGCACATTTAATATGTTACTAAAACATGTAAACATCTCACCAATGGTTTCATCATTTTTCATGCAAAAGAGTTCATACTCATGTACAAACATACTAATTCTAGACTCTTTAACTCGGCTAGTTCCTTCATATGTAACCTCGAGCTTATCACATATCTCTTTCGCTGATTTGCATGCCGAGACCTTATCGAATTCACTAGGGCTAAGAGCACAAAATAGAAACTTTTGGCCTTGGCATTTGTTTGAAGGTTTTTTAGATCGGTTGGGGTGTAGTCACTCTTAGTTTTTGATACTTCTTTCCTTTCAAC
Source organism: Narthecium ossifragum (assembly GCA_963920575.1). NCBI lineage: Eukaryota > Viridiplantae > Streptophyta > Magnoliopsida > Dioscoreales > Nartheciaceae > Narthecium > Narthecium ossifragum. Next base: position 11,354,013 of record OY986968.1, read on the forward strand.
CATTTTCATTGGAACATTAGGTCCATCCTTTATAACCAGCCAAGCTTCATAATCCATTGATAGAATGAATATTTCCATTTTGGTCTTCTAATACATATAATTCGATCAATTGAAGTATGGTGGTCTATTGGTAGCTTGTCTCTCTATGTTTTCTATCTCTCGATAGGATCCTCTAAGGATTATTATACCACTAAAAATAGAGACCTAGCTCTGATACTAATTGAAGGTCCAAGAGGGGGCGTGAATTGGACCCTTTTAGATAAACTAGATTAATGAAAAAATCAGGTAGAGAAGATCTAAGACCTTAAATGCTTGTAAATGAAATGAAAACACAAGTCAAACACCATGCAAGAATAAATGCGAGAAAGGTTAGAGAGATTGCATCGATTTTATAGTGGTTCGACCCAACTCTTGGTCTACGTCCACTTCTCTCAAGGTCCCCCTTGAGGTTCCACTACTTGCAAATCATTACAGGGTTTTTCTCTAAGCTTCCGGGTGCTTGGTAAAACCAATCAAAGGAGACCAGAATACACAGCTCAATGGCCCACGGTCGATGCGACGGTCAATGCGACGGTCGACCGTGAGGCCACGGTCGATCCGACGGTCGACCGTAGGGTCAAACGAGGGAAAAACACAAGGGGCACGGTCGATCGGTGCATCGACCCTGGGAAGCCCAAAATGGAACAGAGCCTCACGGACGATGCGACGGTCGATCCGATGGTCGACCGTGAGGCGGAATGGAAAAAGAGAGGGAGCCCGCGGTCGATCCGTGCATCAACCCTAGGAGACCAAAAACGCGACAGAGCCTGATGGACGATGCGACGGTCGATCCGACGGTCGACCGTGAGGCCACGGTCGATGCCACGGTCGATCTGACAGTCAACCGTCAGGCTCAAAAGAAGTGTATCAACGCTTGACGGTCGATCCACCGATCGACCGTCGAGCCTAATGCATAGTTCATCAGAACAGTGTCGGAAATCCAATTTCTTGGATTTGAATGATCAAATCAAGTTGGAAGTTCGTGAAACTTTGCAAGCATGTGTAAAAGATGATGGGGAAACTAATCGTATGATCAAAACACGATTTTGATGGTTAAATCTCAAACCTAGGTCTCAATGGTCGGAAACCGACAAAACGGCGATAATATGGAAATCATCCGATAAAATACGGAAATCGATTGATAGGAATACTAGAAGCAAGCTATAACACACATACATTGAACCACACAACATTCTAACAAGTATTCCTACAGCGAAAATACAAGAAACCTATCCTAGGAGAACCCGATCACCGGATCGAGGTAGAAACACCTACTTGAGCAAGTAGGGCAGCTCCTCCACGCATCCAACCAGTCAAACCGCCAAGATCCGCGTCTCGAAGCTCGCGTCCCCAAGCCCTAGCTCAGCCGTAGGAGAGAGAAAGAGAGAGAGAGGGAAAGAGACGTCGACAACAAAGAAGAAGGAGAGATAGAAAGGGGCAGGCTATATATAGAGATCTAAACCGATCTCGGCCGTCCGATTCGATCTTTCCCGATCGAGCTCCGATCTTTTGATCGAACGCACCCTTAAGGTTCTAATCAAACACATATATCAATCCAAGGCCGTGTGTGCAACGCGGGTGTGAAACCGATCACCAACGGGCATATTTACCAAAATGCCCCTGGGGCTAAAAACCACCATACGATCGCCCGATCGTACCCAACCTGGAACCAAACCAAAAGGAGAACGGCCCTCGACCCACGTGGTCTAGCCAGGTCGGAGGGATGGGCCATCCAACTACCCCACCCGTCCTGTTTGACGCCTCCACCGGAGAATCCCTCTCCTATCAACACTTACTTATTTGCCATCTCTGGCAGACGCCCACTCCTCCGCCATCGTCGGCCGCGATGCCCGCCCATCCTCCACCGGGTCGTATGGCTCGACGGTGTTATGGGCGTTTTTGTCGGCGCCGTAGTCGCCGGCGACATACACGTGGGCTCCACCTACGGCGGACGTGAAGAAGGATCGCATCGCCACATAGCATAGCATGGTGACGTGACATGGTCATACACCAATCATGATATGACACGTGCCATGTGACCCACATATATCAATATTTAATTATAATAACATATTAATAATATAATTTAATACACTACGCACATGAAAAATGTTTATGTGCGCGCAAAAGTATTTATACGCTCATAAATGCGCACACAAAAATGTTTATGAGCTCACAAGAATATTTGCACGTACAAAAACGAACACGTGAAAAAATGTTTATACCCTCACAAAATGTTACTACGCACACAAAAATGTTTATACCCTCACGGAAATATTTGCATGTGTTTTTTGAAGCGCATAAAAAAATCTAAGCATGTAAAAACATTTTTCTAAGCGCGTTTTTAGTGTATTAGATAATACTCATAACATATCATGATTGGTCCAAGCCATGCAAAAATTTATTTATTTTATATTATTTTAATAGTATATATTAAAATAATATTATCATATTAATATAAATGGGCCCGCGTGGGGATGGATTGATGTGTATGGTCATGCCACATCACCATGCTATGCTATGTGGCGATGTGATCCTTCTTCATGTCCACCATAGGTAAAAATTCTAAGCGTGTCTAATATAAAAGTCTAAGCACGTTTATAGTGTATTAATATCAATAACATGTTATTATAATAAAATATTAATATAAGTGGGTCCCACATGCCATGTGTCATACCATGATTGGTCCACATAATGTAAAAAATATTATTTTTGTATTATTTTAATAATATATATTAAAGTATGATACAATATTAATATAAGTGGGCCCCGTATGGGGTTGCATTGATGTGCATGACGATGCCATGTGGCATGGCTCATGCCATACCCCACCCGAGGGCGATTCTAAAATAAATATTTTTATATCTTGTCTTGCTTGAAACGTCAAGCATTTTTTTTACTCAGTGCGGATAGAAATGGGGATAGAAATCGGACTGGGATAAGATAAAGCTTATCCCCAAAACACAAGCTAACCCATCTTTCCCTATTCCACTAATCTCCTTCTGTTTAGATTAGTATGCTAGCGTTTGGTTGCGGGATAGGCTATTCTAGATTTAGAGATTTCTGCAATCCGTATATCGGGATTAGTATGTTGTTTGGCTACTATCCTAGGATTGGTGCAACCAATCCCGGAACCAAACAGGGCCTTAATGGCCAGGACATTGGTTTCCAATAAACTAATGCGATGACTGGTCCTTCTGCTCCACCATCACAACAATCACAACAACCTGGATTTGGCACCACTTGATGAACTCCTGATCTAAGGAAATCACCAAACCTCAAGCTTCTCCTCTTTTAATTGATGGCTGAAGAAAACCTCTGCTTCTCTTATTAGATAATAGGGTAAAAAGCATTTTGGTACCTCCAACTTTCAAAAATAGGCGATTTGGACACCGCGCAATTTAATACCTAATCATAGACGCCGTCTGTGTAGGCTGACGGAAAACCAGCTTTTGACGCCATTTTGACTGGTTTTTGATGGAAAGCAATGACAAACTGGTTTTTGACTCCATTTTGACTGTTTTTTTTCAATTTTGACTCCATTTGGTTCTCATGGATGCTTCCAAGCCAAGTCTCCAAAGCTTCCGAACAGCTCCTAGCGGTAGCGCCACCGGATTCGTGAGGAAGACGTTCAAGGGGCTCTTCTTGCCCTCCGTTGATCCCCTGACAATCGCCGTTGCCGTCTCCTTGCTCGGCCTACATCGTGAATCATGAAGAGTGGTGGCAACATCGGATCCACGAGAGGGGAAGCTCGGGTTGGGGTCCCGTCGGCAAGGAGAGGTCATGGAGGGGTGGACAGCGCCGTGGCGAGACATCGTTGAAAGGGGAGGGGAGGACGGAGACGCGGGGATGCTGGATCCTGAGGAGACGGAGGGGGGCTCGACGGTGGGGTACCGTCGGCAAGGAAAGGCCACATAGGGGTGGACGGTGCAGTGGCGAGACATCGTCGAGAGGGGAGGGGAGGACGGAGACGCCGGGATGTTGGATTCGGAGGAGACGTAGAGGGGCTCAACGGTAGGGTCCCGTCTGCAAGGAGAGGCCACAGAGGGGTGGACGGGACCGTGGCGAGACGTCGTCGGGAGGGGAGGAGAGGACAGAGACGCCGGGATGCTGGATCCGGAGGAGACGGAGGGGTGCTCGGCGGTATGGTCCTGTCGACAAGGAGAGGGCGCGGAGGGGTGGACGACGCCGTGGTGAGATGACGTCGGGAGGGGAGGAGAGGACAGAGACACTGGGATGCTGGATCTGAAGGAGACAGAGGGGGGCTCGACGGTAGGGTCCCGTTGGCAAGGAGAGGCTGCAGAGGGGTGGACGGTGCCATGGTGAGACGTCATTGGGAGGGGAGGAGAGGACACAGATGTTGGGATGCTGGATCCGGAGGAGACGGAGGGGGGCTTCAGTGATAAGGTCCCGTCGACAAGGAGAGGGCACAAAGGGGTGGACGGCGCCGTGTCGAGATGTCATCGGGAGGGGAGGAGAGAATGGAGACGTCAGGATGCTGGATCCGGAGGAGATGGAGGGGGGCTCGGCGTCGCGGGTGGCGAAGAAGGTAGTCGCCGGCGTAGAGGGGCCTCGGGGAAGGTGCGCACAGAATAGTCGGCGGTCATGGGGGAAGGCGGAGGCATCGGGGGATGGCTGTGGCTTCACTGGAGAAGGAGAAGTGGGGGCGGAGAGCTTCACCTAGAGGAATGGAGGATCCCTGGAGTTGAGGGGTACATTCGGAGTGTGGGGCTCGCCGGCGATGGTCACTGGGGAGGCTATTGAGGTGGCGGAGCTGAGTGGCGGGGGTTAACTAACTCAAGTGGCTAGTTTTCCATCAACCTACACAGATAGCGTCTGTGATTTGGTATTAAATCGTGTAGGGTCAATACTTGGAGGTATCAATTCGAGAACCAAATTTTACGAGGTATAAAATCGCTTATTTTTGAAAATTAGAGGTACCAAAATGCTTTTTACTCTAGATAATATCATGAACTACAATGAAAAAGCCTACTTATGACAAACCCTAGATGACACCAAAAGGCCTACGGCTGGGATCGACTCCACAAGAATCGCCTAACAAGATTTACTAGTCCCAACCCAACTCATACGAGTCCAATAAAGTACGCCTACTAATATAAGCAACTAGTTTCATATAAGCAACTAGACCAGACTCCAACTCATACTAATACTCATAAGACTAGCTACTGATATCTTGGGTTCGGATGCCTCGCTCTGCTCGACTTGCGTGTCTCATCAATGCATGTTTTAAAGGCTCTACTAGTAGTTCAACTGGCAATAGATTTACGGAGGATGCATGTTTTGAAAAGAAAACCTACTAAATATAACTTGGTTTAAGCACTTTGATCTGTATCGAATAGCCTTTTGATTTGAGTGTGCAGAGTCTTCTCATGGTCACTCTGAGCAAGTATTGGAGGCATCATATTTGAATGCAAAGGAAGTTTTCTTGGCCATGATTTGGTTGAAGAGGCAAAGTCTCACATGTGGCTAATTGATGATGTTTCATATCTCAAGATTTGTGATGTACAACTCTTGGGTTACTATTGTTTTTTGTTAATGCCTTG
>OY986968.1:11359815-11493810 GCA_963920575.1 Narthecium ossifragum
GCGAATTCAATGCTTCGATCAATAGGAATTATAGTTCCTTTGCCAATATTATGGTCAAGAAATCTGATTTCAGTCTCAAATAATTTCATTTTTGGGGCAGATATAACTAACCCATTTTTTATAACTAAGTGTCTAAAAACATCTAAATGTTTCACATGCTGATCAATATTATCAGAAATCATTAGTATGTCATCTATATATGACAAAATAAAATTTGTATAAGGAATGAATATTTTCATTCATAATATTTTGGAACTCTGAAGGAGCATTCTTCAGACCAAAGGGCATTACGTTCCATTCATAATGGCCAAATGGGACAGTGAAGGCCGTTTTATAACGGTCTTTCTCAGCAATTTGGATTTGCCAATAACCCGATTTAAGGTCAAATTTAGAGAATATCTTTGCTCTATAAATTCTATTGAGCAAACCCATTTTATTAGGGATTGGATATCTTATCTATTTAAGCACCTTATTAAGGGGCTTATAGTTTATTACTAAACGAGGAACTCCTCATTCTCTCTCAGCAGCATTGTTAACATAGAATGTTGTACAACTCCATGGGGAGTAAGATTTTCGAATCAATTTCTTCTCTATAAGAGAAGCAATCTCCTTTTTAGAAAGATCAAGATATTCTTGATTCATTTGGCACAATCGTGCTCTAGTAAGAATATTCCTTTCTTCAAAGGAATCTTCGTAAGGTAGTTCAACTATGTGTTTTTTACGATTCCAAAAGGCATTAGGAACCGTTCCACACACAGAAGACTGAAACTGCTTATCGATATGATCTATTAGATCTTTAGTAGCAGGTTTCTTTAATTGTTCAACAATTTGAACATAAGAAATTTCTTCTTTAAGAAGATTTATTTGATTTTCTTTTAAAAGAATATCTTTAACCTCATTTAAAATTTTCGTATGAGTTTCAGTTATAAACTGTAAATTAATGAGTTCTCCTTTATATCTGGCATTAATTCCAGAGGAGTCAACTCTTTCTAAAGGCATGATATTATGTAGAAATGGAGTACTCAAAATAATATGTTGTGAAAGATTTTTAACTAACACAAAAGGGGTAGGTATATAAGTTTCTTGTACACAAATATAAGCTTTAGGAAGTTTATAATTAACTTCCAATTTATTGCCACCTGCGCCACTTAGGGCCTAAGTGGTCTTCTCAAAATACTTGGAAGGTACTATTCCTTCACGAATACAATTAAGATCAGCACCACTATCAATTAGTGCTATCAAATTTGGTATTACTACTTGTTCTTAAAATGACTAAAGTTATTTCTACATACTATTTTTGAGCAGCAGTTTGCTGCAACATTTGAACTAAAAATTCATTTGGAGAACCGGAAAATTGTCCAATTTCTGTGAGGACCCGTTCCTCCAACCCGGTACGACCGCGTTAGGTCGATGGCTTGGCTTGGTTGGTTTTGGCCCGGTTGGCCTTGGGTTGCGATCAGTTGATCGCATCGTTGTTTTTGGACCCCAAGGGCAATTTGGTAAATTGGGCCTTGGCGGTCGGTTTCACACCCGCGTAGTGCACCACGGCCTTGATTGTTGTACATGATTGAATAGATCCAATAGGAGCGTTCGGGATCGACAGATCCGGACGAGATTGCGACGATATCGCAATTTGAAGTCAAATCGGATCTAATCCGATCAATTGGCTGGTCTGAACCGGCTAAGCCACTTAAGTGGCTTAACCGTTTGTTTTCTCTCTCCCTTTTCTTTTCTTTCCTCTCTTTTCCTCTTTTCTTCCCCTGCTCTTCCCCGCGCCCGACCCGCTCTCTTCTTCTCCTCCGCTCGCGACCATGCCGGACGACCCTCTCCCCTCTCCGGAGTTTCGCCACCCTTGCCGGCCACCACCTTCGTCCCTCTCGAGCTCTCCTCTCCTCTCTTCCCAGATCCCCTCCGGCTTCTCCCTCCTCTCCTTCTCCACCTTCTCGTCTCGTTTGGAGGGAGGCATCGGACGGCTCCCGGCGGTTCCCCGACGGTTCTCCGGCGGTTCCCCGGCAAGCTAGGAACGGCTGCGATGGCCCCCTTCTCCTTCCCTTTCTCTCTCCCACGGATGTCCCTTCCTTCTCCGGTGATGGCTGCGGATGTGGGAGGACCCCCGGCGGCACTTCGACGAGCTGGAGACGGCGAAGGCGACGGAGGACGGTGGATTAGCGAGGATTGAAGCTTGAATTGGCGCTTAAGGTAGGGTTTCTACCTTGATCTTTAGGATATGCTAGATCTAGGGTTTGTTTGTTGGATTAGTTGATTTCTATGCTCTAATTAGTCTCTTGATGCATGTTCTTCATCTGGTAGATGTTCTTATGATTTGATTGTGATTTAACTGGGTTTTCTAAGCATTTACTCCCGGATTTTATAGTATCTCTGTTCTTCGATGAACAGTCGCGTTCAAGCTCGGTTTGTGAGCTGGTGAGCCTGATCTCGTGACACTTTCAAGATGAAAGTTGTAGATCATCAAGTTCTCTTTCGATTGCCGCTGGTTTCGTGATTTTTGGATTTATATATGATTTTTGGTGAATTGTTTTCTAAACTGTTGCGAAACAAAGGTTAAGAAATTGATTAGTAAAATCTAATGAAATTAGACTTCAATTAGACCTAATTCTTGGTCAGCATGTTCCTAGAATGTTAATCTATTTCTACCTATGTTTAATTTGAAATCTGAAGTTGTTTGGATGTTGAATTGTAATGTTTTCGTCGCCTCTAACAATGGTTTACAGTTGCAATCCGAGAATTTGCTTGTTAGTGGACTTCTATGTTCTAATTAGTCGCTTGATGCATGCTCAGAAATTGATAAGCTTCATGCAATTTGATATGGGTTTTATCTGGATTTTTGGAAGTTTTTTCCCCGGATTTTACCGAAGCTCTGTTTTCCTACGAGCTGAGCTGTTCTAGCTCAGATCTGTGCTCGTACGTGCATGATCTCGTTTAGTTATCAAGATCAAAGTTGTAGATCATCGAATCTACTTTTAATTGACGCTTATTTCATAATTTTTGGATTTTCGTATGATTTATTATGAATTGGTCCCTGATCTGCGACGAGACTGAATCTTTGATAAAAGCTTGGGTTTTTGGCCGAAAATGGAGTTTTTCTTGATCTATTTGCTTCGGTATTCTCGTAGTATATTTCTAAGGTTGTTAGATATCATGTATATGAATTCTAGGGTAATTATGAAGGATTTATGCCGAGTTTTAAGCATGTGTAGCTCTAGGTTTCAATCATGCAAATATTATCTTTTCTCACAATTAATGTTAATCTTGTTAGATTTATGTGTGTATTTAATTGCGTAGACTAAATGGGCTGACAGTATGCCCTTTACCGCTTTGTGGTTGAACCAAGGGAGTCATGTCCTTGGGATGTTTAGATAACTGAATGGGCCGAAGTTGTGCCGTAGTATTGGTTGTTATATTTGTTGTTGATTGATGATTGCGTGGCTGGGGTTGTGCCCCGTTGTAGAAATTGCGGTTGACGGATGTGGACATCGTCGTAATGCCAAAATTTTGATTGAATGTGTTGTTGCTTGTTTACGGCCCGTGGGCGCCGTTATAATATTGGATTATTGTAATTTAGCCCTTTATCTGCTTTATGCATGTTTACCCCTTGGCGAGCTGTACGCTATGCCTAGCCCTATATGTTGTGATGCCATATTATTGCATGTATGAATTCCTCTTAAATGTGTGTGTGAGCATTGCATGCATTTGCTTGCATTAGAGGCATCAGGCTAGGTGGTAGGCGATGGGTTCGATCGCCGACCCGGGCTAATCCGGGGTTCTCGGGTAGCCCGGGTCTAGCCCTAGGACCGGGGTTTGGGGTAGTCGAGGATTAGGATGTGATTGTCATCAATGATTATTGTTTGATATTATTCGAGGATTATTAGTTAGTCGGACTGGAATATTGTTGTTAAGGTTCAGAGGTCGTGTTGTTTCTTCAAGGCCAAGTGCTAAGGATGGATGTCGATGCGTTCCCTGACATGTGTATCCCCGTGAGAGCTGGTATGACTGGGCAGGGTGGTACCTTGACAGGAGCTCGCAATCTTTGTTTCCTCTCATTTGTTCTTGGGTAAGGGTGATCCCGCATGGTACTGTTCCCCTGTTGGTGCTTAGGGTGATCTTGGTAACATGTTCAAGAGAGAAGTTCATGAAGGGAGCCCTTGGGACATCGATAGGGTTATGGGACCCTTGACATTCCTTAGACTTAGGCGGAGAGACAACACAGTTGTTGTATTCCTCCCTTTAGTGTGACTTAGAATAGCGTAGAACCTTACTAAGCTTTGTTGCTCACTCCTACCTGGGCTGCATCGGCGATGCAGGTCGATGCAGTCCTTTCCTTTCAGGTGATCTTCTAGGAGTTGGCGCGCCATTCTCGAGGTGATCGTGGACTTGGAGTTTCGAGGAGTACTTGACGATCATGGAGTTTCCCCTTTTGTTAATAGTTGTACATTTGCAGTTGTATTAAATGTATAATTTCCCTCTTCGAGGATTTGATCATATGTATTAAATTGTTTAATGAAGGTTGATGAAAGTATTTTATCAGAACCTGTACTAATTAGTGAAACTTGTGATAGTATATTCATATTCATGTTGAATTTAGAATTTTTAGATTTATCGTTTTAATTTATTATGAAGATTATAATTGTACAGGGTTCAAATTGAGAAATACAGGGGAGGCTCTCGCCGTTTGATTTTAGATTTAGGACCCTCATGTCTCGGCCCGGATGGGTTTTCTGGGTCGGGGCGTGACAGTTTCCATCTCTTGTTTAACTTTATTAGGCGTAGAAGGAAATTCTTCTCCCATAAAAGACAACTTATCTTTTTCTTCTAGTAAAGAATATATATATTTATTTTCTCCTTTAAGAAGTTTAACTTCTTCTTTTAGGTTATTAACCTCTCTGCTAAGCTATGCTAAAGACAGATTTTTAACAGTCTTCTCTTGCATTCTTCGTATTACTTCGACAAGTCTATACGTATTATCTGTTTTAGGAGCTTCAATCCTTTGATCTCCTTTTAAACAAATATCAATCAATTGTGATTTAATTTCAGAAAATGTATTTTCTTCAGTAAGTAATTTTGCTAAAATACTCTTATCAAGAGATAGCATATTAATGGATAATCCATTTATTTCTACTATTGTTTTCCAATAGTTAGAATTATCCTTAGTAGTACAATTATTAATTGTACATGAACACTCTTCTTCTTCAGATGATTCTGAAGAAGTGCTTTCATCAGTGTCAGAGTCAGTATTACTTATCATCACTTTGTATAAGGATTTTTTTAAACCCTCGTCATCGATCTCATTTATCTTTTTCTTGGTATAACATCGATTAGCATAATGGCCAATCTTACCATATTTAAAGCACTTAGCTTTAGATTTATCAACCTTTGGTTTCCTCTGAGTATTACTCTTTTGAAGATCATATTTCCTTTTTCATCTTTTGTAGAAAGGTTTATCTCCTTTCTTTTCTTTCTTGGGTTTGTTTTGCTTGATAGGCTCATGAAAGGCAAATTGTTGGCAAAATTCTCCCAATTGTTTTTTCTCAGTAAGTCTATGAGACTTTAATTGATTTTTAAGCCTTATGTCATTACATAAGTTTAATCCTTCATGGATACATGCATTTATTAATGCACCATAAGTATAAGATGTATAAGGGATAACACCACTATCAGGTTCCCTTATATAATTTCTTACTCTTTCAGCGAAGAGATTAGGAAGACCGTCAATAAATTTAGACTTCCAATGAGTACTATTAGCATCATTGAGCTGCATAACTCTATTAAGAAAGGTATCTTTATACCAACGAAAATGAGTAAGGGTTGGGCATCTAAGATTTTGTAAAAGAGTCCTAGTCCTCTCCCCATGATTAGTAATATTACCGGTAAAATGGTCAATAATAGTCAAAACAAGGGTATAAACTGTATCAGTTTGTTGTTAACTATTTTCAATTTTAACTGCAGAAAGAATTTCAGTCCGTTGATCAGGAGTGAGGTAATTATCCCACCATCCTTTCAGACTTATAGTGAAACCACAAGTCAGAAAAGAGGCAATATTATTATCAGAATTACCATTACTTTTATAAATAGTAGCATACATCATCATCCGATGAGTCATATTGTAAATTTGGTGATCACTCATATCATCTATATTCCATTCATAGATGTCACGACCTGAGTAATCTTGTTAAATAAAAGCGTCGTTTTCTTCATATAAAACATCCATCGGAGAATGACGTTTATAATAAATTTTTTCAATATTACGAGGTCGATTCTCGATTTTATTTATATTTTGAAACTGTTTTTCAGTTTCTAAAATTTCATTTATTGATTCGGGTTCAGATATATTATCTGAGGAATCAATCTCAGTATTAACTTCAGAATCATTATTAAGGACTTGAATACGAGTATGATTGAATTGTTTACTTAGAGATTCAATTATCTCTTCTTTTAATTCCTTCTCAAGTTTAAAGCCAGAAATTTCTGAACTTGGTTTAATAGAAGGTTTCATATTACATTTTCTGGATTTATCTTTTGCCATATGGAAATTCGGAATAACTTCTCCTAATTTATGTACAAGCTTGTCAACTGTTTGCTCTACACGAGTTAACTGTTGACCAAGGACTTGTAGATAAACATTAGAATAATTATTCTGTTTAAAGAGTTTATTAAGCTCTTTTAGAATTTCATGAGTTGTTTCAATAGGTTTTATAAAAGTTGTTGCTTCAAGATTAGAAGTAGAAACCCTTTCTAATTTAAGAGGCTCAGTAGGAGGATAAAGAGATCTCTTCTGAGAACCAACGCTAGTTTTCCAAAAATTAAAATGTTCTTCAATAACATTGATACTAGCATTGATTTCTTGTTCCTTTTCATCAACATAATGATTTAAAAATCAAGGAACAAAAAACTGAATCTGATTTCTAGATTCTAGTTCACAGTAGTATAACTTTTTATAATGGTTTTGTTGATCCTTATTAAAGGTTGTAAAGAACCAATCCCGAAATTGTTTATTATAAAGCTCTTGAAATTTTTTATTAAGGTATTTCCTGAGGGGACTATTGGGCCTAAAATCCATTTACAATATTCCATGAGGAATTTGCGATTCGGTAATTCGAATAGCTTGAATCGGAGTTCCAGGATTAGACATAGTTTTCCTAGAAGTAGTAATATCAGTAAATTTGATTGTCCTATTAGGATCAAAAGTTATAGTAACTTCACTATCATCAGTCTGAGATATCTGATCAATTTGCTGATTGACAATGAGTCTAGGAGGGACAACATTAGCTATAACCCAATTATCAGGAAAGTTAACTTCTTCCCACTTGATTTGCCTATTTGTAGCAATTCTAGAAGACAGTAAATAAGTTTCAATTAAAACAATTTTACCTGGAGGAGTAAACTGTTTAGCTCTGGGAGCTAAGGTGCTAAGCATCTTGTAATGTATTCTATAGACAATTGCTATGGTCTCAGATTGAGATAAAAAATTCCTAACCATGTGTCTTAATATTAAGACTAGTGGCTTCCATAATATTGAGATCAGTTAGGGACAGACTAAGATTTGGATAAATATTAAAATAAACTGGTCCATGACTAAGGCTAGTTTCCATTATTCTCATAAGGGATTGAGGCCAATTAAGACAACGAGCATCTCTCAGGCAAGAGAGAATAGAGGCATTTAAACATTGTAAAGTAAGTGGTTTATATGCCACTTGGATTAATCCTATGTGGATGTAATTATATTGTCCCTATAAGGATCTAAGTCTTCTGCAGAGAGAAGCTTAATGGTCTGATCTTCCTAATTGACAGTCACAGTCTTTTCGACTGTTTTAATCGCTATTAGCGATTTCAGATCTAAAAAACCAATTTTATAGATATCTCTGTTAGGAACATCTGGGATAGCCGAGTTATTAAGAGCTTCCAATTCGGAAGGGAATTCTGCTAATTGAGCATTTTTTAATTTTTTAATCATTTTTAGAATTAATTTTCCGTAGGGCAGCAGATGTGGCCATGATTCTAGTGGCATGGAGATATAATCTTTTAGTAAGATGAAGGTAAAAGAAAATCAGTTTTATATTTTTCTTTCTTATTAAGTTCTGCATCGAAGAATCAGTCAATGGTTTAATTCAACCTTAATTCTATACTAAATTCAATATTACTTTTTGAACTTTCTTCTGCTCGTCTGCCAATGACTTAAAGGACTTATCCTAACGCATAATCCTCGGTTAACGATGCCACACGCGGCTTGGGTGACGATCCACAGAATAGATTCAATAATAATATGAATAAAACACAGAATAAGGGATACATGACTATGATCTAAACATGCAGAATTAAAAGAAAGAACATATGTAAAACATACATTCTTATATCTACATCTTGCTAAAGATTAAATCTACACTAATCGGCTACTCACACTTCATGGCTCTGATACCAGGAAGGCGGAAGGGGGGAGGTATTGAGTAGAAATCAATATCTAAAGGACTGGCGCTCTATGCTTTCGATATGTTTGAAGAGATCGGAAGGTGGAACTGAACGTTTAACGTTCCAGCCTTTGGATATTACTTCTAAAAAATATCTCTAAAAATAAAAACAAAATCTAAAGACTTACTTAGGAGAGATGTAGCAGAACTGCAAGCTTTATTTAATCCACTAGAAGAGGTTACAAGGAAAGAAGGTTACAAAAGAAGAGAGGGGGTGAATTCCAGCGTATGGAACTCAGAGGAGTTCTCCTTATATAGGAGAGCTGAAGATGCCTTATGATGACATCGTACAATAATTCAGAGGGAATATTTTCCTTTACATTTTGTCGGCCAGTGGATTACCACTTTTCTTTATGCCATCTGCTAGTAGGGCCCGCCACTATGTGTGCTGGATAAGGTGCAGTCGGTTGAGTGACCTTTATTCGTTGTTGATGGCATGTAAAGGAGAGATTCCCCTTATCTTCTTCTGACCACTTTAGCTAGTGGAGGCTCCACTAGTAGTTGGTTCTCCACTTGATGGCTTCTTTTTTCGTGTCACCAACTGGTCCCATAGGGCCTCGTGATCATCCTCATAGGAATCTTGAGCGTCCTGCATTGGGTCATCTGATCCAATATAAATTCTATTGGAAGCAACAAAAGTGCTAGTAAATTCTTTTTTCATACAATCAAAACACTTCTGCATAATTTGTTCTTCAGAAGCTTTAGGAAATATCCTTTCAAAGGCTCGCCTGATTCGAGTCGTGTGATTGTCCTCAGGGACTTCTCGAACCAAATTCTGGTTCAAAGCATTCTCATTTCTGCTTATGATCTCTTTTAATTCAGAGACCTTTGTGTTCACATCCAAGCCTTTCCACCATTTGACTTGGTACCTTCTCTTAAGGCATGAGATATATAAATCATCCATTCCGGATACACAAAACCATTTCCATATCCATGGTATTTCTACTTCTGTAAAGAAGTATAGAGGGCACATTCCCTCTAAGATCTCGTCTTCCTTCTTAGTATGAAGGATAGGATGGGTAGAACCCCATTTTTCATAAAGGACTGCAATTGGTTCTGACAATATTTCCAGTTCGTCACTATATTTATACCACTAGTCATAGATCCATGCTGGAATATCCTTATAAAGGATATCGGGACATAGTTTAATAAACCACGTATGCTTCAAATTCTCATTCTCACATAAGAATGACAGGATAAAATGCATCTTTATAGTCCCTGTCACGCCCCGACCCGCGGAAGCCCAACCGGGCCGGGCGACGCGAACCGGAACCTAACTAAATGCGAAAATAATGGTGAGGGGTTCCCTCTAACTTACTGGTTTCATTAAACAGTTCATAAGCACCCCTGAATAATACAATAATTTCAAACCTCAAAAGATATAATATAATATTGGCTAAATTACCTTTTTGGTCCCTGTAATTTCATTGGAATGTTTATTACGTCCCTATGTTTCTAATTTGGCCAATTTAGTCCTTGTAGTTTCAATTTCATGTCAATGTGGTCCTCGCCCTCATCTGCCGTTAGAGAGGCCAATGGCACCGTTGGTCACGTGAGCGTCACGTGACCAACTTTTCCCTCTCTCGTTACCCAACCTCCCGTCTCGAGTGAGAAAGGAGATGTCCGGCGATGAAGACAAAGTCAACGCGATCTCTTCAGCGTCCGCGCGATCTCTTTCGCGACGGCCGAAGCACTCGCGGAGTCCTCGATCATGCCTCCGGCGACGAAGACGAAGTCAAAGAAGTTATTAGCGAAGCCCAACCGGAGGACGTCGCCGGCGATGACGAGTGGCGGAGAGCTTTCGCTAGAAACCCCAATCACGTCAGGAACCCCAATCTCCTTGAGGGCCAGGACCTCGTGGCCGTCGGTGGATCTAAGGCACAATACTTTCGAAGCCGGGGAGAGGATTCCGTCGGCTACCAAAGCCTGGAACGCAGTCGCATAGAAATCGACAGCCTCGCGCCACGCCCGGCTAGTCCACAGTTCTCGAACGGCAACCGGGACCACCCTATCACCGACCCTAACATACGCAGCTCCGGCAGCGTGCTTGCCACCACCACCAATAAGACCCTCGGACGGAGATGAAAAGAAGCAGAGATCATCCACGCTACAGGAGCCGCCGCTCACTATCGCGACATAGGTGAGCCATAGAAAAAGCATCGCCACCCCGAAGAGATGCAGCCTCACCACAAGCCCCCTAGCCGGCCCATGCTTCCCCGAAGCCGGCTCCATCTCGAAGCCCTAACCGCAATAGCTACAGACCAAAGAGAAGAGAGAAAAGGGTCGGGGATTAGGAAAGGAGGCGGGTTGGTTAGCGGGCGCAGAAGTGGGCGGAGGTGTGGTTGGCGCCGACGAGGCGGAGGGGGGAGGGCGAGCAGGGGAAATCGAGGGTACGACGTGAATCCATCGGGGGAGGAGGGGCGGTTCGCGGTTTACGAAGATGGGAATAGGAATTCCAGGGTCATTTATTTCTCACGAAACACCTCCCATCTTCAAATCTTCCCGATTATACCCCCTCGCTCTCCGGCGGAGTCGCCGGAGTTATTAGGAAACCACCACTGAGGTGAGGTTGGCAAGTGACAACTGGCGACGCCGCCGCGTTCACATGTAATAGACGAGACTATGCGGAATCGGCCCGGGATTTGGGGTGGAATTACGGGAATGCCATTAGTCCGGGGATGAAGGTAACACGAGAGGGAAAAGTAGGTCACGTGAGGCTCACGTGACCGACGGCGCCGTTGACCTCTCTGACGGCAGATGAGGGCGAGGATCACATTGACATGAAGTTGAAACTACAGGGACCAAATTGGCCAAATTAGAAACATAGGGACGTAATAAACATTCCAATGAAATTACAGGGACCAAAAAGGTAATTTAGCCTATAATATTCAAAAACCTCAAAGGGGTTACAACAGTTTATACATCATACTCCCGTAGGAGACTAACTATAACAAAAGTGTAGAAAGTGATCACCGATCCTCAGACCCCGCCGCGCCACCAAACACCTGCCCGGTAGGGGCTACTGAAGAAGAGCTGGCGCCTGCACCTGCAAAACGCTGCCTGGGTAGGAGTGAGCATAAAGCTCAGTAGGGTTCTACACTACATCACACAGAAGGAAGGGGGAACGCAACAGTGTCGCCCTCAAGTAAAACCTGGGTGTACACAGGGGCCCCATAACCCCATCTCGTGTCCCTGAGGCCCATGATCATGGTCTTCCAGCCAAGCTGGTCACATGTCTGGTCACACTCAGTAGCAGGAAACAACACTACTGGCCCACAAGCGCAAGGAATGGCATTGCATGCGGGAAATAGCACCGCTAAGTAGTCAACCTCTCTACTCAAGGGTCAACACAGTGGAACACGGGCTACACCTCAGCATCCGACTCAAGGCCGACACGACCTCTATAATCATCAAGCAACATGTGTACCAGTCATCTAAGCCTATCATCAAGTTTGACTGGACACCACATTTCGAACCGAGTCCTAACTACCCAACCCCCGTCTAGGGCTAAATCCGAGCTTCCAGCCTCGGGACGGCGATTCACAAATCACCTACGCCCTAACCATGCAACTAATGCACAACAGAGAATGCATGCTATGAACATACACAAGCAAGAGGAAATAGGCATGCAAAACAATATGTCAAGGCAGCATACAAGTCCAACAGGATCGCTGCAGCGGTACTACCAACCGCTGCTAGCCGATCCGCAGCGGGTCCCGGCATTACGACGATACCACGACCGTCAACCGCGAACTCCTGCAACGGGAAGCAACCTCAAAAACCGAAGAACAGTAAAATATAATATTATAATCCGAACATATAATATTATATTAAAACACCAAAACATTCTCTACATAGCAGCTAGTTGACCCCGTCGATCCGATGTCCAAACAATGTCGGATTCAAGATCCAACTTAGACTCTAGTAGATCTACATGCTGGGATCAACATATCCAAAATCGAGAAACATCCAACGGTTCGATTACTGGGAAAACACTAATCAAAACCACTAAAAATAGTCCACAAAACCCCATCAAACAGCTTTGGGATCAATCCGGAACATTTAGATCGATCCAGAAAATAGTGGATCGATCCGGAATATTTGGATCGATCCAAACAGCTTCATACCAGCTTCAGATCAGTCTCGTCGTAGGGCACAAGAAAAATCACCACAATTCGTAGAAAAATCGGAAAAATACGAAATAAGCTGGAATGGAAAGATAACTCAGAGATCTACAACTCTTATTCTCATCACAACCCAAGATAATACACGTACCAATAGGAAAACGCGTCGCAAACCGGCTGTTCTTCAAGAACAGCATAAACCGGAAAATCCGAGATAAAACATGCATAAATCCTACTAAAATCTTAACCAAAGTTCATGAAACTTAAACCAGAGATTATACTAAGCAACATGCATCCAACAACACAAGTACAACAAGATCTAATGGCTAGACTAAGAGAAACCCATAAACAACTCTCGTAGGTAGAACACCTATCGGAAACGCTAATCCTCGGCTGATTCCCCGCTAAACAGTCACCAACCCAGCTCCAAACCATGCTAGGGATCTTCCTCACGCCGCCACGGATCCAACGAGCCTTCAAGCTCCAAAAACGGTGGCCGGAGGAGGGAGAAAAGAGGAGAAGAAAGGGGCTGCCAGAACAGGGGAAACAGAGCCCGCGAGAAGAAGAAGAAGGAAGGAAGAAGGAGGGGAAAAAGAAGAGGAAGAGAAGAGGAAGAAGAGTGAGGGGGAAGGCCGGGGAAGGAGAGGGAAGGTGAGGGAGAAGGTGAAGGAAAGGTCCTCTCCTTTGACAACGGAGAGCGACGGCCATGCCGGTCGTCCTCGCCGCTCAACTGCCCTGCTACAAGCTCAACTGCCCTGCTACAGTACCCGGATCGATCCAAGGCCAAAATGGATCGATCCAATACTATGAGGGATCGATCCAAGCCAAGAGGGATCGATCCAAGACTTGGCTGGATCGATCCAACACCAGTTTGGATCGATCCACAAGTCAAAAACCCCCTAAACGGATCTAGTCAAACACAATCATCAATCAGAGGTTGTGTGTGCACACGCGGGTGTGAAACAAACCGACAAGGCGCAATTTACCAAATTGCCCTTGCGGTCCACAACGAGCCACGACCTGACCCAGGCGGTCGACCCAGGAATGGAGGGACAGGTCCTCACAGTCCCAATAATTGAAACTATAAGTTTCATTTTCAATTTTAAAAGAGAGTGGTCGGTGGGTGCTGAATCCTCAGTCTTTCGGTGTCAAGACATTCTTGATAGTGCACAAACTATAAGTAGGTGGCCTTTTGTCATCAGAATTTTTATAGAAATGTTCAAAATGAACTTCCCTTTGTGATAAAAGAGACTCCATCTATTTTCTCAGTTTATATACCGAAGTGGGATATTGACAATTGTCCAAATATTTTTGTCTCAATTTTTCAGGATTGTTAAGATAGCACATATCCTCTGGTTCAATATGAACAATCAGCTCATAGGCTAGTTTTGTGATCATTATAGGATCATTATTCTTGACCACTTCTGAAAAAGATTCTTTTGTCTCTGAAGTATTACCTTGAGTAACATTTTTACTCGGCATATCTTGTGTCGCAGTATTTCACACAATATTTATATAGGAAGTATTACTTCCCCTGTGAATAGTTCGCCAACTATTTCTAGATGTCTGTGAGGTGTTTGGGGTATTACCTCTACCTCTTCCTCCTCTCCTTCCCCAATGAGGGGGATCATGTCTCCGCATGAGATCCCTGCAAAAAATTCACGGATAAGAAAATCGGGAAGAACATTATGTTTTCCTTTTATAAATTCGATAGTAAAATCGAAGACTGCTAATTCAGCCTGCTAGCGAGCAAAGATTTGCTCAGAAGTCAAATTTTTTACATCCTTTTCAATAACACTCTTGGCAGAGTTGCAATCAATGCGAAGGAGAAATGGTTGATTGAGGAGATCATCCTGAAATTTATACATGCATTTAATGATAGATAACATTTCTTTTTTAATTGTTGAATAATTAAATTGTGTAGATTCCATTTACCAGACATATAACGTACTAACTCTTCCTTACTAGAGTCTAAGCATTTTTGCTTCAGAATTACACCATAGCCAATATTACTAGCATCGGATTCAACAATTTTTTTACACTCTGGATTTGCCAGATGTGTATAAGGTAGATTTTGGATTTTAGACTTGATTAGTCTAACAACACTAGTATGTGCTTCAGTCCTTAGAGAAGGATTCTTCTTTAATCTATTATAAAGAAGAGCTTAAAATATTATATATATAATTCATATAATGTTCATATAATGATGCAATAAAGTTAAATTTATATATATATATATATTAAAATATTATATATATTATTCATATAATATATATTAAAAAATTAATGTATATATATTAAAATTTAACTTTATTG
The DNA here is from genome assembly GCA_963920575.1 of Narthecium ossifragum. Classification (NCBI taxonomy): domain Eukaryota; kingdom Viridiplantae; phylum Streptophyta; class Magnoliopsida; order Dioscoreales; family Nartheciaceae; genus Narthecium; species Narthecium ossifragum. The sequence goes on from OY986968.1 coordinate 11,374,736, forward strand.
CATCATTATGTGAAGATTATATATATATTATTGAGATTAAAATAATATAATGACTTTATTGATATTAAAATAATGTTCACATAATTTTAATGTTTACATAACTTTATTGAATATATTTTAATATGTTCACGGGGTGTATAGAAAATGCATCGTAGATGGATGCATCGCGTGAAACGGCCATTTTGGGCGTTTTATACGATGCATCATTTTAGCCTCAAAACGCATCATACGATGCATGCATCAGTTGATACATGGGTCAACCAAATAGGGGATCGAAGGATCATGGTGGATCGCATGATTCACTCAACCAAGCATGCCCGAAGTTCATGGAAGTAGGTAAGTTCAGATTGCATGCATCAATCCAGACAAATTAGGTTGTCTATGACAGCCCGACCCAATTCCTGCAGGTCTGGTCCGGCCCGGATTGAGGCCCAATAAGTTCCTTCAGAAAAGAACTAAACGATGGTTTGCTTCCGTGTCTTAACGGAACATGGCTTTCCTCGGCGCGGGACGGGCCGTGCTCCTCTCCCTAGTGGCCCTCCTCCTCCCTGTTCACCTCCTCTCCTCCCGTCTCCTCCACTGCGGACGTCGTCGCCGTCTCTCTCCCACCCGATCGCTGCTCCTTCTCGTCTTCCTGCCCGTCTTGCTCTCCGCCATCTTCAACGTTCCCGATCGCCGTGCATCCTCCTCCGGCGCCGTGGTCTCGGAGGTCGATGATTTGAAGCTCGTTGTCGCAAGATTAGGTCCACAAGCCTCTACTCTTATCCCTTTTTTTTTTCTTGTTTGTCATTGTCTATTATTTTTTTGTTAGCATTTGGAGATGTTCTATACCATGCAATCTCCGTGGAGGTTTATTTTCCCACAATAATCATGAGTTGCGTGCTTGATATGATTGTTAACCTCTTTCTTGCTAGATTCTTTTTCATTGCAAAGAACTCCACTTCGCGGAAGTGTGTCTATGCAAATTAATTGCCTTCTCATCGCATGATCTTATCTGTTCGACTGTTAGGTTGAGATGTATTTGACTTGTGTATGTTTGATTTTAATGTTTTTGTTCTGAGGGGAACTGTTTAGGTCAGATTTTTGGGCTAGGGGAATTGGCCGTATATAACTTTGCTCTCTGACTCTAAAGCCAGAAAGAGAAAAAAAAGTGGTAGCAAATGAAACCCAGTTCTGTTGGATTCAAGTTTGACTTAATCATAAGGAAACAACCATGTGAGATGCATGGAAAGGCCATGTGTATGGAAAATTACATGATCCTAGCTTTCGACTTCGGAATGCATTGTATTCGTAACGTGGATGCAAGTCAAGTGAAATGTGAGCATACATCATCTTGAAAACTCTTCATAACTTGGATATGTCTCGATTAGAGTGATCCGGTTCTAGATTCTAGGCTATGGTGCATGTTGGACCATGATGTATCTTGCTTGCATATAACTAGGCCAATATGAGATATGGATTGGTCCAACCTGCCAGTCCGATATAGTGTTTGTTTGGTCATGAAGCATTATATTGTTTATGAATTTGAACCGATGGCTATCGAATCAATTCTGGTTTATCCAATGAACAAAGTCAAAATGTAAGCAAGGATATTCGAATTTGAGTTGCACTTTCAAGTCTCCATAATGCACTGATCCTTTACTTCAATAAGCGCTCTCAGAATAAAAATGTTGCAATTTAAAGTCTGAAGGGGAAAATATAGACTGGTAATCATAACAATATTAAAATGGTGAAGTGATCATTTACCTTGCATGTGCGTGGCTTGGAATGCTTGAATGTCAAGTAGGGATGTGTACTTGCACTTGACACTTAGTAAGTTGTGACATAAAGATAAATACATTTTAGCAATGAATGTTGAATATAATGTAGGTTTCATGACAGAAATAGACTGTTAAGACAAAAGATACTGAAGATGCAGGTCCTTTATTAACTAACTGAAAAGATAGGGAGTATAGGAACTTTCAGCTGTAGCTTTGATCGAGGAAAATCATTGCTTGAACCAAAATTGGAACAATGTCAGTGAAGGAAATTCCAAAGGATAGTAAACCCAACTCCATGGATCCAATTTAGATTAATAATATTCTGTTGCTGAACTCTCTATGGAAAGAAACATCAACGATCTCCCAGGAAACATCTAATGGCTTATGGCATTACATACAGAAAACTAAAATTGTAGGTTGATACGCTGTAGATTCTCATTTTGTATCAAAATGTCCTTTCCCTACGCAAAGTCAAAATGTTCATTCTAGATGGTCAATTCCTAATTTCACTTAGTATTTTCTCTCGGTCTATACAGAAAATTTTACCATCTTCTAGTTGGGTTATTTTTGCTCTTTTAGTTGTGGAAAATTCATAGAATGACACGGGACAAAGGGAAGAGGAGCTAGTCTTTTGCATTTATAGTTGATAGTTATTGTGTAGATAACGATTTTGGCATTAAAGCCGACATCTGAAGCAATATGAAGATTTCGGAGATAACAATGTCATATTGCATATTATTTGTGCTATGGAAGTTTAACTATATGGTTTAGTTCTAGATTTTTCTTGGAATTGTAATTTATTTGACAAATTGTTACTTAATTTAGTAGTTCTAGTTATCTGGAAAATAGATGAACATAGATTTCATTCTAAACTTTGGATTTCAATGATTTCAGAAAGAATGGCTTTTCTGCAAAACATGGTAAGGGCGTGTTTCATTGAGCAGAGTGAAGACAAGACCCGAATGAAGTCTTCTACTGGAATGGTCAAGTTTGGCCCATTTCGGCTCGTTTGATCGATCCAAAATAGTGGGCCACTTGAGCCAAACTTGGCCATTCCATTAAAAGACTTCACTTTGGGATTTCAGTTCGTGCAACCAAATACGCCCTAAACCTAACCACAACTCCTCCCCTGAAGTACCACTCTCCTCTCAGCTTTCCCTCTCTATCCGTACACCCCTTTCCCTCTCCTCTGCTCTTATCTCCTCTCACTTCTGATTGTCATCCATATCGACACATATTATTGAGAGGAACTATTCATTATTTTGACATATATGGTTAATCCAGCCACATCGGCAGATGGGTATGCATCCAATTGGGACATTTTTGTGCTGTAAAGTAGCCCACCCTTATTATTCTATGATTGATAGTGTTCTACTCCTTGCCTCATCACCTTTAACAATGAAATATATTGACTACTATTATCGACCAGACCTTGCTATTCTAATGGGTAAGAACCATATATATCTCCAATTATCTGCTACGATGGATTTGAGCAACTTACATTTACAATAATAGCATTTTCAGCAGAAAATGGAATATTTCATTGTCCAATGAGTAACCTGTATGAAAATGGAAATATCTGTACAAGAACACTTTCAGGCAGCTTGCTGACTCATTCGTCCATTAGCTTGTGAACTGTTGGAATGATGACCAAGTATGGAACTGGAGTGGCTATTGGTAGGGTATATCATGGGAAGTTTCCCTTGCTACTTCCTGCTGTTACCTGTGTTGTCAGCATTAATGAGGTTTTAACTGCAATATATGTAGAAGTATACATGAGCAACGAATGTGCTTTGTTGTCATACTTTGGGCATCTTCTTTAATGGTTGACATGCAGACTCTCTCTTATTTCAATGCATGTGTATATTCCAACTGCACTAAACATTTTCATGTATGATTTCTGATGTTTGCAAATTGGTTGTATGAATGCACATGATCTTTACTTAATCCCCCCCGCACACAAAAAAAAAAAAAACAACAACAACACACCTGCACAAAAAAGAAAAAAGAAAAAAGAATAAAGAAACAAAAATTAAGGTAGCACTGAATCTTCTTTGATAATTGCCTGTATACTAGCTAGTGCATCTACTTGCTATATTCATGAGTGTTTTGCATAATCGAGCCACTTGACTATGATAAGGAAGATGCTGTATTTTCTTGGCTTTGAACTATTAGTTTATCTTGCTATGAACGAAAGATGTGTCTTGAGGACTTATATCCTATGGGTGAAAATCCTTTTCCACATGAATGCAGAATCCATATTACTGGAGAATACCCAAACCTTAGATTCTAAAATCCTTCATCTAGACGACAACAATAAGCTGATAGAGGGAATGGAGCACAAGATTCAAGATCTACAAAATACTTTATGCAATATTAAGGTGCCATTCTGATCCTATGTGAGGTTTTCCTTTAGTTCTCTTGAAGATTTTCATACTTTTCATACCATCTGTATTTTTTATGAAAATCATTTTTATGTAGGATGTGTCAAATGTCAATGATGGTCTAATTTCTTGTTACTAGAATACTCTAAGTTTTTGACTTTGCTGCCTAGTTGATATGTCTTACATTCTTTGATGGGGGGATACTCTACTCCATTTGCTCATGAGAAGAGAGGAGGGTATTGAGGGAGTGAGTTAAAGGTTTCAAATAAAATCGGTATTCCCGGTGCACCCAATGGAAGTAATATCTCTTCTATGTAGTTCATTTCGCACATACACTTTCTTTTAGTTCCTGCTTCTTGACATAAGATTTATAATTTTTGTTAATGCTTAAGGTTAAGAGTGTTTTCTGATTGGATTAGGAACACAAGGGATTACCAAAAATCTAATTACATGGCATTCAGTATGAGTAATAAATGATACAAGCTGTGGGTGTTTACTTTATTTGACAAACTCTGAGGTACTGCAACCTTTCATTTTGTAGGGATCATTGCTTGGTTCACCATATTCTGAAGAAAGGTTTGACAGCATGGAAGAAGAGGTCTAAACTCTCTCTCTACATGAATAACTATATTTATGTATCCATGTGTTTTTATATGCATGTGTGTGTCTGCGTGTCTCCTTATGTTCGTGAATTTGTATATGCGTCCATCTTTCTATTTGTTTTGCTTGCATATGTATGTCCTTCTATGGATATCTCAGTCTACATCTACTTACATGCATAATTTAACATACTTAAAGCCAGAAAGAAAGTGTTTCAATTTGAACTCATATGAGCAAAAATGATTCTTAGGTACAACTATTGTGGGCTGAATCAAGAAAGAACAATTTTGATATCCAAAGTCTAGAACATATAGCTCAGGAAGCGGAGGAAAAAGTGGAAGAAGTATCTTCCGAAGTTGAAAAGGTTTGCTTTTACTTATGCATGCGATCCGCATTAGACAGTGCTGGTATAACAAGCATAAATCATGTATCGTTGTTGGATTGATGAGAAAAAATGAATCTCTAATGGATGCTGGAACTTGGGTATTTTTGGCAATGCTTACATGTTTAGCAAGACAAAGTATGTTAAGATGTTAATTTGAAGCCATGCTTTTAGGTATATTCAAAATTAATGTAGGGTTAATATCAGATTAGTCCCTCAAATCATGACAATATCATTCTAGTCCCTCAAATCATACAAAGGACATCACCGTTAGTTTGACCATGGTGTGTAAAATGATGAAATGACCCTTTTAACTTCTTTGAATTTGACTCATCTTCTTCCTTAAATAGGTGAGATTGAGAATATTTTTTGAAATCTGACCAAATGCTTGAATTTGAAGTTCTTTGTATGATTTGTGGGCTATGAAGCATGGACACGCGACACAGACATGACACGACATGGACACGCAGACACGGTGATTTTTCCAAAATGTAAAACACGACACGGCGGGGACACACAAAAAAATGTATCTATAGAATATGTTGTATGTCATATGTATAAGAATATTTCATTCAAAGATACTAAAATATCAAATGAAGTGCTCAATACAACAGTAAAATTATGTTCTTTCACCAACATGACTAACACAACATTCATTTAACAAAACCATCCATCAATTAAAACATAGACCAACATGACCAACATAATATTAATAAAAATATAGACCAACATGACCAACATAACATTAATAATTACATAGACCAACATGACCAACATAACATTAATAATAACAAAACCATCCATCAATAAAAACATAGACCAACATGACCAACATAACATTAAAATGTCATTATACTTCATCAAACATCATCTAATAGAGCATATAAAAACTACAAACAACAACCAAATTGTAGACTTTCCTAAGCTTCAATTTGACAACTTCTACGTCTTCATTATCAACACCATGAAGTTTATCTCCCCCATCATCATTAAAGATGATTGCCTCCATTTCCGGTTCATCAAGTGAGAGGTTGGCAACTTCAAGTTCCCCAACATCATTAAGGGAGTCAAACTTGTCGTCCGCAATATCCCACATTTTTGTCTCTCTACTAGAATACAAGGGAAGACTCCTTGATAGAAGATGAAGATTGGTATGAACATAAACCAAATCTTCTGCTCGTTGGACAGTCATCTTGTTTCTTCTTACCGAATGAATAAAGGAATAGGTGCTCCAATTTCTCTCACTACAAGATGAGGAGGATGGTTGCATAAGAAGCTTCAACGCTATAGACTGAAGCAATGGTGTAGGCGCACCATATGTAACCCACCAAGTGCGAGGATCTAGATGCCATCTATCTCGAATAGAATCACAATCAGAAAATACGGTATCATTTGTTGAGAATTGAGCATATTCTAATATCACCTTGTCTCGTTCTCCAGGATCATTAAAATAGCTTTTAATGCACTTTTTTCTCTCACATGAAACTTCCTCATCCATGTGTGGAGCAACTCTACCCAAATCTTTATGAAGCCAATCCTCACTATAGTATTTAGAACAAGAAATATACAAATTATTCAAAATAGATTAGGGTTACTATTATGAAAACTATAAAATGAGAATTTAAAGTGTTCAACTAACCTCAGATTCAAGGAATGTGCCATACAATGAAATGGGGTATTGTTCTTGTTCCACCGATCCACCAAGATTTGATGGACTACCATATAAAAGGAGGACTCTTCTTCTTGCCTCTTTCCTTCATGTCGATATATAACATTCTTCACCTTCTCTGTCATCGAGTCCCACATATCATAACACAAGTGAAGTGAGGGCTTGTCTGTATCACAAGCTCTAATCATGTCATATATTGGGGCGGTAAAAGAAATGATATACTCAATAGAGTCCCACCACATATCATCCAATATCTTTCTCTTTCACAAATCTTGCCTTTGCGACATCATCCTCTCTATAAGTACCCCATTGCTCATTAATGGCCATTGCTTGAAGACCACTTTTTATAAGCTTCAATCTCCTTAGCATAATAAGTGTTTAAGGCAAATTGTGTTTCGGCCACCGAAAGCAATTTCAAGGAAACAAATTCATGATACATAGCCAATCTCATGGAATGGTTAGTGATAAAATGCTTAATAATCAAGGCATCCCCGACAATTTCACTAATCCAGTTATATTCTTCGTATGTAGTTTCATTCCTCTTTACATGTTTTGCCGCACATATATTATTCAAGGCAAGGTTTAAAGTATGAACTACACAAGGCGTCCAAAAGATAGTAGGGAATTGAGCTTCAATTAGTTATCCCGCGACTTTACAATTAGCGGCATTGTCGGTAATTAGTTGAACCACATTTAGAGGCCCAACCTCATTGATCACCTCTTTCATCAAGTTTGTAATAAAATACTTGTCCTTGATTTCTCCCGAACAATCAACTGCTTTTAAAAACATAGGCCCTCCTCCGCTCACTGCCATAAAGTTAATAAGAGGCCTCCATTAAGAATCACTCCAACCATCACTCACTATACTGACACCTTTTTGTCTCTATGTTCCCTTAATTGGTTGCAATAGCCTCTCAGCATTTGCTCTTTCTCTTTGAAGTAGTTTGGTACGTAGCAAATTATAGCCAGGAGGTACATACTCTAAAATATTGTGATTAGCAACAAATTTATAGGAACTAATGAAATAAGGATTTCTTGCGAGATGAAAAGGCAACCTAGATGAATAAAACATCCTAGCAATTTCACAATGTAATTGATCCCTCTCTTTCATATTAAATGCTTTTCCAATAGAGCTTTTCGTTCCACTCCAACTCCCACTAGCATTATGTGACGACTTCCTTTTCCTTGATTCGCAAGCCTCTTCTTCTGTATAACCACCCAATAGGACGCCATGACTAGGAGGAGGCAAAGGAACTTTTTTTTGTTGAGCCCTTTGAATTCGAGCCTCCGCCTCATCAATTGCCCTTTGCATGCCAATAATATCTTTAATTGTCACTTTCTTACATGTACTGACCCCCTTGCATGATAACTTCATCAAGTGCGCTTTCACTCTTGTATGTGAACCTTTGAAGGTGCAATTACAAAAGTTACATTGAAACTTATAGCTTCCTCCAATTTTTTCCAGCTTTGGCACATACTTAAACAATGGTTTGTTTTCATCAAATGCTTCACATTCAGATGCATTACTACTAGCTGAACCACTGCCAGCCATGACACCCACAACTGAAGAGATATACATAAAGAAAACCAATAAGATCACCGTATAAAAGGCGCCTAAAATGCATATGCTGATTGTGGATGCTCAAAAGCAGAAAAAACCAGAAAAAAAACCAGAAAAGAGGAAAGTAGGCTTGTGGATGCTCAAAAGCATATGCTGGATTGTGGATGCTCAAAAGAGAAGAAAAAACTCTTAAAAATGCATCAAATAGATCAAATATGAGCAAAATCACAAAATAAAACCGGAGAGAGGAAAATGGAGAGAAAAACGGAGAGAGAGGAAATGTTGTCGTCGATGTCGCTGTTGGTCGCCGTCAATTAGATTTGAGAGGGACGAGGAGAGAAAACGGAGGAAATTTGAGAGGGACAAAGGAGAAGGACTAGATTTAGGCTTCCCTGGTTGGGGTCACCGTTGATGTCGCTGGTGGTCGCGTCGTCGAGGAGGACTAGATTTAGGTTTCTCTCAGTTAGTTAGGGCCGGCTTCTTAGGGCACGAGAAGAAGGAGAGGAGTTATGAGAGAGGAGTTCTCTCAGTTAACTCCTAACGGGTCAAACCCGTTTAAAACAATTAAAACCTGACCCGTTTAAAACAATTAAAACCTGACCCGTTTAAAACAATTAAAACCCTGCCGTGTCCGACCAAAAAAAAAACTATTTAAAAATTCAGACACGTAACACATATGTCCTACACGTGTCCACCACGTCCCGGACGCATGTCCGTGTCCTGAAGGTGTCCGACACGGGTGTGTTGGCCTTAGGGACGTGTCGGTGCTTCCTAGTTTGTGGGACTAACATGATAGTCAGGATTTGAATTTGAGTGGCAGCAGGAGGATGGGGCGGAGGGGCTCAAGTGATCAAAAAATATATATATGAAATTTCATAAGATTTGCGGGACTAATATGATATTAACCCTTTAATCTAATGGGATGCTACCTTTTTTTTTTATTAGATAAGCCCGAAGTCTGGGTTTATAATGGAAAGAAGATGCAGGCATTCAAGTGGCTGGAACAGACCACCGAGCCCCCGCCGCCACCCTATGGGCGGTTACATTCATTTCTCTTGGGACGTGAACAAAACAAGAGCTAATAAATTGAGAAGATGACCACCATATTGGGTTTAGAACCATCTGTAGCTCACGTGGCCACGCAAACCTCCCATTTATGTATCCGATTGCCAACAACGGATCGGATACAACACCAATCTTGGTCAGGCCGCGTCGTCTCGTCTCCCTCAATCCCCCCTCAATCGCCAAAAGCTCAGCTTCAACAACTGAGCCAACTTGCACAGAGTCTTGATAAAACCAATAAGGAGGTAGACCCAGGTCGGTGTAGCAAACTGCTCCCAGTCCAGCCCTTCCATTCACAATAAGGTTTTTATCTCTAAGGCTGCCAATTGGCCTTGAGGCAAAAGGGGTTTTGTTATTATTAGAGGGTCATCAAATATGCCACCTATCATGAGGCACTAAAGCCTGCCCCTTCTGTGGAAATCAGCCTTTTATTTGTATTGGGAAACAGTCTACTGATTCTTTTCTCCCCCAGTGACTGGATCTGGTTACAAGTTTCACTAGTGATATCTGTGCAAGTATGTTTCTAATTGACGATTTGGAGGTTCATTAACATACAGAGAGTGCATGCTTACATAATGATAATATAAACCCTGTCTAGATCTGCAACAGCCAGGCATGCAATAATATTGTCAATGAACATAGAGAGGACACAAAGGCCTAATCCCGTGTTAGATTTGTCATATGAATGTTTGATTTTGAGGCACTTTCTGAAGCTACTTTGAGAGTGTAAAGGTTTCAATGAAAAGATATGGTTCCAAAGAAAGCAATATTAAAAACAAAATCTATTCCGGAGGCATGCCTGGTTTAGTATGCCGCTTGGCACCAAGCAGCTTACCTAGGAGATTATCAGGCAAAGGTGAGACTTGGGATGCTCCAACTTGGGGTTAATTCCATGTGTTAGAAAACTGCAATAAGCATGCTTTTCTTTTGTTAGATTTCATGTTCTTACTATTGTACATTCCTTGGGGTTTTCATAACTATCGTTTTTAGCAATGCATGCTACAAAGGAATATTGGATGGGTTTCTCTCAAAATTAGAGTTATTGTCATGCACACTCGTTGACATATCTTGTATCATCTCCATATTCTTTTTTCATGCTTACTGTAGATAAGGTTAAAGATTTTTGTCATTAACATTTTGCTGTTCCTATGACTAGCTGGGAAGTATTGTTACTGAACAGTGGATTCAAATACAACAACTTGAGCAAGCACTTCAAATGACAAAGGTTCAGTAGAAAACTTTATATGTCGAACTTATCAGTTTTGTGCTGAAAATTGCTCTCATATCTTGCTGTTTTGCTGATGTTCTTGTAGAGAACAAGCTATAAGGTTCACAAAAGGTCACCAAAGGTTCAAACTCAAAGGAAGCCTATCACATATACTATGTTACAGGTATATTATGAGAAAAGTATTGTGCCCTCAGATGCTTATGTTACTCTCTCGACTAATGATTCTTCTAGGTGTCCAACATTTTCTAATGGCTAATTGATGCCGCGTTGGCTCCAGGAATCATCACCTGGAGTTGACAACGATGCCTAGAAATCACCACCCAGGGGTTTTCTCTGGAATCATCACCAAAGAAGGTAGAAAACACAAGCACAAGCTTTTATCTCAAATCATAATCCCCTGTAAAGATGCAGGGGCTCATATATATAGATGAGATAGAACTGACTCAGCCCAAGCGGCTATTACAATCCAGACTCAGTATAAAGACTCAACCAACTGAAATGAAATAAGCAAGTAAGACAACCAACTGAAATGAAATAAGCAAGTAAGACAACCAACTGAAATAAATAAGCAATTAAGACTCGACCCAACAGATAACAAGACTCAACCCAACAAATAACAAAACTCGACCCACAGATAACAAGACTCGACCCACAGATAGAACTCAACCTTCATCCATCCATAAGCTCACTGGTGGACCTCTCCATCGGCGGCAAAAATAGACGCGGTCGAATCGGTCTTTGGTGTCCGCACCAACTCCTCGGCGGTTGGGAAAACTCAACCCCGTCGAGTGATGATCTGGACGACAGTCATCCATCCAACAAATCGGGGTCCAGCTGCTACAGCTCATCTCCATCAATCCAGATGCAATCATACTCTGGGTGATCTCGCCAGCGAACTAGAAATTGCTCAATACCCCCATCTCTTGTAGATACAAGTTCTTCATCAATGACAACATCGATACGCTCTTTTCGTGCTGGTGCAGGAGCAGGGGCTAAAGGCTCAGGTGAAATTATAGGCAGAGCATTGTTGGGGGGAGTGACAAAAAGGGTCATCTGGGATAGGCATGGGTGTAGTGTAGGCAACATCTTTAATATTAAAAGTAGAACTGAACCCATAGTCAGAAGGTAGATCAATCACATATGAATTCAATCAAACCCTCCACAACACCTGAAATGGTCCGGCACTATGAGATTGCAGTTTTTTTATAGTACCAGACGAGAATCGTTCCGGCCTAAGACGGATCATGACCATATCCCTTACTTGGAATTCTTTAGCTCGTTTGTGTAAATCAGCTCGAGTTTTATAACGAGCATTGCTCGCCTCTATCTTTTTACTGATCTCCTGATGTAAGTCATGCATGTGATGTGCGAATGCCTCTGCAGACTCTGATATTCTAGCATGTAATGATGATGTGGGAAGGAGATCTAAAGGCTTCATAGGAGAAAAACCATGCACAACTTGAAAAGGACTCGTGCCAAATGTCTTGTTAAAAGAATTATTAAAAGCAAATTGTGCGGCAAACAGAATGGAATCCCAGTTTCGTTTATGGTCACCCACTAAACATCGTAAAAGATTACGTAGGTTTCAATTGACTACCTCAATTTGACCATCCGTTTGTGGATGATAAGCTGTGGAAAACTTGAGTTTCGTGCCTAACTTGTGCCACAGAGTTGTCCAAAAATAGCACATGAACCAGACATCTTTGTCGGACACTATCGACTTCGGGAGGCCATATAGCTTGACTACCTCAACACAGAATAGTGTTGCTATCTTGGAAGCATCAGCTGCTGGGAATGAAATGAGCATATTAGAAAACCGATCAATCACCACTAATATGGAGTCGTGTCTACGAGCAGCGCGTGGTAGACCTAGCACAAAGTTCATGATGGACAATAAGGAATGGGCAGAGGAGTGTAGAGGCCTTTGTTTTGTCGTCATTGTTTGGCCAATTGGCAAGTATGACACTGGCTAATTATCTTGGCGACATCACGGTGCAAGCTGGGCCAGAAGAATTGGTGATGCATCTCTTCAATAGTCTTATCATGACCAAAATGGTCGACTAAGCCTCCAACATGTGTTTCCCATACTAAGAAATCACGGACAGGCATTCGTGGGATACATAGTTTGGTAGCTTTAAGAAGAAACCCATCTTGAAGTAAATACTCATCAATTGTGTTGGAGGGTTTTCAATCAAGGTCTTAAATATCTCGCCAAAGTCAGGACACGACTCATACTCTTCTCTTAGTTTGTCAAAGCCTATCACATGGACGCTCATTGTGGATAGGAGATGAACGCGTCGGCTGAGCGCATCAGCTGCTCGATTTTCAACGCCGCAATGATGCTTCAAGACAAGTATTCTTGAAGAAATTTGACCCATCGACCATGTCGAGCATTGAGTTTCTTTTGGGAATTGAGATAGTGTAATGCTTTGTGATCAGAATGACTCATGTGGTAGCAAGTAATGACACAAGTATCTTAAAGCTTTTATCACTGTATAAAACTCTTTATCATAGGTCGAATATTTTTGTTTAGCATCATTCAACTTTTCTCTTAAATAAGCAATAAGGTGTCGCTCCTGACTTAGGACACCACCAATGCCTATATCAGAGGCATCACATTCCACCTCAAAGGCTTTTGTGAAGTCCGGAAAGCGAATCACTGGTGCTTCAGTCATTCTCTTTTTAATGTCTCCAAACGTTTTAGCTGCTGCTTTTGTCCATTGGAACTCGCCCTTCCTGAAGCAGTTAGTGACGGGAGCCATGATTGTACTAAACCCCTTGATGAAGCGACAATAAAAGGTCACTAGTCTGTGAAAATTGTGGACCTCGTGAATGTTCTTTAGCTCAGGCCAATCTACTATCGCTTTGACTTTGTCGGGGTCTTTAGAAACACCTTGGGAAGAAACAACGAAATTTAAGAAGATAGCTCTATCCGTGAAGAAAGATCACTTCTTTCTATTGGAATATAGTTTCTCCTTCTTAAGGGTTTCATAAACTTGGGCCAGATGGTCATGGTGTTCCTCTCTCGTCTTGCTAGAAATGAGAATATCATCAAAATAGACGACGAAGAATTTACCCATGAAAGGTTGGAAGACTTGAGTCATAACCCTTATAAAGGTGCTAGATGCATTGGAAAGGCCAAAAAGCATGACCAGTCATTCATATAACCCATCCTTTGTCTTGAAGGCAGTCTTCCATTCGTCTCCTGGACCTCGTTAGTGTGACCAGGTAAGCCTATTTATCTTAGTTTAGATTGTATTCACCGTGTTTCTCGCTCTCTCTGGCTTCTCTTTGTTTCTTTTTTTCTCCTTTGGAGAAGATTTGGGGAGTCGGTGGTTTGTGGGTTGCAAGGGAAAGGGATATGGATGGGAGATGGATAGGGAAATGGGAGATACGTGAGGGGGTAGTGATTTGATTAGGGGAGAGCTACTTGCCTCTAGTAGTGTTTGATTCGGGGATTCTATTGGCAATGGCTACTGTTTTAATAGGTGGGTGATGGGGTTAGTGCAGCAGGACAACATTCTCATCACATTCCTTGTAGCTGCCCTACCATTGTCTTTGTAGTCTTGCTGATTGGTGTGCATCCGAATAGTTGTTGCAATTACTGTGTGTGCATCCCAATAGTTGTAGCTGCCCTACCTGATTTGTATTCTTATTGTTCTCTATAGCTGTTGCAATTACTGTCTCTGCATCTGCTTCTTTGTGTTTGGATCGATCCATAGAAGTTGGATCTTGTTGGTTTTGTTAATGCATATCTTTTCAGATAATTTGACACACTTGATGATGTTGGGGAACTTGAAATTGCTAACCTCTCACTTGATGAACACGAGATGAGGCAAACTTATTTAGTGATAATGGAGGAGATGAAGGTCTAGGTGTTGAAAACGAAGAAATAGAAGTCGTCTCAAATTGAAACTTAGGAATGTCTATAACCTGGTTGTTGTTTGTAGTTTTTATATGATGTATTAGATGATGTTTGATGAAGTGTAATGACATTTTAATGTCTTAGTTGGATGTCATGTTGGTCATGTTGGCCTATGTTTTTATTGATGGATGTTTTGTTGAATGATATGTTGAAACTAAGGTGAAAGAACACAATTTTAATGTTGTATCGAGTCCTTCATTAGATGCTTTCAATATCTTTGAAGAAATATCCTTACATGTCATACAATAAATTTTATAGATATATTGTTTGCTTGTCCCCACCGTGTCATGTCTTGTATTTTGTGAAAATTGCCGTGTCCGTGTTTCCGTGTCGTGTTGTATCCGTGTCGCGTGTCCGTGTCCATGCTACATAGCCTCCAAGTTCCATCCTTCTTAGAGGTGAGAAGTGTATGTACCGTACAAGGACTAAGGCTTTCACGCACAAACCTTTTAGTTAAGAGCCCTTCGATATGTCGTTGTAGCTAGGGGTGCTCAATGGGGTTCATCCTATAATTAGGTAAATTGGGGAGCAAGGATCCTGGCACCAAGTCAATGGCGTGTTGGATGTCACGCATGGGTGGAAGCTCGTTAGGGAGATCATCCAAAAAACAATTTTAAATAGTTCTACATCACAAATTGAGCGTTCTCAGATGGCTCCTCAGAAGTGTCTACTGTTTGTTCTCTCTCAATTAAGGCAAAAAGAAGAGGTTCTTTAGATACTGCCTTCTCAAACTCTTTGGGTTTGATGATGTGCAAACCCGTCTTCTTCCTGTCATCCCTTTTTGGCTCTTTATCATTTGTTTTCAGTTACAGAGGATTGGGTTTAATCCGCTTGCCTTCATAGACAGAAGAACATGAATTTGAATGACCAAAAATGGTTATGTTTAAGTCAAATAACCAAGCACGACCAAGAATGAAATGGCCGACGTTCATAGGGATCACATCACACCAAATTATGTCCTGATAGGCAAGGATCTGGATGGGAACAAGATATCTCTCCTTGATAGAGGTCGAGGAGGTATCGATCCAAGATATATTATATGGATTAGGATGTGGGACCAATTTCAGCCCTAAATGGGAGGCAATTTATGAGGATATTGCATCAATGCAACTCCCACTATCAATGATGACTTTGCAATCCTTTTTGCCGCACTTTATGTAAGTGTAGAAAATGACATTTTGCCTCCAGTCATCACTCTTCTTGGGTTGTGTTAGAGCACACGACACTTAATGTGGCTGCATTTGTAGGCTCATCTAATTGGGCGATTGATGTAAAGTGCGAATGCAGGTAAGGTGAGCAGGGTCATCCTCAAAACTACCGTCACTATCTTCGATCTCATCAAGATTAGGCTCGTATATATGTTCCTCTACATTGTTGGAGTCCTCATCACCCTGTCGTTCATTGATGTAAAGTGTTTTGGTAGGGCATTGGGCAACAATGTGTCCAACACCTTGACATTTGAGACACCTAACATGAGGGCTCACAGGAACAACCTTGTTAGCTTTGCCCTTGATATTTCTACCAAGAGGTTGTGTGGGGTTAGGACGACTGCCAGATGAACCTGCTCTATTTCCAGATCCGGTGACTTGGGAGGCCTTTGATCCAAACACCTCGCATGATTGGGTTGACTGACCAACTCGCAATTTTGAACGAGGGTGTAAACATGATCAAGAGTTGTGATCTCTCGTAAGACAAGCTCTTTCCTAAGGTCCTCATTAAGGCCCTTTCGAAATCTACATAAGGTCATTTGTTCATCCTCTTAGATGCCGCATCGCATTATAAGTTCATCAAAGTGTGCAATATAGTCCGTGGCTGGTCGAGATCCTTGACAGATGTTCCACTGGTCAAGGAGGTCCTCCTGATATGACCATGGAAGATACTTCTGTTTGAGTTTCTCTTTCATCTCAATCCAGTCAGTGATCGGAGGCTGGTTCCTTCGTTGCAACAACTGTTCGGTGCTCTGCTAAAAGAGTTTGGCTTTACTGATGAGCTTCATTTTGGTGAAGCGGACCTTCTTGTCTTGGGATAAATTGTTCCATTCAAAGAAGTGGTTCATATCATGGATCCAGTCAACAAATGTCTTCGGGTCGAGGCGACCATAAAAGACGACTACTTTGATTCCGCTCATGAGACGCTTATCGGGGTCTCGAGGTTTCCTAGTGTCATGATTTTGTCTAGAGACGCGTCATGCGTTCCTTCGAGTCCCTTGGTGAGGATGGGTTTGGTGATCATCACCATCTCCCATGCTATTAGTGTCGTTGTTTAGGGCTTCTAAATGCTCAATTCCAGTGGGTCCAAAGTGGACAATATCGCACTATGTGGGGCTGGGCTGTGACAATGGGTATCAGAGCCGACTCCGCGACTCTGGTGTGAGTCACACACAAAGACGTGTGTCCCTTTAGAGGGGAAGAATGGCCTCGACTCAATATGCCCTGAACCCCCAATATGCTCTGAGCCCCTAGGCCAAGGCGTAGGCAAGAGGGGTGAGGGGTGCATGAAGGGTGAGGGGAGGGGTTCTTTAGTCCCGCATCGGATAGGGAGAGAGATTCTGAACGGATTTATATAGCGCCGGTGTTCCTATCATAGTGTGAGGCCTTTTAAGTAAAACCGTGCGGGCCAGTGGGCCCAAAGCGGACAATATCACACTATTTGGGGCTGGGCTGTTACACCAGCGGTGGAGTTGTGCCTCTCAGCATGCCCCACTCACAATCAGCCTTTAGTGTACTTAATGATTGTCCATAAACAATTGAGGATTGCTAATATATGTTGTTTGCAAAAGGTCCAATCAAGAAGGTACTTCGCAATTGGGGAAATAAATGTTGAGGGTAGCCTTGAAATTTTCTAAAGCTTGTTTTTTAGCTTATATCTCTACACAATAACTAGGAGAAACAGCAGTTGCAAGTTTTGAGGGGAGCATTAGTCTATTGCTTTGGCTTCTGTAATAGTAGAATTCTCCGCATTTGTTTGTACTTCCTGGAGCTTGTAAAACTTCTTTTTTCTTCTTTGTTTTCGATTATGATCCATTTTGTTGGAAATGAAGCCTTAAAACTTAAAATATGAGCTACTCTCCTTTTCGGAGAAGACAGATGCACTAAAACATGTTGTAATGCATAGCTTTTTAACCAAAACTTGCATTTGTATTCCCATTCAAAAATAGTGAACCAGTAGGAAGTAGCATGTGGATATGCTCGTGATTTTCTAGTAGCGTACAGTCTTGAATGTAAACTATTCCCATGTCCCGAGAAGACAAATGAACTAACATGTATTGTAGGTTGATGCTTTTTAGTCGAAACTAGCCCTTGTACTTCCATTTGAAAATAGCGAACCACTAGGAGGTAGCATGTGGATTTGCTTCTGATTTTATAGTTGTGTAAAACTATTGGGATATCCTTTGAGCATCAATAGGTATCAATAGATCACATTTTCATCATTTCCTTTGCTTTCTACATATATTCCATTATCTGTTGTGCAGTTTATCAAGAGCATTAATAGCCGGAATTTTGTGGAGGAGGTCGGTCAGCCTGATTCATTTTTCCTGGGATATCCCATCTCAAATTCCCTCATATCTCAAGTTTCATATAACCTTCGGAAATTCATTTCAGCTATAAGAAGATTGCATCATGAGGTATGACTCACTGCAAATTCTCATCTTTTGTTGTTAAGTGTTAGTTCTGTTTCTATAATTGTTAATGAACCAAGGTTACTGTGTCGGTGGCATTTGTCATATGGCCTTTGATCGGCATGTAACCTGCCGATACTTGGCCCAAATCTCATGTAGATTGAATTGCATCTTGAGGTATGAATCACCGCAAATTCTCATCTTTTGTTGTTAAGTGTTAGTTCTGTTTCTATTATTGTTAATGAAACAAGGTTACTGTGTTCGTGGCATTAGTCATGCGGCCTTTGAGCGGCATGTAACCTGCCGATACTTGGCCCAAATCTCATGTAGATGCTTGACATGAACCCCGTGCTGACTGGCACGGTACCATGGATTACCAAGCCAGTCAACACAGACGATGCTGATAGAAAATTGGCATCAGGACGGTATTTGCGGACAGTGACTCTGCCAGTGATTGATGTGCCAGTAGCACTTCAATCCATGATGTGGGCCTTGTTGACAATATTTCCTTCTAGAGGATGTAAGACATGGAATACTAATGAAGCGAGGATGTCAGTGTCTCTAAATTATTAATGCTATTTCTTGACTTGTGCGCAGAGAGAGAAGTTTCAAGGGGATTATCTTCTTAGCCTATAAAATTCTTTGTTAGTAAAATTTTGATGTGGTTGAATCAAATTCTTTTTTTGTAGCTAAGCTTTCCTTGGCTACATATCATCGTCCATGGAACAGAACTCCAATCTGTCCACAAGATAAAATGCCAAACAACACCCTGTTTAACTTGTGTCAAATTGCTAACCCAGCAAAGTTGGGCAAATGAAGGCGTACCACAATATCCATTGCCCTACTGGCAAGGAGTACCTTGGTTACGGATTAGAATCTTATGCAACTAGGGAACACCCTTCAAAGCATGCACTTGATGGGAAGAATAGAGATCATGAGGGAAATGATAAGCTTTGCTACAATAAGTTTAATGACACAAGCAATTGGGTAGATTGAGATATTAGTCTTTGCAAATCTTTCTTAATAGAGCTTCTACCCTAGTAGCAAATCACTTTTTTTTTTTAATCTTGAAGTCTGATTTCCAATCATCCTTAACAACCATGGAGAGAAATTATTTTTGCTTATAGTCGGTGTCCCTTTGGGAAAAAAAATATCGAGATACCTTCCTTTTTAATCTTTCTATTCATTTTAGATAATGAAGGAACCTGTATTAACCTGAGATGCCTTGATGTTGTCAAATAGTATTTTAAGGTTTCAAACTCAGGCTTTTTTAAGAACAGCAGAATCATGTGTTGTAGGAGCCTTAAAATCCCAGTTCTATAATGCAATTTTTGCGACTTTTGGAAACAAAATTGAGTTTGTGAGATTGAAATGGTCATCTGCGTGAATTTTGTGCACAAGTGCACAAAAATGCTTTGGAGACTCTTCTTTTCCTTTTTTTTTCAATGTCTGCCAAATTCATGTGGTTATCACCTGTTTGGTTTAGAACCTCATGCGTGTGGTCATGAGTTAGAATCC
This sequence comes from Narthecium ossifragum, assembly GCA_963920575.1. Taxonomy (NCBI): domain Eukaryota; kingdom Viridiplantae; phylum Streptophyta; class Magnoliopsida; order Dioscoreales; family Nartheciaceae; genus Narthecium; species Narthecium ossifragum. The sequence goes on from OY986968.1 coordinate 11,394,444, forward strand.
TCCACAAGGACTTTCCGATTGTGAAGTTGCAAGGGCATTTGGAAATGCATATTTGGTTGTAGAAAGTAGTGAAGTATGAGAATAGTAGAAAGTGATTCTCCCTTTTTTGGATTTGATTGAAAATTAAGAAAGTGCAAACTTTGAAAAGTCTTGTCTCAAACGTTAAAAAAAATTAAGGGATTTTTATATTCCGGTACCCTGCACTTTCCGAGAATTGTACTTTGATACTACCAGATTTGGAATATGCAATTCGATACCACTAAGTTATAAATTAAGTGAAATTTAGTTCCGATTCCCGACTTCGTTACTATAATTTGATGGGAAACCGTTCACGTGCGCGTACGTGAGCGGTTTTGCACTCGTTTCCCGACACGGAAGGTGGTTTTGCACCCGTTCCCCCCCATGCCACCCTCCAGGAGGACGTCACTGATAAGGCTCTCCTTCCAATCGCCATGGACCAGGGAAGGGGAGGAAGAGATCACGGCCGTACCTGTGCAAATGGGAGTTGGACATCATGGCCACCATAGGGAAGCTCCGCCTCCGTGCTGCGGACCCCAATGTAGCAGCAGCTTGCCGCTGTGACATCCGGCACGACGTGCCTGTCATTGTCTTCTCCACCGGCGGGTACACCGCTAATGTGTACCACGAGTTCAACGACGACATCGTCCCCCTAAACATCACCTCCCGACGCTTCTAGCGCAAGGTGGTTTTTGTCCTCGAATACCGTAACTGGTGGTTCACCAAGTACGTCGACGTGCTCTCTCGCCTCTCCTACTACACCATGATAAATTTCTCCAACGATGAATTCAAGCCACCGGCCCACCTCGCCCCCACTCTTCTTCTTTCTTCTCCATCCCCTTCTTCCTTTTTTTCTCCTCCCACATCTATCTTTTCTCTCCGCTGCTTCTCCTCTATTTTTCGCTTCTTCTTTTTCCCCTTCTCTGTTTGCTTTCTCCTTCCCCAACCACGTCCCCTACCCCTCACTCTCTTCCTCCTATTCTTTCTTCTCCTCCCCTTTTTCCTCTGTTTTTCGTTCTTTTCTTTTCCCCTTCTCTGTTTTCTTTCTCCTCCCCCCTCTTCTTTTCTTTTCCCCTTTCTCCTCGTCTCCCGCCTCCGCTCCCTTCTTCCCATCCCCGGCGAGGCGGCGCTCAGGCTAGCTTGGCTCTCTAACGCTGCTGTCGTCCATCACTCTCCGCCACCGAACATCCCGCCCTCGACACCCACCTCGACGCCTGCAACGCCACCTCTGCGGCCATCGACGGCTCCCTCCGGCGTCGGCTCCTTCGCCTCGCCATCCACCTACTGACACGTGGTTGTTTGAACTGACGGCAGTCACGTGACCAGTTTATCGTCAGCCCACATAACGCCTTTGGGGGGCTTGGACCACTTTGCTATGATATTATAACTTGGTGGTATTGAATTGCAAATCTAAAAACTGGTGGTACGAAAGTGCAATAATGGGAAAATGCAGAATGCAGGGTACCGGAATGTAAAAATCCTAAAAATAAATCTTGAGAGGAGGTACGACTCTGTTTCTAGCAGTCATATTTCTGTAAATTTCGAAGCCACAAGCTTCTAGAAAGTAGAGTATACATTTTCTATTCAACTTTCCCTTGCACCAAACACCAGAAAATTCAGGAGTATCTGAAACTATTCAGTTTCCTCTCCCATTTTCCTCAAAATAAACACACCCTAAGCCATGTCAAAAGCTCAATTTATGAAAAAAGGTGCAAAGAGTGATATATTCAATCTTTTGGATCAGCTGAAGGCGTGTTTGATATGTATACAGTGCATCAAACACGTTTGAACTTTGGTTCATGATCTCTTTCGACTTGTTAAAGCACTCATCTTTATTTGAGAAATTAAATTTCTTTTATATCATTTAGGGAGTAAAACTTTTCTTATACTTAATCAGGATTTGCAGGTCCAAAATTGCTCTGAGTTTGAAGCTTGTTGGACGTGGTTTTGTGTTTCTCTGCTTGCAAACACATATGAATGCTAATACCAAATAAGTTACTATCTGGCCAGAGTTTAAAGATAATCACATTAGTGTTCATATTTTGAGTCATCTAGTTGTAGCGACCCTGAAATGAAGCATGGGAGTTTTATGGTAGATTAGTTTTCATGTGAAAAGTGGTTTCTAAAGGTAATAGCAATCATTCTGACTTGTGATACTATTTTCTGAAATAAATTGGTTCAGTATTTTCGTGATATCATACCTCATTTTGATTTGTAATGTATTTTCCCTATAACATATCGGCTTTGCTTATTCAGTCTATCATAACGATTTTTCTCTTTTCTTTTGATGTATCAGTTATTCAGTTCATATAACTTTGTTTAATGGAACTAACTTCACTTTCAGCTTCAAGAGTCTTTCAAGGAGATTATTGAGACAACTGAACTTGCTCCTTTTCTTGTCAATGACGAAATCATCTTCTTCCTGGTAGAGATTGTCTTGTTTATTCTTCTCTTACCAAGTTGCCTTTGTATTATATATGCAAGCTAATCTTCCTCCTTCGTAATAGTTGGTTTTCTTTTGTGTGACCCCAGGCTTCTGCTACAATCACCTTTCCGATAATGATCTCGATCTTTTGCTTATCATCATATTTCGGTCAATCAGAGTAACGAGTTCATGAAACTAGCTCAATTGAGTTGAGAACCGCTTATTTCTGCAAGCTAATCTTCAATATGTTGTGCGATGTGCCCTGTTATTGTAAATGGTGTAGGATGTCCTTACAGGAAGGGAAAAAAAGGGTATAACTGTAAGATGGATTAACATTTGTGCTCATGGAAAATGCGACCTTTGTTTGTCCATGACCATCATATTGTACATAAGATTGTCTAACTTGTGAAAATAATGAATCAACTTTATCTCAAGTCTCAAGTCTCAAGTCTTCGAGTTCTCAACTCTGCTTTCGAATGAAAATCCAAGTTGGAGTTTCTTAGATCGAAACAATATCATCAATCCATGCTGGTTTCAACTTGGTATGGTCTTGTATTAAAAAGCCTTCCGGCTCAACTAATCCAAAAAGGGTGGGGAAAATCTGGCTCTTGCATCAACTATCAACACTTAGTCAGGTGAAGCTGATTGTTCGCTGCTACGATGAGCATTGGCAAGAGTAGTATCATTGACATGTCTAGTCTCTCTTCTTATGTTTTTGATTACACGCGACATTGGTGTTTATTGTAGCTCGCTTGAAAATTATAATCTAATAATAACAAGCTGAGATTTGAACTCGAGCTGATAAATTATTTGTCACTTACTCCATGGCAATATTAGAAGGGAAAGTTTCCTACCATTCTCTACATACCAGCCTACCATCCTCTTGTATCTTTTCCATTTCAAATATTCATCATCAGAACATTTACTTAGGAACCATACATCAAATGCCACCATTAATAAGGGTACCAACCCTAGACTAGGACTTCCTTCCCCTTTCCATTTACTACAATCCATCGTACCCCTCCTTTTAAGAGTCCAACGGCCATGCACCAGACCATTTACTACTTAACCGCAATTGTTGGTCGCATTAAAATGGTGGACGCCCATATATATATATATATATATATATAGACCCTAGCAAGAATACAAACTATGATGTCGACCAACAAACTAACCCAACTACTCCCACTGCCGTGCTCCAAGGAAAAGAAAAGCTTCACTTCTCCTCTTAATGGAGTCATTGGCTAGATCTCAAACCCTCTTTCTAGCTTTTTTTTTTTTCTCTTGTTGTCCAACAGTACTAAGGATTGGAGGTGGTGATTGCTCTGTACAGCACATGCAGCGTGCCTAAAATTCCATGATGGATGAGGTCTCCTCTTTGGCCCCACTCCATCCCTCCACAATCCCCGCATCATCTCCCGGACTCCTTTGTTTCACATCCTAAAACACTCTTTTAGAAGCCGTTATAATTAATTAAAGAATAAAAATTTGTGTATATGGTCACGTAACACATGCTCTCTAATCGGTAGGTATCTATTGATTAATTGATCTATTTCATCGGTATTGTTTCACCAATGGACTAAATCAACTAATTGATATATCACTATCGATTTGATAATTGGTACATTCAATCGATAGTTATATATTGATTGATTGATCTAGTCCATCAGTAAAATAATACCGATGATTTAGATTATTAATCAATTAGTATCTCATTACCGATTGAAAAACACGTGCAATGTCCACGTACACAAATCAGGGCTTTTAATTAAACCACGTCTATATATAGCTAACAAGAGTATAGTGTTTGACGAGTCTTTGCAACACTCATCATCTCCCCCTGTCCACCACCTTCACTCTCTGTCTTTGGTTTCATGGCTTCCGTTGTGAACCATGTCTGGTCTATGGCCTTCCTCTTCTTCTTGGCTGCTGTTATGTTGCCAAGTGAAGCAAGGGAGAGCCTGTTCTTTAGCAAGGCCGTGCGCTACACGTCCTCCCCGAAGAAGGACACCGCCGCCGCCGTCAAAGAAACACCGGCCGTGAAGAAGGAAGAGCACACCACCTTCACTCCGGAGAGTGAGCATGGCTATGGCCTCTACGGCCATGGCCCTGACGAGCTCTCCACCGCCGCCTCTGCCACCCCTACTAACTACAATGGCAACTACTACAACAATGGTGAAGCCCCGTCGAAGTTCGTGAACAACGAGTTTCCCGGCGAAAGATACGCCGGCTACAACAATGGCGGCTTTGCCAACCCCTCCAGATCGCCGGCCGATGAGTACATGCATGGAAACTACGAGAGTAACGTGTATCCTAACTCTCGATATGGGGGGAAAAAGCAAGGAATCAGTGATAGTAGGTTTCAAAACAATGGCAGGTACTTCTATGATGTTGATGCAGAGAGATCTGGCCATGGATATGATCCACTGAGTGAAGAATATGAGAATTACAACAATGGCAATTATGGAGGAGGTAATAATTATGGTGCTGCTGTAAATGGCTATAAGTATAACAGTGAGGCAGATCAGGGGCTCCAAAACAATCAAAAGAACAGGGAGAACACAGAGGACTATGTTCCTTGAAGGATTGAGCTCTCATTGATCGATGACTAGTTGAAGGGACTGTGATAGTAGATTAGTAGTTATAGTTGGTGATCTTAGAAAAATAAGTTAATTAGCTACATGGTATGTTATGCAAACCATATATCTAATTGTCATGTAATTGGTGTGGCTCAGATATATATGATCGATGTCTGTTGGAAGTTAAGTTGGCTTGTTCATTCACTTGCTATAATATTGCTATTTATATAAGCATTTTCATACGCAGAGAGCTCATTAAACTGTGTAGTAATCTCTTGTGTAGGTTATATATTCCAGTTAGCAAGTCTATTGGGTTCACGTATTTTTGTGCATCCTTAGATCAAAAGGTAGATAGAAGCTACCGGATGTAAGATCATAGACTTTCTTTGATCAAGACTTAATTAAGCCAGGAGGAACAGCTTCCCAACAGACCACATGTAAGCTTGCTGCTGTTCTCTAGCTATTGCCTTGACTTGCAATACTAGTATACTACTAGCTGAGGAATCTATAGGTTTGCAAGACCTTATATATTGCTAATTAAGATCGAGAAGGATAGACCGTTAAATTAATGGCACCAAGGAGCCAGGCTTCCCTTGTTGGCAAGTGAGATTTTGTCAACACTGTCAGATAAATAATAGGATTAGTCAGTTTCAATTAGCAAATTGATATAGTATGGTTTTGCCCACAACATATATACATTAATACATGCTTGGCACGACCAAAAAAAAAAAAAAACATCCGAAAAGATAAGCCCGAAAGCTGCAGGGTCAATATATTATTCTACCCACACCAACAGACTTCATGGTACTGAAATTTGTTGCCAAATAGACCTGTGATGTTCACATTTGACAGAATGTGACCCCATTATTTTTCCGTAATAGAGAAACCCAAACTTAGTTTATCCCAGTTATACCCCTACCTCACATCTCATGGATGGCCATGACATTCTGTTTTTAATTCAAAACCTCTATAACTCCCAGTATAACTGGCAGCTTTTGGGTTTAAAAAAAAAAAAACCTCCTGCGTGCGGGATATGTCTTCACGAAGTCTATCTCTCCAACATATGGCTCGAGGGCATTCAAAAAGTAGGTTGCTTGAGCTTCCGGTGTTTCAAAGTTGAGAACATACTCATCTATCTCGTCACAGTCAAACATCTCTGATGGCTTCTCGCAGTCGTTACCAGCTACCTAATCATTCACAAAATATATTTCCTCGTATGGGTCATACGTGTCGAAAGCAAGCCCGTCTCCATGACTGCGTGTACAAGGAGTTCACAAATCAGTACTCGTAAAAGGACCAAAACATACACGTGTTCCGATTTATACGCGTCCATGAACATGTGTGTAAGCTAGTAATACACGCGAAAAGCATGTAAACCTCGTACACGTTAATAAATTTTATACACGTGCGTAGCGTAGAAATACTCGTGAAAAGAAATTTAGACACGTATGTAGAATTTTATACACACGCATCTTATAATTATACCTATGGTTCTATAACTTACCCCTTGGCCTCCGGTGTGAGTCCGTTAATTGTCATCTTTTCTTCCACTTGAGCTAATTCTTCGTCTCCGTTGGGACATGGTTCGAGAGGTATGTTCAGATCAATGCCACCCAGTATGCTGAGAATAGTTGTTGGCTCTAACAGCGAGACGTCGCTGTTCGAACTGAGACAGTGTGGGATACATTAGAAGGCGAGAAAACTACCTTATTCTTTAGTGAGCAATGGACGAGACACATACCTTGAGTCAATCACCACTTCTATAGTGGAGGCAAATACTCTAACGACCGTGTATGATGGTCGTGCAAGAAGACGAAAGAGATGGGCCATGTCATTGTCGTCGTCTAGACGACTATGTGGTCTATATGGATCGTCGGGTATCTCATATGTTAAGAATAACTCAACATCAATAGGAGATAAATTGCTGAGAACGTAGAAGTGGGTCTTCAATTGAGCAAGAGTAAGGTCTGACGAGAACTCCTCTATCGTGGAAGTACCGCCCAAATAATATGGATTGTGTTCATGATTTGTAACATGTCCGTTGAAGTGACAATGCAGCGGAACGCTTCTCATTGCCTTGCATGTGTGGAGAGCTCTCTTCGGTGAATTAATTTGGCGAAGAAAACTGAGACGTCTCTCCGGTAGAGAAGAGGAGGCAGTGGAAAGGGAGAAGAGATGAAAGAATAAGGGAGAAGAGTGGAAATGGAGAAAAGAAGAGGAGACAGTGGAGAGAAGATGGCGGGAGACTTTGTGCAAACACATACCGTTGCATTTAATGCGATGGGAGGTTTTTTTTTTAACCCAAACGCTGCCACATGTATGTTGTTCGGATGGAGTTGCAGACGTTTTGGGTTAAAAACAAGATGGTCATGTGGCATGGCCATCCATGAGATGTGAGGCCATTACATGGCAGGGGTAAAACCGGGATAAACTAAGTTTGAGGTCCTCTGTTGCAAAAAAACAATAGGGGGTCTCATTCTGCCAAATGTGGACATCAGAAGTTATATTTGACAACAAATTCAAGAGTCCAGAGTCCTATTTGACAACAAGTAATAAAAGAAGAAGAATTAAAAAGAAATCAGAAACCTAATGCATATCTGTTGGGGGTGGAATGTTTAGTGGATTTATAACCTCTCGTTACATAACGGATCTACTAGCTCACGGAGCAGGCCCACACATGGCCCAGCCATGTAGGTCCGGCCGTACGCGTGGGCAGAGACAGATGACTTGGCCGATTAGCACCTCTCTGCAAACACACTGTCATGCTAATTGTGGTGTGATCTAGAGTTGTCCACGAGGTCAGGTTGTTGGGAAAGAGACAAAAAAGGTCATCGTCTTCGGAATCAACTGTAGGCTATATATGCCAGCTCCAATTTTGGCCTTAATTAACTAACGCTGGCTTCAATTTTGGCATGTCCATGACTGCAACATGAATTACTTGTGGTAACTAAATTATTGCAGTTGTGATTTTTAAGATGTACTCCACCAGCTTTTCCAGTTTTTAAATTGAGCGTGAGGTGTTCAATTTTATTTATAGCGTTTTACAGTATCATATGTCTCAATTATCATATAAAAGCATAAGATATTACATAGAAGGGTATTATATTAAAGTATAATATGTCTCTTATATTAGAAAATATATTTTACTGATTTTTAATTTAGTTTTTAATACTTTTTGTATCATTAACATAATCATTTTCACAACTTATTTACTGTTTTGTTTTTGTTGACTTTAAATGTTGTGTTAACATGTTATCAGAGCACCTATCTTACATAAAAAGTGAATTTCTTTCAAACTTCACATACAGGAAACGGAATACTAGTACATGGATTTCCCATAAGAGTTTTTAATACCTTTTGTATCATTAACATAATCACTTCACAACTTATTTATTGTTTTGTTTTTGTTGACATTAAATGTTGTCTTAACATGTTATCGGAGCACCAATCTTATACAGTAAGTGAATTCACACAAATATGTAGAACCAAATATAGGAAACAGAATACTAGTTCATGGATTTCCTCCAAGAGTTTTTAATACGTTTTGTATCATTAACATAATCACTTCACAACTTAGTTATTGTTTTTTTTTTGTTGACTTTAAATGTTGTATTAACATATTATCAGAGCACCTATCTCACATAATAAGTGAATTTCTTTCTGTTGACGAGAAAATATTGTTGTAGATTGGCAATGATGAAACTAGTCAAAATGTCAAAATCAGAGACGTGATAAGGCTCAACTCCTTCAAACACTCAGTTCGAATGGAGGTGTCAAATTAAATGGAAAATATGATCAGACTTAATTCAACTATATTTTATATGAATAGTGGTGAAGAAAATCAAAGATAAATCTAAATTATTCTTAGATAAAACCTAATTTAATATGAGATTATCTAAGTCAATTAATTAAACAAGAAAAACGAAGAACAGTAACTAGAAAAATAAAGAACAATATTTTAACCTAATTAAATCTAGATTATTTCTATGTTAATCCTACAATCCAAAAAACATAAACTATAAATTAAACTAGTTTTAACTTAATCTAAAAATTGATCTAAACTAATTAAACCTAGAATAAATATAGATTATGTCGCGCCCCGCCCCAGAAGACCCATCCGGACCGGGACACGAGGGGGGGGTGGGGGGGGGGGGGGAGATCCTACATCTACTGACAACCAACAGGCGGGACAGATATAATAAACAAAAAGGCGGGAGTAAAGTTAACATCTACCAGATCAAAACACTATATACATCAGAGTTATACAAATTTACAACGTTTACAAATATAAAAAAGAATATACATCATCAGGGGTCTCCGCAAAAGCACAGTAAAAGGCGTCTTGGCCCTCATACATGGTCGGCGGGCGACGCGCTGCCGAGGACGAACACCGGGGGCCCACAGGAGAAGCGCTGGTACCTGCACCTGCAAACAACACGGTCCAGGTAGGAATGAGCCAAAGCTCAGCAGGGTTCTACTCTACGACACACACAAGGAAGGGCGACACCAACCGTACTACTCTGTGCCAAGCACCGAGGGCTGCCAAGGACCCCATAAATCCCGAAGGGTACCTGTCCTCAGTACGTCCCTCCGACGGCCGCTATTCAGGGGTGGACCACCTCCGACAATCCCTGACACAGGGTGGACAATGACGCTACCAGTAGGACACCCCTCTCCAAGCGGGATCACCACGCTGGGCGGAACAACCGTGGTTATGTCAACCATCTCTCAGCACTCAAAGCAACAGAGCTAGTACAACCCCTAAACTCCAAATCAAGAGCTAAGTCCAAACAGGGAGCCACAAACCCCATCGATACCCCCAGGGTTCCTATGCACGTAATGTCGCGCCCTGACCCGCGAAAGCCCAATCGGGCCGGGCGACGCGAACCGGAAACTAACTAAATGCGGAAATAAAGGCGAGGGGTTCCCTCTAACTTACTGATTTCACAAATCATAAGCACCCCTGAATATTACAACAAATTTAAACCCCAACAGATATAATATAATAATCCAAAACCTCAGGGGTTACAACAGTTTATACATCATACTCCCGTAGGAGGCTATCTATAACAAAAAGATGTAGAAAGATAATCACCGAACCTCAGACCCCGCCAGACGCCGCCGCGCCACCAAACGCCTGCCCGGTAGGGGCTACTGAAGAAGAGCTGGCGCCTGCACCTGCAAAACGCAGCCCGGGTAGGAGTGAGCATAAAGCTCAGTAGGGTTCTACACTACGTCACACAGAAGGAAGGGGAACACAAAAGTGTCGCCCTCAAGTAAGACCTGGGTGTACACATGGGTCCCATAACCCCACCGCGTGTCCCTGAGGCCCACAATCATGGTCTTTCAGCCGAGCTGGTCACATGTCTGGTCGCACTCAGTAGTAGGAAACAACACTGCTGGCCCACAAGCAGGTACCGGCACTGCAGGGGGGAAACTGCACCGCTAAGTAGGCAACCCCTCTACTCAAGGGTCAACACAGTGGAACACTGGCTACACCTCAGCATCCGACTTAAGGCCGACACGACCTCTATAATCACCAAGCAACATGTGTACCAGTCATCTAAGCCTATCATCAAGTTTGACTGGACATTACAATTCGAATCTGGACCAAGCTACTCAACCCCGGTCCTAGGGCTAAATCCGAGCTTCCAGCCTCAGGACGGCGATCCACAAATCACCCACGCCCTAACCATGCAACTAATGCACAACAGAGAATGCATGCTATGAACATACACAAGCAAGAGGAAAATAAGCATGCAACCAAATGTCAATGCATCATACAAGTCCAACAGGATCGCTACAGCGGTACTACCAACCGCTGCCAGCAGATCCGCAGCGGGTCCCGGCATTACGACGATACCACGACCGTCAACTGCGGACTCCTGCAACGGGAAGCAACCCCAAAAACTTCAAACATATAATATTATATTAAAACACCGATTAAAACCACTAAAAACCCTATTCAAGGCTGGCGGTCGATCAACGGATCGACCGTGAAAAAGCTAAGGTTGACGGTCGATCAACGGATCGACCGTGAGGGGTTATTTTGCTGTTTTTCAGGCTCACGGTCGACCGTGGAGACCGCGACGGTCGACCTTGGAGTCTGGCGGTTGATCCACGGATCAACGTGGCACTGTTCATGAACAACTCGGCTTTGCTACAGTTTCGAAGAAAAATCACCAAAACTCGTAGAAAAAATCGAAAAAATATGAAATCAATTGGGTTTGAAAGTAGACTCACAGCTCTACAACTCTTATTTCTCATAAAAATCCAAGATCATGCATGTACAAGCCGGAAAACTCACCGCAAGCCGGCTGTTCTTCGAGAACAGCAGAAAATCAGAAATCCGAGATTTATCATGCATAAGTCCTACTGAAATCTTAACCAAAGTTCATGAAACTTAAACCAGAGACTATATTAAGCAACATGCATTCAACCACATAATTTCATCAAGATCTAACGGCTAGATTTAACTAAACCCATTAATTAACTCATGTAGGTAGAACACCTACCGGACTGCGCATTCCTCGGTTGATTCCGCGCGAGTTGATCACCAACAAGGTTCCAAACCACTTCAGGGATCTTCCTCTCGTTGTCACGGATCCAACGAGCTTTAGAATGCCCAAAATGGTGGTCGGAGGAGGGAGAACGAAGGAGAAGAAGATGGCTGCCCCGGAAGGAAACAGAGGAACAAAACCAGAACCGCGGAAGAGAAGAAAGGAGAAGGAAGAAGAAGAGAAGGAAGAAGAGGAAGAGAAGAGAAGGAGAAGGTAGGGGAAGGTCGGGGAAGGTTGGGAAAGGTGGGGAAAGGGGAGGAGAGGTCCTCTCTCTCCTGACAATGGAGGACGACGGAAGCTGAACTGCTCTGCGCAAGCTCAACTGCCCTGCGCACGAGTCCGATCGATCGCTCCTAGGAGCGACCGATCGCTCAAGGGCCGTATAGAAGCAAGCTTCAGCGCGCCCGAGCTGGGATCTTCCGATCCCGGGTCCACCTAACCATTCTAATCAAGCAATAACACAAACAAGGTCAGTGTGTGCGCACGCGGGTGTGAAACAAACCAACAAGGCGCAATTTACCAAATTGCCCTTTGCGGTCTACAACGAGCCACGGGCCCGACCCAGGCGGTCGACCCAGGAATGGAGGGACAGGTCCTCACATCCTAATACCCTTAAAGGAAATCTCGTCCCGAGATTCGATAAAGGTAGGGCTCGGAAGCAGAAAAACAGTTACACTAAAAGACAGGACAAGAGGTACCTCGAGATGAAAATAACTGTGGAAACTCCTGCTGCATGCGCGCCTCGCGCTCCCTGGTCATCTCCTCGGTGCCTCTGTGCCTCCACAGTACCTTGACCAAGGGAATCGTCTTGCCCCGCAAGACCTGATCCCTCCGGTCAAGTACTCGAACTGGCTGCTCGACGAACGTCGCGTCCGCCTCAAGCTCGATGTCATCCACCCTGATGACATGAGACGGATCTGGGTGATACTTCCTCAGCATCGACACATGGAACGTCGGATGCACAGCAGACATGTGCTGAGGAAGATCCAGGCGATAAGCTACCTCGCCGATCCTCTCTAGGATCTCAAACGGCCTGACAAACCTCGGCGCCAACTTACCACCCCTGCCAAACCTGACAGAACCTCTGTACGGCGATGCTCGCAGGAACACCCTGTCGCCGACTACAAACTCCAACGGTCGTCGCCTCTGATCTGCGTAACTCTTCTGCCGGCTCTGAGCCGTCAGAAGTCTCTGCCTGATTTGCACTAACCTCTCTGACGACCGCCTGACGAAATCTGGACCGGTAAGTGAAGCCTCTCCAACCTCTGTCCACCACACTGGGGAACGACACGTCCTGCCGTACAATGCCTCGAAAGGTGCTACTCCAAGACTGGACTGGTAGCTGTTGTTGTAGGCGAACTCCACCAAGGGGACGTGCTCCTCCCAGCTGCCTCCGGCGTCGAGGACACATGCTCTCAGCATGTCCTCCAAGATCTGGATCGTCCGCTCTGACTGCCCGTCTTTCTGCGGATGGAAAGCCGTACTGAAAGTCAGGAGCGTGCCAACTGCCTCCTGAAAGCCTCGCCAGAACCTGCTGGTAAACCTGGGGTCACGGTCTGACACGATAGAAACTGGAACTCCGTATAGTCTGACCACCTCTCTGACGTACAAGCTGCCCAACCTGTCCGTCGAGTCTGTCGTCCGCATAGGCAGGAAGTGCGCCGATTTGGTCAATCGATCAACGATGACCCAAATCGCGTCATTCCCCCAAGGAGATCTCGGTAGCTCGGTCACGAAGTCCATCGTGATGTGCTCCCACTTCCACTCAGCTAGTGGAAGCGGCTGAAGTAACCCCGGAGTCCGCTGGTGCTCTGCCTTGACCTTCTGACAGGTAAGGCAGCGCGATACGAACTCCGTCACTGCCCTCTTCATCCCGCGCCACCAGAACTGTCACCGAAGATCTTGGTACATCTTGGTGCCGCCGGGATGAACTGCAAAACGAGAGTGGTGGAACTCTCGTAGGACGTCGTCTCGTAGAACTGGATCTGCTGGAACCGCTACTCTACCTCTGAACCGTAGCCCTCCGTCTGACGATACTGTCCAATCCCCGTCTGCGCCCTCCGTGCCCGCCGATGTGCGAATCTCCTAGAGCTCTGGGTCACTGTACTGTGCCTCTAACACTCTGGCTAAGACTGCTGGCATACTCTGCACTGCGTAGAGAAAACTGCTAGATCCCTGATCCTCAAACTCGAGCCCCAACTGGCCCGCTGTCTCTAGAGCCTGCCACCGCCGCACTGATAACCCCACAACTGCTGCTCTGGTGTCTCTCACCTGTCTGCTCAGCGCGTCTGCTACGACGTTTGCCTTACCAGGATGTTAATGCAAAGCAAAGTCGTAGTCCTCCAGTAGCTCCATCCAGCGTCGCTGCCTCAGGTTGAGGTCACGTTGGGTGAAAACGTGCCTCAAGCTCTTTTGGTCCGAGAAGACTGAGAACTTCTCGCCATAGAGGTAATGCCGCCAGGTCTTCAGGGCGAAGACCACCGCTGCTAGCTCCAAGTCATAGGTCGGGTAGTTCCTCTCATGGTTCTTCAGCTGACGAGAACCATAGGAAACTACATGGCCCTCCTCCATGAGGACACACCCCAAACCCTCACCGCTGGCGTCGCAGTAGACACTGTAACCAACACCTCGCTCGAGGACGATCAGCACCGGCGCACTGGTCAACCTCATCCTCAGCTCCACGAAAGCTCGCTCACAAGCATCATCCCACCCAAACGGGATGGCCTTCTGGGTCAGTCTGGTCATCGGTCCGGCAACTCTGGAGATGTCTCGCACGAACCGTCTATAGTAGCCCGCTAGGCCTAGGAAACTGCGAACCTCAAACACTGTCCTCGGTCTCTGACACTGTACCACTGCCTCGACCTTGGCCGGGTCAACTGAGATCCCTGCTGCCGACACCACGTGCCCAAGGAATCCCACCTGTGGGAGCCAGAACTCACACTTGGAAGCCTTGGCATAAAGCCGATGCTCCCGAAGTAGCTGCAACACTGTCGCCAAGTGTCGAACAGGTGCGGAGGTCGATCTTCGAGAACACTGAAGATCCTCGCAGCTGGTCAAACAAGTCGTCGATCCTCGGCATCGGATACCTGTTCTTCACCGTCACCCTGTTGAGTCGCCTGTAGTCTATGCAAAGTCGAAGGGTACCATCCTTCTTCTTTGTGAACAACACTGGCGCCCCCCAGGGCGACATGCTGGGACGGATGAAGCCTCTGCTGGTAAGCTCGTCTAGCTGGGTCCTTGATGAGACGTGAAAAGTACACAAGTTAACCCCTTAATTTACCTTTATTAGTCTTCGAACAAGGTATTTCTAATAATCTTCATGGTATTTCAGGTACAAGAGCCTTCAACAGAAGTTAGATCAACTTTGGAGCGTAAACGAGCCTATTCGAGCACATTTAGGTACATGGGTCAACTTCAAAGATTAAGCTGTACCTTCTCAGGAAGAACCAGATAATGTGCCATATATCATTGGAAAGCTCTGGAAGTCTAGTTTCTGAAGAATTTTACGGTTCATGATTCCGAGTTTCCTAGATGAAGTTATGGCATTTTTCGTACCAATGCGCAGTGCTGAATGGCAAAAGAGATAATATGCAGAAAAGAAGATCGATCCTCACTATGGGAAGGATCGATCCCTTTTGCACATTTTCCAGTGACAGAACGCAACATTATCTAGGATCGATCCTTATCTACTGAAGGATCGGTCTTCGTCGGGGCGCAGCCAGAACTCAAGAGGAGGATCGATCCTTTACCCTATAAGGATCGATCCTTTTGTGCCAGCCGAGCAAAATCAATGGTCCAGATCTAATCTGAGTGGGGGATGCTTGGAGGCTATAAATATACCCCTTTTGGGGGATTTTAGGGATTCTTTTGGACAAGAAGAGGCTAAGAAAAGGGGCAACCCCCTTGGGCAAGGAAGGGAGCTCTCATCCAAGAGGGAGGAGATTGATGAAGAAGAGGAGGATCCATCTCTTCTCCATGGCTTCTCCATCGAAAATGAGTAGCTAATCTATTTACCTAGTGAAATACCATGATGTTTTAGGTTTTATTTGTAGTTTTCTTTGGATTTGGATGTTGTAATCCTTATGAGACAAGATTGTATGGATTTATTCTTCATTTCTATATCTTTGTAGTTGGATTCTAATGTTGGATGGATGAATTCTTTGGTATGCATAAGCTAGAACCTTGTGCCCAATAGGTGTTTGTTGATATTCCCCAATGAGTAGGTTGTGCTAGAACCATGGTCACTTGTGTTGAAGGGAGTCTTGGCTTTAGGTTAGGGACTTGGTTGTGCTAGAACCACTCCAATCCACATCTAACTTAGCATCTATCCTATCTTTTGTAGTGTTTTGGATTCGAGATGTTAGAACCACCTCGATCCATTACCATATTCCATACAACCCGATTCCTTGCGACGAGATGATCCTAACCCAACCTCTCGTTGGCGATGATTGAAGCTAATCCCTCGATCGTCGACTTTCTAGCATACACCTAGTGCGACGGATAGTCCTTATCCGGTTATTCGTTAGCGATGACCTTTGTTAGCCACAAGGTAGTCGATATTGTAGTATCTCGATAGGATTGCACATCTTGATTCATTAGAAAGCTATGATTGAGCCTAATCCGGATTGGGATTCCCTAGGACCTCTCTCTATCCATTGAATCATTTACATGCTTTCTTAGTTTTCTTATCATAAAACCCAAAAACCATTTCTTTTATTATCTTTGAAAGAACACTTAGATTGAGATTGGTAATTTAATTGTTTCCTTACGCATTCCCTGTGGATTCGACTTGGACTCATCGCTAGCTACCCCCCAAGGTAGTTAGTTAGGAGTTTGATTATAAATTTCTAATTTTGATCGGGCGCGTTAAGCCGCGACACTTTTCACGTCCCATCAAAGATTTTGGTGCCATTGCCGGGGAATTGCTTTAGGAAATGATTGATGTGCTTTACTTAATCTAGTGTTCCTTGTAAATATCTTCAATTTTAAATTTTGTTTCATATCTTTTAAAAAAGAGAGAGAGACTTGTACTTACAATTGCTATATCTTTGTGTTGATAGGAGACGCCTCCGGCAAGACTTCGACGATCAAGATCGGCGATTGGCATCTCGTGCTTGGACCGGCCCATTGTAAAGTATTTCTACCTTTTGGCTTGGTCCTTGTTTATGTGATTTTTTATACATGGCCGATGAGTATATGCCACCGGGTGCCGCATTGAACGATTATTTGTTACCATTTAATTATGCACCTGCTTATGTTAACAATGCTTATGATTTCTCAAACCCGGCATATGACTTGCATTCATACAACTATGATGCGGATTTGAGTAATCATCGATACTCTCATTGGCAACCCCAAGGTCAATACCCTCTTGATGTTCAACCACAAAACATGAGCTCACCCGACCAATATTTTGCACTTAGCTCTACATCACCCTATCTTTCTCAAACACAATACCCACCACCCCAACATTGGTACGAGCCCCCCATTTCTTTTGAACCACAAGCACAAATAGATTCATCTTTAGATGAAAGGATCCTTAAAGCTCTAGAGTCTTTTGAGGCACAAAACCAACTTATACGTTCTCACTCGCAATCATTAGCCAATATAGAAGTTCAAGTTGGACAACTAGTTTCATTGATTGATTCATACTATGATAAGATTGATGATTGTGTGAGTGAGGTAGTGCCTCCTAATTTTAATAATGATGCTTGTGATGCTTATTTTACCAATGTTAAGAATGCATGCAATGATGGGATTTCTTTTGAGGTGTTACCAGTTCATGATATTGTGGATGATATTTTGCCTTGTGATGTGAATGAATCGGTCCCTCCGGTGTTTCTTGATGATAATGGTATAGATGAATGCATGCATGATTTGGTACCTCCCATGGGTCATGATAATATTCTTAATGATATGATTTCCAATCATATTGAGGTTTCATGGGATATCACGATGCCGGTTTACGAAGCCTTCCTCAAGGACACACCTAAGATTGAGGATGAATCATTTGATATTAATGTGCCGGTTTATGAAGCTTTTCATGAGAATATACTTGATTTTGATAATGATTCATGCGATATTGTGTCACCGGTTTATGAAGGTTTTCATGAGCATATATCTGATTTTGAGGACGATGATTCTTATGATATTGATGTACCGGTTCATGAAGCTTTTTATGAGGGCTTACCTGTTCTTGATGCATTGGATGACAATGATATCTTACCAATTTTCGATGATTATGGGGATGATGGTGTTTGCAATGATACATTGCCGGTTTTTGACTTGTCGGATGGGAATGATATTCTGCCTTGTTTAAATGATCATGAGGACTCTAATGATATTTGCGAGAGCTTTTATTGGAATCCTCAAATTGAGCCTCTACCTTTCATATCATCCACACTAGTTGAACATTTTGAGGGGCCGGACCTTGTTTCGATTGAAGATCATGCCAATTTTCCACGTTATTTCATCAAGGACCTCATTGAGACTCCTCACCCTTCAAGTACTTTGTTCTCTAAGAGCAATCCCTACTTCTTTGATGAAACTTGTTTGCATGAGTTCAACTTTCTTCGGACCATGTATTTCTTTACCTTGAACCATCGGCCACCAAAAGCCGATTTTAATATGGCCCCATTTATTGCAATACATGGCTTGAAGGGTGGTAATTGGCCAATGACTGACGCTTTGCATGATTTCGTTGCCAATGATACTTCATTCTTCTTTGATAAATCATGTTTGCATGTCTTTTCCATTCTTCAATCCATGTATTTCTTTACGTGGAACCATCGTCCACCCAAATTTGGTTTTGTTGTACATAGCATAACGTCGGGCAGAAGACGGTAAAATGAGTGCTTGTTGGGAGGCAACCCAACACTTCCATGCTTCTTTGATTGTTTACTTGCTTTCTTGCATGCTTGATTGTTTTGTTTTTATTTTCGACATGTTTGCTTGGTTCCAATGAGTGTTTCCATGCATCCGGTCTACGAGTTTTGGCCTTGGTATGTTTAGATCTTTGTACAATTTTAGACCAAGACGATGATGTTTGTACTCTTGCTTTTATTGGACCAGCCCTTGGTTATACTTCATATCTTCTTTGCATTTGGCCAAGGATACCTTCACATGGATGCTTTGAAGCACATCAGGTTATCTCTTCCCTTTTACCCTTCATATGTGCTTGAGGACAACCACATTTAAGTTGGGGGGTACATTTGCATGTTCGATAACCTGTGTACCTTCACTTAATTTGTCAATTTACTTGCATTGATGACTATGTGAAATTATTTTTATCTTAGATGCTTGTCTTAGAGAACCATTGCACGGATTTTCTTGATTTTCATGCCTTATAAAAACTTGTGAATCATTGGATAAATGACATTTTTCTTTTACTTCAATTCGGCTTAACACATTGTAAGGCGAATTGAGCGGTCCGAATCACCTGCGCACATGCACTTGTATGAAGGGTTGAGTGATTATCTTGAGTAGGGACCTTGATAGATTGAGATTCTGGAACATATTCATGGTCGATTGATGTGAGTTATAGTTGTGTTAGAAAATTTTCATTGACTAGCCTTGATTCGTAGCCTTCTAAGTTCGGGTAATTAAGTCTGTGGGGTGTTTTACACCTAATGCCCTAAAGCCGCCTGGCTTGGGAGTCATTGACCCAATACTCGCTACATGGACCTAGTAGAAGCTTAAGGGATCAAGGCACTGCACAGTCACGCTAGTTGAATAAAAGCATAATGGTCATTAGTTGTGATTCGTGGCCTTCTAGGTTCGAGAGATTAAGCCTAAGGGGTGCTTTTACACCTAGTGCCCAAAAACCATCTGGTTTGGGAGCCACTGGCCTAAGTCCTGTTACATGGACATAGTAGAAAGCCTAAGGGATCATGACATTGCACAACCACATGCTCTATTCCTCGAAAAAAAAGAAAGAGAGAAAAGAAAAGAAAAAAAATATGATTAGTGTCGAATAAAACATGTCACATGTTCAATTGATTTGAATTGCTAAGGATGATTGATCTTGATTGGCTCCCTACTTAGATGATTACAAGACCCCGATTACTTGGTTGCTCCTTTCACGACACGGGATTGTTCAATTAGATCTAAATTGTGTCAAGTGCTTTGAAGTCTTGGAACTATATCATTTATATTCTTATTCATTTGCTTTTTACTTGGCCATGACTTGAGAGATAAAATTCGTGTATGGAAATCTACTTTGAGCATTGGAGTTGAGAATTGATTGCATATGAATCAATGCATTGTATTTTGACAAATTAGTGGTTTTGGTTGTTTGTTTGTTTGTGTGTTTCTTTCTTTTTGGCTTTGCTCGAGGACGAGCAAAGTGTAAGTTGGGGGGTGTGATGAGACGTGAAAAGTACACAAGTTAACCCCTTAATTTACCTTTATTAGTCTTCGAGCAAGGTATTTCTAATAATCTTCATGGTATTTCAGGTACAAGAGCCTTCAACAGAAGTTAGATCAACTTTGGAGCGTAAACGAGCCTATTCGAGCACATTTAGGTACATGGGTCAACTTCAAAGATTAAACTGTACCTTCTCAGGAAGAACCAGATAATGTGCCATATATCATTGGAAAGCTCTGGAAGTCTAGTTTCTGAAGAATTTTACGGTTTATGATTCCGAGTTTCCTAGATGAAGTTATGGCATTTTTCGTACCAATGCGCAGTGCTGAATGGCAAAAGAGATAATATGCAGAAAAGAAGATCGATCCTCACTATGGGAAGGATCGATCCCTTTTGCACATTTTCCAGTGACAGAACGCAACATTATCTAGGATCGATCCTTATCTACTGAAGGATCGGTCTTCGTCGGGGCGCAGCCAGAACTCAAGAGGAGGATCGATCCTTTACCCTATAAGGATCGATCCTTTTGTGCCAGCCGAGCAAAATCAATGGTCCAGATCTAATCTGAGTGGGGGATGCTTGGAGGCTATAAATAGACCCCTTTTGGGGGATTTTGGGGATTCTTTTGGACAAGAAGAGGCTAAGAAAAGGGGCAACCCCCTTGGGCAAGGAAGGGAGCTCTCATCCAAGAGGGAGGAGATTGATGAAGAAGAGGAGGATCCATCTCTTCTCCATGGCTTCTCCATCGAAGATGAGTAGCTAATCTATTTATCTAGTGGAATACCATGATGTTTTAGGTTTTATTTGTAGTTTTCTTTGGATTTGGATGTTGTAATCCTTATGAGACAAGATTGTATGGATTTATTCTTCATTTCTATATCTTTGTAGTTGGATTCTAATGTTGGATGGATGAATTCTTTGGTATGCATAAGCTAGAACCTTGTGCCCAATAGGTGTTTGTTGATATTCCCCAATGAGTAGGTTGTGCTAGAACCATGGCCACTTGTGTTGAAGGGAGTCTTGGCTATAGGTTAGGGACTTGGTTGTGCTAGAACCACTCCAATCCACATCTAACCTAGCATCTATCCTATCTTTTGTACTGTTTTGGATTCGAGATGCTAGAACCACCTCGATCCATTAGCATATTCCATACAACCCGATTCCTTGCGACGAGATGATCCTAACCCGACCTCTCGTTGTTGATAATTGAAGCTAATCCCTCGATCGTCGACTTTCTAGCATACACCTAGTGCGACGGATAGTCCTTATCCGGTTATTCGTTAGCGATGACCTTTGTTAGCCACAAGGTAGTCGATATTGTAGTGTCTCGATAGGATTGCACATCTTGATTCATTAGAAAGCTATGATTGAGCCTAATCCGGATTGGGATTTCTTAGGACCTCTCTCTATCCATTGAATCATTTACATGCTTTCTTAGTTTTCTTATCATAAAACCCAAAAACCATTTCTTTTATTATCTTTGAAGGAACACTTAGATTGAGCTTGGTAATTTAATTGTTTCCTTACGCATTCCCTGTGGATTCGACTCGGACTCACCGCTAGCTACCCCCAAAGGTAGTTAGTTAGGAGTTTGATTATAAATTTCTAATTTTGATCGGGCGCGTTAAGCCGCAACACTTTTCACGTCCCGTCAGTCCTCAACTCACTCTGCTCTGCTGGTGCCATCCTGAACGCTGGGAGAGAGATCGGTGCGGTACCCGGTACCAAGTCGACCTCTTTGGACGGTGGAAACCACGACAATACCTCGGGAAACACGTCGGTGTAGTCGCACACGATCCCGGGGAAACTGCTCTGCTGCACTCCCTCTGACCCAAACAGGGACAGGCTGGCCAGCAAGGCTGAAAACTCACTGCCACGCCTCCCCACACCACAAGCAAAGGAATCGGCTGAGAATTGATCCCCTAACAGCACAAACTGTGTCCCATCAGGTGTCCAAGTGACCACCCTCCGGCGACCACAGTCGATGATAGCTCGGTATGCTGCCAACCAGTCCATACCGAGTATCACATCGAAGCCTGTCATGTCTAGTACTCGCAGGTCTAGACAGACACGAAGCCACCAACCTCCAAGGAACAAGATCGGCAGACCTGGTCCACCCTGACCGCTCCGCCGATCGGTTAGTCTACAGACTGTGCCACCTCTAGCCGACTCATCTCTAATCCTAGCGATGCCACACACATGCTAGCAACATAGGAATGAGACCCCCCAGATTCTTTCAGCACCTCTACTAAGGAACTAGAAAGCTGAAAGATACCTCTGAGTACGGATGGGTCTCCCGCTGTCTGCTGGTACTGCGCTGGCGGCTGGTACAATTGAACGGTGTCCGGCTGCTCACGCTCTGGAAGGGCAAACACACGCCCTCGCTGGCCGCCTCCACCTCTGGAGTGGCTCGATCTAGCCCCTGGTCCGCGCCCACCACTGCTCCCCTGCCAAGCACTGGACCCTCCGCCTCTACTGACCTGCGGCACAGCCCCCCGCGCTCCCAGCAGGTGACAGTCTCTACGAAAGTGTCCCAGCTGCCCGCACTGGAAACACGTGACTGGTGCGCCACCAGGCTGCTGACCCTAGCCCCTCCCTGACGGAGCCTGCCCAGACGGCCCGGCTGTCAGGAGAAACTAGCCTGCTGCACTCGGCAACTGTGGCTGGAACTGCTGTGGGCGCTGTGACTGCGGCTGGAAGTGTCGCTGACGCCGCTGCTGGCCTCTGCCGAATCCCCCTCTGAACTGGGGCCTCTGTTGCTGTGAGCTGGTAGAGACTGCCGGTGGAACTGCCCGGCGTCTCTCGTGCTGCAACTGCGCCTCCACAACTAAGGCGCAGTTCAGAACTGCTGCGTGCGACTGGAAACGGTGGGAACACGTCTGACGCCTGATCTCTGGACGAAGACCCCACTCAAACTGTCGTGCTCTGGCTATTGCATCTGCTGCCACTGCCCCCGCAAAACGAACCAAGTGCGTGAACCGGGTGGCATACTGCTGCATCGAGCGAGTACCCTGCAGAAGGGACTGGTACTCGCGAGATAGAGCGTCACGCGTACTCTCCGGGAAGTACGCGTCTAAGAACAACGCTCTGAACTCCTCCCACGTCGGCTCCTCTCCGTCACTGGTGTGCTGGGCGGTGCACCACCAGTCAAGAGCGTCTCCGTCAAACTGGAACGCCGTGAGGGTGACCCAGATCCGGTCATCCTCGACGAAGAGAGCGTCGAGAACGCGCGTCACTCCTCGAAGCCAGCCGTCTGCCGTGGTCGGATCTCCAGTCTAACTGCTGAACCAAGGCGGGTTCAGCCGCTGGAAGTCCGTCATGACCGCTGCCGCGGCCCGCCCGTCGACCGGAGCGAGAACCCTCTCCTCGGTGAGAAGGGTCTCCTCCCGTGCAACCGAAACCGTCGCTGGCGATGGCCCAGTTCGTCGAGCTCGTACCACCCTAGCGGGAACCTCCTCGCTCGGTCGGGAGGGCCGACCGGGTCGTGCCCCACCCCGACCGACAACCAAAGGCCAGTCTCGAGATCCCGCCATCTGCGCAATCACCAACGACAAACGAGAGTTCACTCATCAGAAACTGACTCGCCTTGAAATATGTCGTTAAGTATATCAAAGACGGACAAAACTATTTACCGGACTAATAGCTAACTACAATGTAGTTAGTGGGAGTACGGGTCGAGTCCTCGGAGAATTAGATGGTCAAATTAATGGATTCAATATAATCTCTACAATAGTTGGAAACAATTTGATTGATTTTAAAGTTGTTTAAACTAAAGTATTCTAGAAGCACTTTAACGCTAAGAGATTTATCAAGGAAGAAGTCCTAGGGAATTCTAATCTGAATTAGGTCTAAATATTTTCTCTATGAATCAAGATGAATAACATTTAAATGAGATAGTCGAAATTAGGGATCAACGAGCGTAGGATTAGTATCGCTCGTTGCTAATGAGACGTCGGGTTAGGATCATCTCATCGTGTGAATTATAAGGTGAAAATCCATGATCGAGGCTTTAATCCGATCATAGCTCAACAAATGCCGTCTTAAGGTCCTATTGTTGGCAAGGAATCAAGGCTTTGTATGACTAAGGTCTTGGATTGAGGTGGATTTAATACCTCAATCCAATCCTCCATCTAAGTCAAGAATGGTAAGTAGGATAGCTTTAGCTTGAGGTGGTTCTAGCACCTCAACATCCTATCCTAAGGTCAAGAGTTAGCCATGGTTCTAACATGACCACTCTTTGAGGAATTTCATCAAATACCTAACATGCATCTAATACTCGAGCAATTAAATGCAAATATAGATACTCAAACCATTCAAGAGTAGACTTTATTGAAGAAATAAGGAATTAAATCCGAATTCATACAAAGATTCCATCTCACAAACGTTATTACATCAAAGATTACAAGAGAAATCTAAAAATAACACCTAAGACATCATAGAATTCCCAAGGATGAGGATTTTAGTTACTCATCTTGGTTGGACGATTCATAGGAAGAGAGGTTTCATCCATCTTCTTCATTGATCTCCACCTTTTGAGCCCTCAATCCTTGGGAATTGGATGAGAAAACTCCAGAATATAGAGGAGGGAAGAAGGCTGTCAAGAGAGGGAACCAGAGAGAAAAGCAGATCCCCAAATTAGAGCCAAAACCCCTATTTATAGGCCCCAAGTCGTGGACCCCCGGATTAGATCTGAGCCATCCATTTATAACCGTCAGCGATCTTGGATCGATCCACAGTAATATTGGATCGATCCAATATGAGCAAAAGATCATACCTTTCTGTGAAAGGAAATATGGATCGATCCCAGTCAAATTTGGATCGATCCATTTTGTACCCAAGAATAAGTGTTCCTGGAAAAAGAAATATGGATCGATCCCATGACGTTTTGGATCGATCCATTTTGTACCCAAGAATAAGTACTCTTGGTAAAGGAAATATGGATCGATCCCATGACGGTTTGGATCGATCCATTTTGTACCGATCTCTCTAGGAAGAGATATTTGGATCGATCCATTAAGAATCCGGATCGATCCAACTTTAAATAAAAACTATGGCCTTCTGGAAAAGGATCGGGATCGATCCAAAATGAATTGGATCGATCCAAAATGACCTTGGATCGATCCAAATTGTCTGGATCTGTTTTACTGATGTCTTTTGGTTCGAAATCCATGCAACTCTCTTCGAAAGCTCTTGTACCTGAAACCATATGAAAAGATATTAAAAATGCATTGCTTGAGAGCTAACAAAGCCCAGTTGAATGGGTGAATTATGTATATTTTGTAACTTATCAGAAACCGCAAAACAAGCAGTTCAAACAGGAAGCGAAAAAGCATAACACATCACAAGGAGCATGCACGGATGTTCTAGACATAGAACTAACCCATTCCATGCTCAATCTCAACCGTATCCTGATCCTAACCCTGGGATCTACAACCTATGCCCTGATACCAAGCTGTCGCGCCCCGATCCGCAAAAGCCTAACTGGGCCGGGTGACGCGAACCGGAAACTAACTAAATGCGGAAATAAAGGCGAGGGGTTCCCTCTAACTTACTGATTTCACAAATCATAAGCACCCCTGAATATTACAACAAATTTAAACCCCAACAGATATAATATAATAATCCAAAACCTCAGGGGTTACAACAGTTTATACATCATACTCCCGTAGGAGGCTATCTATAACAAAAAGATGTAGAAAGATAATCACCGAACCTCAGACCCCGCCAGACGCCGCCGCGCCACCAAACGCCTGCCCGGTAGGGGCTACTGAAGAAGAGCTGGCGCCTGCACCTGCAAAACGCAGCCCGGGTAGGAGTGAGCATAAAGCTCAGTAGGGTTCTACACTACGTCACACAGAAGGAAGGGGAACACAAAAGTGTCGCCCTCAAGTAAGACCTGGGTGTACACATGGGTCCCATAACCCCACCGCGTGTCCCTGAGGCCCACAATCATGGTCTTTCAGCCGAGCTGGTCACATGTCTGGTCGCACTCAGTAGTAGGAAACAACACTGCTGGCCCACAAGCAGGTACCGGCACTGCAGGGGGGAAATTGCACCGCTAAGTAGGCAACCCCTCTACTCAAGGGTCAACACAGTGGAACACTGGCTACACCTCAGCATCCGACTTAAGGCCGACACGACCTCTATAATCACCAAGCAACATGTGTACCAGTCATCTAAGCCTATCATCAAGTTTGACTGGACATTACAATTCGAATCTGGACCAAGCTACTCAACCCCGGTCCTAGGGCTAAATCCGAGCTTCCAGCCTCAGGACGGCGATCCACAAATCACCCACGCCCTAACCATGCAACTAATGCACAACAGAGAATGCATGCTATGAACATACACAAGCAAGAGGAAAATAAGCATGCAACCAAATGTCAATGCATCATACAAGTCCAACAGGATCGCTGCAGCGGTACTACCAACCGCTGCCAGCAGATCCGCAGCGGGTCCCGGCATTACGACGATACCACGACCGTCAACTGCGGACTCCTGCAACGGGAAGCAACCCCAAAAACTTCAAATATATAATATTATATTAAAACACCGATTAAAACCACTAAAAACCCTATTCAAGGCTGGCGGTCGATCAACGGATCGACCGTGAAAAAGCTAAGGTTGACGGTCGATCAACGGATCGACCGTGAGGGGTTATTTTGCTGTTTTTCAGGCTCACGGTCGACCGTGGAGACCGCGACGGTCGACCTTGGAGTCTGGCGGTTGATCCACGGATCAACGTGGCACTGTTCATGAACAACTCGGCTTTGCTACAGTTTCGAAGAAAAATCACCAAAACTCGTAGAAAAAATCGAAAAAATATGAAATCAATTGGGTTTGAAAGTAGACTCACAGCTCTACAACTCTTATTTCTCATAAAAATCCAAGATCATGCATGTACAAGCCGGAAAACTCACCGCAAGCTGGCTGTTCTTCGAGAACAGCAGAAAATCAGAAATCCGAGATTTATCATGCATAAGTCCTACTGAAATCTTAACCAAAGTTCATGAAACTTAAACCAGAGACTATATTAAGCAACATGCATTCAACCACATAATTTCATCAAGATCTAACGGCTAGATTTAACTAAACCCATTAATTAACTCATGTAGGTAGAACACCTACCGGACTGCGCATTCCTCGGTTGATTCCGCACGAGTTGATCACCAACAAGGTTCCAAACCACTTCAGGGATCTTCCTCTCGTTGTCACGGATCCAACGAGCTTTAGAATGCCCAAAATGGTGGTCGGAGGAGGGAGAACGAAGGAGAAGAAGATGGCTGCCCCGGAAGGAAACAGAGGAACAAAACCAGAACCGCGGAAGAGAAGGAGAAGGAAGAAGAAGAGAAGGAAGAAGAGGAAGAGAAGAGAAGGAGAAGGTAGGGGAAGGTCGGGGAAGGTTGGGGAAGGTGGGGAAAGGGGAGGAGAGGTTCTCTCTCTCCTGACAATGGAGGACGACGGAAGCTGAACTGCTCTGCGCAAGCTCAACTGCCCTGCGCACGAGTCCGATCGATCGCTCCTAGGAGTGACCGATCGCTCAAGGGCCGTACAGAAGCAAGCTTCAGCGCGCCCGAGCTGGGATCTTCCGATCCCGGGTCCACCTAACCATTCTAATCAAGCACTAACACAAACAAGGTCAGTGTGTGAGCACGCGGGTGTGAAACAAACCAAAAAGGCGGAATTTACCAAATTGCCCTTTGCGGTCTACAACGAGCCACGGGCCCGACCCAGGCGGTCGACCCAGGAATGGAGGGACGGGTCCTCGCATGTAACCCTCTCCCGCCACGAACAGGGAGAACCTCAGCACACGAGAAACCCTTTCCCAGGCTGGTTACCAAGCAGGACCACCCATGTCGGGGTAACGACAACCACCACTTAGCATTTGATACTGGAGTATTAGGGACGAACCCCAACCCACGCCTAGCCTATCATGCCTCTAATGCACAAGGAAGCAGGCAATAATATAAAACGGTAAAACAGGCAAATAATATAACAACAGTTATAGCAATATTATCAGATAAATATAAAACAGTAAAGTAGGCAACAAACAAGACAATATAAACAAACATCAAAACAGGGGCACACCTTCGACCCATTTATACTAAACACTCCCGAGGGTCATGACTCCCTCGGTTCACCACAAAGCGGTAAAAGAGGCATACAAATAAAGGGGCACACGAGGTATCACATTTATACTACACAATCCCGGGAGTCAGCACTCTCCCTGTTCAACCACAAAGCTGTAAACACACAACAGTTTGTACTATACTACTAGACATGTCAGAAAGTTGTACACAAAACCATCATAGCAAGCCCTGCGGGCAGAACCGCTAAAATCGCATGTATACAAAGCCCCGCGGGCAAAACAGCCTCAAACATGCGTTCTGGCACAAGTTGGATCGATCCAACACCTTTGGATCTATCCGAACTGGCCTTGGATCGATCCAATGAATTGGATCGATCCAACTAGCGCTTGGATCGATCCAACTCACCCTTGGATCGATCCGGCTAGGGAAAAACAAAAAAACAAACGAGGTCGATCGATACAACTCGCCCTTCGGATCGATCCGACTAACCTTGGGATCGATCCAACAATCCCTTGGATCGATCCGGCTAAGAAAAACCAATGAGAGCCGCGCAGTGCCACCCTCAGGCACTGTTCCTGGGACAAGTTGGATCGATCCAACTAACACCTTGGATCGATCCGACTCCCACCAATGAACTGGTCGCCTTGAGTGCCACTCGGATCGATCCAACATCTTTGGATCGATCCCACCCGGCCCTCCGGTCAGCTTCCGACGGCGATCACGGCCGGAAAATTGAGCCAAACTTCACCAAACTTGGTGAGTTGGTAGAGCCGATGCTCACGAAGCTACTCATGGCTTCAAAATCAGAAAACATCGCCTATGCATGGAGACCTACACACAAGACGTCTAAATCCGGCAAAAAACAACGAAGAATACGAGAAAAACCCGACAATGCCATAGGTAGGAAACCTACCTCAACAAGAGCTGCTTCAATCCACGAAGCTGAGCCTTGGAGCTTCCTATCTTCTTCCGAGAAATCGCCGGAAACGAGCTCCGAAGCGGCGAGGTCGGAAGAAAAAAAGAAGAAGAAGACGTCGGCGTCTGTTCTTATACAGACGCCTCAGTGCGAGTTGGATCGATCCGAACTCCACCTCGGATCCATCCGAGCTCCACTGGCGACAACAATTCCCTAGTGCGAGTCGGATCGATCCGAAGTAGAGTTCGGATCGATCCAACCTGCGCTGGGAAGGGAAATTGGGCCCGGTTCAAGCCCAATTTCGGATCTCTCGATCCCGGGGTCCACCTAACCATCCTATTCAAACACATACACCACAATAAGGTCTGTGTGTGCACACACGGGTGTGAAATAAACCAACAAGGCGTAATTTTATTAAATTGCCCTTGCGGTCAACAACAAGCCACAGGAATAGAAGGACGTGTCCTCACAGATTAACCCTACAGTAATCCTAAGTTAATCTACTGGAAAATAAATGAACAGATATCATTAAACCATATTAACTAAACTAATCTAGGAAAACAGTAAAGAAGAACATTAATTAAACTGAAAGATCTTCATTAATAGAAACAACTTACAAGTAAAATAGGAACGTAGAATTCCATGCTCATATGCTGATTACAATAGTGTTAGATCGAGTACAGTAGTGAAAGGAAGTTATTTATATCTAATAAACTAATAACTACTCTCGCCTTTAGTGGTTATGGCGCAAGTGCAGGAGATAATGTTGTAATTGCGCCGCAACTGATCCTTCCACGTTCAGGTCTAGGTTGGTGATCACACGTGGTTGATGTCCTTCATTGCACACGTCATGATTACATTGGATTACTTATCGTTCCTTGTCCAAGTCATACTTGTATATGTTTTACGACCTTAATTGGCACATGTTTTAATTGCTTTTGGACGATAGCTTTAATTGGCTCGCTTTGTCATGACCTTTGGTCGATCATCTTCCTTTGCATATTTCATACTTATCTTTGGCCGATGATTTGGCTTCATGGCTTATGGATGATGCTCCGTCCCTACACATCTATATATGATCACCGATTAGGCCGATAGTGTGAGGACCCGTACCTCCAACCCGGTCCGACCGCGTTAGGTCGAGGGTCCGGTTTTGTGGTTTGTCTCGGTTGGCCTTGGGATGCGATCGGTTGATCGCATCACTGTTTTTGACCCCAGTCGCATTTTGGTAAATTTACTCCCTGGCGGTCGGTTTCATACCCACGATGCACACACTGCCTTTGATTGATGTATGTGAATGATTATGACTTTAAGGGTGCCTCTGATCGGAAGATTGGGGCTCGATCGGGAAAGCTCAAATCGGATGGCTGAGATCAAACCCTGATCTCTATAAATACCTTGACTTTCTCTCTCTCCTTTCTCTTTCTTTCCTCTCATGTTGTTGTCTCTCTCTCTCCTACCGCCTGTGCTAGGGCTTTGGATCGCGATCTTCGAGGAGCGGATCTTGGCGATCGAGCTTGGAGGATACGTGGAGGAGCTGCCCTACTTGATCAAGTAGGTGTTTCTACCCTGATCGTATGGTTGGGTCTACCTAGGATAGGTTTATTGTGCTTTTGATGTAGGTATGCATGGTCTATGTTGTGTAACTTAATACGTTGGTGTTATGGTTTGCTTAGAGTATCTCTACCAGTTGGTTTCATATTTTACTAGATAGTTCTCTCCTTATCGCCGGTTTGTCGGTTTTTGGCCGTTTAGACCTAGATTTGAGTTTTAATCGCCAAAATCTTGCTTTCTTCGTACCAATAGCTTCCCCACCATTTATTACGCGTGCCTGCAAAGTTTCATCGATTTTCGATAAGTTTTGATAGATCAAATCTAAGAAATTGGATTTCTGGTACTGTTTTTAGCAACTGTGCACCAGGCCTGACCGTCGGATCGACCGTCAGGTGTTGGCACGCTTAATTTTGGTCTCATGGTTGACCGTCGGAGCTTTCCCCTTCTCCTCCCACGCTCGTGATCCAGCTGGCCTCTCCTCTCTCCGGAGCTTCTTCGCCACCGTCGCCGGCTACCACTCCTCCCCGAGCTCCTCACCTCTATCGAGTTACCTATCCTCCTCTACCCTCAGATCCGACCCTCTCTCCTCCTTCCCTTTCTTCCAAGCTCACTGGCCCTCTTCCTCGCTGATCGATGATCTCTGTCAGCCACCTCGCGTCGCCTCTTCGCCGTTGGCAAACTTCAACGCCTGGAACAACGTTGGGGACGAAGACCAAGCCGGATCTCCTCTTCCCCGGGCTCTCAAGTAGGGTTTCCTACTTGAATCGTTGATTCAGTTCTAGGATAGGCCTTTGACGCGCCCTAATCACTCGTCGTAAAAGTGACTAGGGCGTCAAAATTACAAATTCACCGAATCCTAACTAACTACTACGTAGTTAGCGGGAGTCCGGGTCGATCCACAGGGAAATGAGGATTGATTAACGTACTCAATAAATGACTCCCAACAATAGCTAAAGGAATTTTGGTATTGGATTAATGATGATTAAGGTAATTAACTAGGTAAAAGAAAGTAAAACTAATAAAGAGAGGCCTTGGGATTTCCATTTCATTGTAGGTTCTAGTGTAGCCTCCTAAGGAATTAATGTATATAATCTAGTTGGGACGATCAAAATCTCAAAGTCAACGAGCGAGTGATTAGCCTCACTTATCGCTCAACGGAAGTTGGTTTAGAACCTTCCGCCGGCAAATATCACATTCACAAAGTCGACGAACGATTGATTAACTTCGATCGTCGATAACGAACCTTCGATTAAGATCGATTTGTCGCAAGAAAAATATATTGTATGGAATTGGGCATTGAATCAAGGTGGTTTTAGCACCTCGAGTAAAATGCAAGAGCGAGATAGAATGGACCTTCTAATTAGAAGGGTAGGGATGGTTTTAGCATCCCTAAACTCTAATCTAGGGCTATTTATCCTCTCAATATAATTGGATGTGTTTCTAGCACATCCAACTCATTGGGGCATAACAACAAACACCCATCATGTACAAGTTCTAACTCATACCAATAAGGGCATTCATCCATTCAACAATAACATCCAATTACAAAGATAGAGAAATTATGGTCAAACCCATACAATAGATCATCCCCATAGATTACACATAAAAAATTCTTAAGAAAACCACAAAAGATTCCTACAACTACATGAAAATCCCAAGGGAAAGGAAGCTAGCTACTCATCTTGGATGGATCCATGGAGGTTAGAGATGATCCTTCCTTCATGCCTCCCTTCGAGATGGGTTTCTTGGCCTCCTCCCTCCTTGGGTTAGAACCCTCTTCCTCTCTCTCTAACCAGCCCAAGAGTGGCCAGCCGACCCACTTGTTGCCCCCTTTTGGGTTAAAAACCTTTATATCTCTCTCCAACCCTCTTAGCTTACATCCCTTGGATTAAATCTGGGCCATCACTTACGCCACGTCAGCGACGTTGCGATCAATCCCTTTTCCTGGGTGTTTGGGCGGATTGATCCCCTTAACAATTGCTCTCTGGAATACTAAAAACAGATCAATCCCTATAGATTAGGGGATTGATCCGACCGACTTTTCAACTTGTGCTCTTGATGCCCTTTTTAAAACCACATTCGATCCAAGCCGCCTTAGGAGCGTTTGTACCTGAAACTCCATAAAGTTTATTAGAAATGCATTGCTCTAGAGCTAACAAAGTTAAGTTAAGATGATGAATTGTGCATATTTCGTGACTTATCACACCCCCCAACTCGAACTTTGCTAGTCCTCAAGTAAAGCAAGGAGAAAAATAAAATCGAACTAGCCACTTTCGTAGGACTCACGATTGCACTTAGCTCGTGCAATAAGCCGTTAAACCTCTAGGTTTACCCTAGAGGACGAGTTTTGTCTCGCTAGGGTTTTCAGAGTTGATACCCACGAACATCTTATCTACAATCAGAATGCCAAGTTACAATGCCTTAATGCATAAGTAATCAAAATTCATCCAAGTGCTCGATAATGGATTCATGTGCATAAATGTACTCTTCAAATCACATGTATATAAGAAGCAAACGAATAAAGGCATGGTTACCATACTTCAAAAGCTTTAAAGCACTTGGTATGAATAAATGTAATCCAACGATCCATGTATAGTGGGAAAATATCGCACATGCTATGGGGGTTTCAAAGTCACTCAAGTAGGTCCTAATCCGGAGTAGTCATCTTAAGTACTTCTCAAGTCCGCCAAGAGTGTAACATGATCTCTTATTCGAAGCATACTTTTTTTTCTTTTTTTTTCATTCCACTCTTTTTTTTTCAAGACAATGCGTGACTATGCAATGTTATAATCCCTTAAGCTTTCTTTTAGGCCCTTGTAACGAGCTTTAAGTCAATGACTCCCAAACCAAATGGGTTTAGGGCATTGGGTGTTAAGGCACCCCTCGGACTTAATTGCTGGAGCCCAGAAGGCTATGAATCACAACTAGTCAACACATCTTTATTCTCTCTCTTTTTTTTTCCAATCCTAAGCCGTTTGATGCGAACAATACATGTTGTTACACACATTGCCCGGTTACTAAGCCTTGGACTCTCACACAAATACCCACAGATCATACCTCTAAGCAAAGCATGATCCATGCTCTTGAATCCTTAATCCTTTAAAGTTTCAAACTCCAATGGCTAATCAACCCCTCAAACATGTGCGAGTGTACGCGTGCATTAGATCACTTGACTACCTTTAATACATAGTGATGAGAATGCATAATGTTATATTTTTACCCCTTAATACTTAGTCTCCTGTGCTTATTTGGTACCTAAATACACTCATTATTCTTATATTTTGATTTAGAATGCAATTGAAGTCCTTAAGTTCGAAAAGAAGCTGAAAAGAGTATATGGATCAACTTTAAATATTAAACTATACCTGCTGATGAAGAACCAGATGATGTACCATATATGGTTAGAAAGCTCTTGAAGTCTAGTTTCTGGAGAATTTTATGGTTCATGATTCCGAGTTTCCTAGAGGAAGTTACGACAATTTTCGTACCAATGGCGCAGTCTGGATAACAAAACAGTAAATACTCAGGAAAGAAAGATCGATCCTTGTCCCTAGTAGGATTGATTCTTCTATGCAGCAGACCTGACAGGACACATACTTTTCAGATGATCACAGAAGGATCGATCCTACTATCCATCCTATTGAGCAAGATCGATCCTACACCCCTGGAAGGATCGATCTTACTCGGACGTAGCCAGAAATTGAAGATTTTGATGCAAATGATCGATCCTACACCCATGGAAGGATTGATCCTACCTTCGCAGTGAAGAAAATCAACGGTTCAGATCTAATCCGAGAATGGAGACACTTAAAGCTATAAATAGGACTCTTTCTAGGGTTGGAGGGGGGAATTTCTAAATACTTTTGGCTGCTATTTTCGACTCTTTTATATTCTTCCTAAGTTTTCTCTAACTTTATGGAATCTTTTGGAGGATTGTTCTTGATGGTCCTGCATGGCTAGATCTTGATTCTTGATCAAGGAAACTGAAACCTCGGAATCAATGAAACTATGAGATCTAACCTATTTTTATTGTTTAGTTTATACTTTAGTATTGAATGTTATTATGTGATTATATTCATGCTTGTCTTGTTTAATTGCTAGGAGGCCTACTAGTATATTATTCATCGTAATCTATTGCTAGGTTGGATATCAAATCTGTAATTGTTTGATCCCTCTAATCTGCGAAGCAACTAGGGTTTAATGATGTACTGCGTTTCAGAGATGGTTAGATCTTAGGAAGAACGTTCGACTAAATTAAATGCAACCGCTTGTGCTTGTGTTGTTTAGTTTCATCGATCTCCCTATTCTTAAGGCTGCTACTAGATTAAATCTACAGTGCTTGTCTTAGATTGTTTAGTAGTTAGGGTTGATTAGATCGCTTGTTTCTAATTAACTATGATTGAGGAGAGGTTCGAATTTAATTCGAACGGTGAATATTCATGGTATGAATTGATATATACTTGCATCAATGATCAGTTGTTGGATTTCGATGGTGGATGTTGACTTAGACCAAGGTTTGTTCTCTTGATTCAACTCGTTTCATCGCTTTAGATTATTTTTATTTTGTTTTCGTTTTACACAAAATAGAAAACAAAACTTATATTAGACACTCCTCGTGGGATCGACTCGTACTCGCACTACTACATTTATTTTGAAGAGTATTGGTTTTATTTTTGATTGCTCGGTACTGCACATCACATAGCAAGTGGATTAAAGTAAATGAAAAATGGTACTCATGTCATGATTCAGATGTCTTAAAAACAAGTGAAATTCCAAGTAATTTATGCAATGTCCATCCATTACAAGCACGAAAGTTAAAATTTTCTCACAAAATTGTCAAAGCATGTATTTGGCATTCCAAATGTAAACAAAATTTTTGCCAAAAACAACGGTTATCACGCATGCAATACATACCCCCAACTTAATTGGGATTGTCCTCAAGCACGTAGGAAGGGTAAATGAAAGAGATAACCATAGGTGTAAGGACCCGTCCCTCTACTCCTGTGGCTCGTCGTGGACCGCAAGGGCAATTTGGTAAATTACGTCTTGTCGGCTTGTTTCACACTCACGTGTGCACACACTGACCATGTTTGTGGTAATGTTTGGCTAGAATGGTTAGTGGGACCCGAGATCGAAAGATCCGGGCTTGGGCTTGAGTTCTAGCCCAAGTCTAGCTTTCTGCACCTAAAGGATCGATCTTTCCTTGCTAGAAGATCGATCTTTTGGTGCCAGAAAGTCAAGTGCGATCGTCATGAAGGATCGATCTTTCCCTTGGGAAAGATCGATCATTCATAAGTCGGTTCGTTTGTCTATAAAGCAGACGAGACTTTCTTCCTTGAATCATTTTGAAATCCGGAGATCTGAGCTCACTGTTACTTAAAAGATCGATCTTTTCCTTTAGTAGCAGAGAGGATTTTTCATGGCTTTTGCCCGCGGAGCTTGGTATGCCAGTTTTCCTTAGCGCTTTATACCTTGTACATATGTTTAAGCATGTTAGCCCTATAATAGGGGCAGTGGTGAACCGGGGGAGTGATGACTCCCGGGATGTTTAGAATAAACGGGCGGGTGGCCCTACATCTTTCCTTAGCCTTGCATGCCGGCGTGCGCCGAGGGCTTTATCTGTGATATCTGTGAGCTGTTGTTTGCGGGGCTGCTTCTCGATGCAGGTGCTGTGCTAAACAGCTGACAGTTGGTGGTGGTCCCACTGCAACAGCTCCTAGACCTTTCTTACATGTTCACCACCCCGGGCCGGCAGGGTGCTGTGCCCAGACATTGTTATTTATAACATCACATACTGTTGCATGTTTATCTGTATTATTCCTGCATGTGCTCATAACATGCATTGCTTGTGCATTAGTTGCATCTGTGTAGGGCGCTGGCGATGGGTTGTTCGCCGATCCGGGGCTTTCGGGTAGTCCGGATCTAGCTCTAGGACCGTTGCGGGTAGCTTGGTCCAGGACACGATTTTTAGTATTCAGTCGATTTCGATGATAGGGTTAGATGACCTGAATACATGTTGTTTGATGTGTAGAGGTCGTGTCGGCCTCGAGCCAAGTCCTGAGGTGTAGCCGGCGTCCGGCAGTCTTTGACTCTCTGAGTAGGGGTGTGCCCACTCAGCGATGTCTTGTCCCTCCAGTAGTGTTCACGGTCCTGCTGTGAGTCCGCAGTGCTGGG
Organism: Narthecium ossifragum; assembly: GCA_963920575.1. Classification (NCBI taxonomy): domain Eukaryota; kingdom Viridiplantae; phylum Streptophyta; class Magnoliopsida; order Dioscoreales; family Nartheciaceae; genus Narthecium; species Narthecium ossifragum. The sequence goes on from OY986968.1 coordinate 11,431,125, forward strand.
AGCCTGTGTTCTGGGATGTCCGGTGGGGTTATGGGACCTCTGTATACATCCAGGCTTTGCTTGGGGGCGACACTGTTGTGTTCCCTTCCTTGTGAGTGTCGTAGTGTAGTGTCCCTGCTGAGCTTAGTGCTCACTCCTACCCGGGCTGCGTTTTGCAGGTGCTGGCGCTAGCTCTTCTTCGGTCGCCCCTACCGGGCCGGTGTTTGGTAACGTGGCGGCGTCTGGCGGTGCTTGAGTAGCGGCGATCTCAGTTTTACCTTTTTGTTATAGATAGTCTCCTACGGTAGTGATAAATGTATAATTTCCCTGTTTTGAGGTTTTGTATTATATTCCAGTTTAGTCTCTGAGGTTTGTGAATGATTGTATAATACAGGATAATTATGAATTGCTAGGGTAACCACTACGATTAGAGGGAAATCTCGCCAAAATTTCCGCAGTAGGTTAGGTTCCGGTTCGCGTCGTCCGGCCCGGTTGGGCCTACGTGGGTCGGGGCGCGACAATAGGTGTAGCGTGGCGATCATGTAATGTGTTCAAGCATCTAATGATTGTGTTTGTATGGCACCTGTGAGGCAAAGATAGCATACCCAAGCATATTAAAGCATAAAGATTTCTCCAATCATAAATCACACAAAATTTGGGCAGCACCTCCATTATAGATATAAGATATAACAATAAGTGCTCAAGAGCAATTCAACATCTATTTATATGATGGTTCAATATACAACATACGATGATGTAAATATAAACAAGTAACCATCATGCACATTAACCATCCACAAAGCTTAGAATACAAGATGTACACCCTCCAAACCATTTACACCCATTTCCAAGTTATATAACATAGAGGTACACCCTCTAAAACATCAAATCTTCAAAGACATCCAATCATTCATTCAAAGAGGTACACTCTTGACTCGAACAGAATAAAAACATCCAATTCATTCAAGCAATGAGGCACACCCTTCAAATAACAATAATTGCTCGAATCACATAAGAGTCCAAGGAGGCACACCCTCCAAACCATATGAACACAAACCACATATAAATACCAAGTCAGTCCACCATGTACAAAGATACGGGAGTGATGCACAAAAAATTAAACCTCCCCATACAATAAAATTGACTCCTAACCACTCCACAATGTTACATGATCAAAACCTCGAGACGTAAAAGATAAACAATGACACTAAGCGATGACACTGATCAAGTAAAGCAATAAAAACTCAACCACTGTTATCATCCATGGGGTCATGTGAAGGTGGGGTTGGTGTCCCAGCTGGAGCAAAAAGGAACTCAAAACGCTCGCGGATGAAAGTCATGCTAGTGTTAAATAGGTCCAGGAATTGCTTATGATCCTTGTGGTACTCAGCTCGGAATTCCTGGATGTTGGTATGCAAGGTGTTGACTCAGCTGCTAAGATCAGCCAGTCGCTGGGAGAAGCCAACAAGAGCAAGAGGAGGGGCTGGGTTGTCCTGTTGAGGTTGGGGGTTGGTCGACGGGGGCTGATCCTCAATGGGGTTAAAGAGCTTCACATTTGACTTGTGCCAATTTGAAGAATTGAAACATTTGGAGGAAGGGACAGACAAAAACTCCTCACCGATAGGAAACCAACTCTGTTTTACTAGAAATCGAGAAATGAGACAGGGATAAGGAATAGGCCTTCTAACATATTTACCAGCCTCGGCCTTGTCAGCGAAATAAACCATGTCTTGCAGGATGAAATGGGGGATGTCAACATTGTAGTCGCGAAAGAGAAGCCAAAGAACAAACAACCAATTCTCCTTCCGCTTTTGGACATGGGCACACTGAAAAACATTCCGCCGAAGGACATCATCTATGAGCAGCAAATGGGGAGGTAACTCACCGCGCGAGAAGACCCCATCTCCCTGTCTACCAGGGACTATCTCACTGGGCATCTTCTTAAAGGATGGGATTTCCTCAGAAGGACATTGAAGAAAGCTAGGAGCATGACTAGGGATACCTAGTACTTCGTTGATCTCCTTAGCCCCAAAGACTACATGATTGTCAAGAACAGAGGAGGTAAAGCCGAGACAGGTGCGATCTCTCTTACTGAGGTAGGGTCCTTCACTATTAGATACACAATCACATTTCAAATTTTGATAAAATAGACGGATGAGGCGTGGATAGATGACAGATCCTGTATGACAGAGAGGTTCTAAGCTCCTAGCCTCTAGAATGGCAACAGATTCCTTAGCGTGACGGTCTAGGCGGAAGCAATCAAGATTGAAATCATACTCGTATTGGAAGTCTCTGTTGATCCAGAGGTCGGTGAGGGTGTGGCTGGACTCTGGAATTCCTTGCTTCTTCTTCACAGCATGCCGAGGAGGTTTGGAGGAGGAGACTGCTACGCCGGTGTCCGGTGCATTCTCCGTCAAGGTGGCTTGCGGTGGAGGGGTTGCTTTGGAAGATTCCAGGGATTTCTCCATCAAGGTGGTTTGCGGTGGAGAGGTTGCTTTGGAAGAAGCTATCGTCTTCTTCAAGGTGGCCTGTGGTGGAGGGGTTGCTTTGGAAGCAGCGAACCTTACTCGAGTAACCCGCGGGGCCATGGTTACTGGGGGACTAGTGCTTTGGTTGTGGTCAAGTGGCTGCGAGGGGGAGAGAAGGGGAATGAGGAGGGGTGGATGAAGAAGGCACCGGGTGAAGTAGCCGATGGAAATGGACTTTCACATCGTCGATGCGGCCAGAGGTTGATGGTGACGAACAGATTTGTGGCGAAGATGGCGATGAGGGAGAAGGGGTGAGGCGGCGGCGCTCGGGATAGGGTCCTTAGGGCTTTAGAGGATGGACGTGAGTGGGGTTTTAGATTTAGGTTTAAGTAGGTTGGGTTGGATCAAGTCACTTGTCAAGAGGCAATTTGGTTTGCTCAACTTGGTTTGGATTAGATCATGGCTTAGATCCAAATTGAATTTGGAGTCAATAAGATGTGACACGATCTAACTTAACGTGGATACTGACGTAGATAAGTTGGGATTGATCCCCTTGAATTGAAGGATTGATCCCAACCTGGATGGCAGAGACACACTCTCTGGAAAACTAAAAACGGATCAATCCCCACAGATTAGGTGATTGATCCGTCCCTCAAACACAGATTTAAGGCACATCGAAAATGAATCATGAGATGAATTTTACATGTAAACCTGGTCTGTTCTCACTCAACAATGAAGATTGAACTCCCATAACCACAACAATTCACCATTGTAATGAATTAGCGATCATAACCCAGCTTCTTGAAGAAGATGACAAGCCGAAACGTAGAGGTTCAATTCTTGGACATGTAGTCGTCAATTGTGAAAGAGAGGAATGTCATGCTCGATTATGGAATGACTACTTCTCGCCAAACCCCACCTACGATGAGGTCAAATTTCGGCGAAGGTTTCGTATGTCCCAAACTCTTTTCCTTCGTATTGTTAATGTTGTGAAAGAACATGACAATGTTTTTGTTCAAAAGAGAGACGGGGTTGGTAAACTTGGGTTGTCTACTTTGCAAAAAGTAATAGCCGTATTTCAAATTTCGGCATATGGTGAATCGGCAGATTCGACAGATGAATACATAAGAATAGCCGAGTCCACTACAATAGTATGTTTGAAGAGATTTTGTCGAGCAATTGTAGAAATATTTGGAGAGGAATACCTGAGATCACCGAACGTTAATGATGTTGCAAGGCTATTGCAAGTAGGTGAAGAACGTGGATTTCCAGGTATGTTGGGAAGTCTTGATTGTATGCATTGGACTTGGAAAAATTGTCCAACTGCTTGGGCAGGGCAATATTCAGGACGCCATGGCTCACCATCTATCATTCTCAAGGCAGTAGCATCGTATAACCTCTGGATATGGCATGCTTATTTTGGCGTACCTGGCTCTAACAATGATATCAATGTATTACAATCGTCCAACCTATTTGCAAACCTCACCCAAGGTATAACTCCTCCCGCTCGTTATAGCATCCTACGCAAACAAATATGATATTGGTTATTACTTGACTGATGGTATATATCCAAAGTGGTCAACTCTTGTCCAAACAATTTCTCACCCGCAAGGACCAAAAAAACTGTACTTTGCAATGATGCAAGAAGCATGTCGGAAAGATGTGGAGCGGGCATTTGGGGTTCTACAATCACGCTTTGCAATCATCAAGGGGCATGGTCATTTTTGGGACAAACATGTGCTTCCTGATATTATGACTGCATGTATCATAATGCATAATATGATTATCGAAGATGAACGCGGTGAGCAAGTGCCAGTTATTGATTTTACTTCGCTTGAAGTCCAAGCCGTTGATAGCATTAGAGGTGAAACAATAGAATTCAAGGAATTCCTTGCTCGACACAAGGGTCTAAAGGACAAAGACGCTCATTATGCCATTCGAAATGCATTGATTGACCATCTATGGGAAAGACGTGGCAATGCCACAATTTAGTTCGGTATTTTATTCATGTATCTTAGTGATGTATCTCAGTGATGCATTGCAATTATGTGTTTCAGTCATGCATTTCCATTATGTGTTTCAGTCATGTATTTCAACGATATGGTTCAGTCATGCATTTCAATGTTGTGTATTAGGCATGTAGCATAATTTGTTTTCTGACTAAGTTTATACTTACAAAAAAGAAATTAACACAAATAAAAAAATTACATTAAACATTAAGCAAATACAATCACACTGAAAGCAAATACAACCATACTGAAAGCAAATACAACCACACCGAAGGCAAATACAACAACATTGAAAGAAAATACAATCACACCGAAAGCAAATACAACCACACCGAAAGCAAATACAACCACGCAGAATTCAAATACATCACTTACTATAAGACATCGGTATTGCCAATAATGACATCTAGTAATCGGGTAAGCCACTTTCGTCGTAACCGTCTTGATATGGGTTGAAATTGATGTTGTTAAAAGTAGACGAGCTACCATCGAAAGTTGAATCGCGAGTTCTTTTTTCTAAAATTTCCTTCTTTTTTTTACGAAAATATTCACGGTCAGCTGGATCTGCTATGGCACGCAAGTCTATCTCCATAATATCTTTTTCTTGACGTTCACGGCGTAGTTGTAACTTGTTGCATTCATTTTCAGCCTGCAACATCAAAAGTTGATAACGCTGTGCCACAGAGTTCTCCAATTGGGCAAAGTGCTCCCTTCTCTGCATTTGTCCTCTGTTCAAAGACTCTAAGATTTCTCGATTTCCCTCGGCGATTGATTAAATTAGAGTACTCTTGTCTGCTGCTTGAGTCCTTCGAATCTTTTCTTTCTTTCGTCCGATGGGACGACTAGATACATTAGCATCATTATCGACTGATGTGGGAGAATATTCTTCATCAGAATTCAAATCGGCAGAATGTTGTGATATGGGTGCAGCTGAATCTTGGTGAGATCCTTCAGTATAATTGTGTCGTTTTTGTTGCGTTGAAGTGCTTTTGTTGCTGTTATCAGTCCACTTCTCAGCTTCCTTAAGAATTGGCCAGATATGATCAAATTGAAAACCCTTTTTTTCCCTCGGAATCTTGGTTAAATAAAATTTTTCCATTGTCGATCTACAACAAAATTAAACATTCAACACTAAGTATAATATAGAATCATAATGCAGGCTAGAGTCTTAATGTCGCGCCCCGACCCACGAAAGCCCAACCGGGCCGGGCGACGCGAACCGGAACCTAACAAATCCCGAAAATATTGGCGAGGGTTCCCTCTAACCTATTGGTCTCCCTAGCAATTCATTAAAACACCCTCAATTTAAAAAGACATAATTAAGTTACAAACCTCGAACCTTAGATTACAAAACCCAAGTGAATTTAATATACATATCCTCGGAGAGGGTAAGATTCAAATACAACATTTATACTCCCGTAGGAGACTAACTAACCAATGTTTTAAAAGCAGTAAAAGATCACCACCTCTCAGACTCCGCCTGGCGCCGCCGCACCGCCGACTAACTGCCTGGTAGAGGCCACCAAAGAGGAGCGAACGCATGCACCTGCAAACGTAGCCCGGGTAGGAGTGAGCACTAAGCTCAGCAGGGTTCTACACTACGACACACAGATGGAAGAGGGAAACAGAAAAGTGTCGCCCTCAAGTAAGATCTGGATGTATACAGGGGTCCCATAACCCCACCGTGTGTCCGTGAACGTAGGCCCAAAACACTACAGACTCTCAACAGGAGACAGGACACTGTTTGGCGGGCAAGGACACCGTTGGTTAGGCAGCTCCTCGACCCAAGAGTCAAGAACACCGGACACCGGCTACACCTCAGCATCCGACTCGAGGCCAACACGACCTCTAATAATCACCAAACAACAGGTGTACTAGTCATCTAGGCCTATCATCAAGTTTGACTGGACACCACAATTCAAACCGGGTCCAAACTTCCCAACCCCGGTCCTAGGGCTAAGTCTGAGCTTCCAACCTCGGGACAGCGACCTACAGATCACCCACGCCCTAACCAATGCAACTAACGCACAACAGAGAATCCATGCTATGAACATACACAGATAAGAAGTATAGCTTGCAACAGTATGACAAACATCATATAAGTCCGACTGGATCGCTGCAGCGGTACTACTTACCGCTGCCAGCCGATCCGCAGTGGGTCCCGGCATTACGACGGTACCACGACCGTCAACTACGGACTCCTGCAACGGGAAGCAACCCAGAAAATCACTGATGAACAGTAAAATATAATATTATAATCCAAATATATAATATTATATTTAAAACACCAAAAAGTTCTCTACCTAGAGCTAATTGACCCCGTCAATCCGACATCCAAACGACATCGGAATCCAGTAGATCTATATGCCGGGATCAACATATCCAAAATCCAAAAACATCCAACGGCTAGATTAACGGGAAAACACTAATCAAAATCGCTAATCAAAACTAACTTACCATTGCTTGCTGCAACGCAGCCCACCAGTGTGAAAATCATAACAAATCGTAGGAAAATAAGAAAATTATGAAATCAGTTGGTTTTGAGAGTAAATTCAACGATCTACAACTCTTATGTTCATCATAACCCAAGAACATGCATGTACTGGCCGAAAAACTCGCTGCAAACCGGTTGTTCTTCAAGAATAGCAGAAACCGGAAAATCCGAGATTAAACATGTTTAAATCCTACTAAAATCTCAACCAAGGCTTATGAAACTTATACCATAAATTATACTAAGCAAGAGGAAGCCAACAACACAAAGAACTACAAGATCTACCGGCTAGATTAAGAGAAACCCATTAAACTAACTCACGTAGGTAGAACACCTACCGGAAACGCACTCCTCAGTTGATTCCCACGCAAACCAGTCACAAACAAGGCTTTAAACAACACCAGGGATATTCCTCACGTCGCTACGGATCCAACGAGCTTTGGAATGCACAAAACGGTGGCTGGAGGTGGGAGAACGGAGGAGAAGAAGCTCGCTGCCGGGAAGAACAGAGGAAAAACAGAACCGCGGGAAGAAGGAAGAAGAAGGAAGAAGAAGGGGAAGGAGAAGAGGAAGGAAAAGGGAAGGGGAAAGCCGGGGAAGGAGGGGAGGGAAAGTCCTCCCCTTCTGACAGGAGAGAGCGACGACCAACTACAGTCCTCGGAAAGGAAGACACCGACCTGCTACAGTCCCTGATCGATCCCACACCAAGTCGGATTGATCCAAGACTGGCTGGATCGATCCAACACTAGATTGGATCGATCCACAGGTCAAAAAGCCCTTAAACGAATCTAATCAAACACAATTATCAATCAGAGGTTGTGTGTGCACACGCGGGTGTGAAACAAACCAACAAGGCACAATTTACCAAATTACCCTTGTGGTCCAAAAAACAATACGATCCACCGGATCGCGCGCTCGACGCGAAACAATCAAACGAGCCACGGGTCCGACCCAGGAGTAGAGGGATAGGTCCTCACACCGAAATTCTTACAATGTCAATCTTTGAAGCATCGCTTGGATTGAGTCCTTCAACTTGGCGAACACATCCTCGAAATTTGTTGATAGCTTTCATAATGATAGTCATTCGACATTGGAGGGATTTGGTTGAGCGCTCACCAGTGCTGTGAGCTAGAAGGTTGCTATTGTATATAACTGAAATGCGCTCCGACAACTTATCTTTTTTTTTTTTAGTATATGTCACTGGATCTTGAGAAACCTCGAGCCATGCATTATAGATGATCTTATCTTCTTCATTAGTGAATGATTGATCGCGAAAAGCCAATCGTGCACTGTAATTCATGTTTCAGCTTACCTTGTTTTGAGAGGAGGAAGAAGAAGAAGATGTGGGATTTTTGAAGATGAAGATATGACTATTTATAGTGGATATGAAACTGTACTATTATGAGATCGATTGATATAAAAGTGAGTGGTCAAGGATATGATTTGTCAAACTTTATCATGACTTGTCAGTGAGTGGTCAAGGATATGATTTGTCAAGCTTTATCATGGCTTGTCAGTGAGTGCTTGTCAGTGAGTGCTCAAGGATATGATTTGTCAAGCTGTCTTTTTTATGATAGTTACATGACTTGGCAAGCTTTGTTATGATTTTGATAGATATGATAAGAGCATCATGTTGATAAATATGGACTTGTCAAGCTTTATCAAGATTTTGGTAGATATGATGCTTCTCTTATTCTGTTACAAAAAATATGATGGCCAGAAGTAAATCCAAGGCTACATGAGTATTTATACTCCTCCATACATAACCTAATCTGGGTGGGGTCTAAAGACAAAATAGGCTGGATCCGCTAAAACAAATCCTAAAATCCGTTTAGTTTCCGGGGGCGCTGCCCCCGGAAACCCCCGCCTGGTCGATCCCCGCCGCCTGGTCGATCCCCACCGGGGCGCTGCCCCGGACCCCATTAACTCTGCGTTGTGTGTCATAGTCGAGCCAGCGACAGAATCCAAAACATCCAATACACAACAATAATATTAGTCTCGTTTCGAAGATATTGACGATATCTTTGCCATGATATTAATCTTATAAATATCATATATTATAATTAAAAGTTATTTGTATTATATATATTAGTTATGTTTTAATAAGAGGGGCATAGAAGGTATTTAGGAGAAATATTGAAATGGAGAAACAATATAGAGAAGGGTTATTTACATATGTACCCCTAAAAACTTGCTAAATAACATATATACCCCTACATTCTTTCATATTACATATATACCCTTACAAACATCAAAAAAATCCAAACCATACCCCTCCGTCCTCACACCGTTAAAAATGCCTTATAAAATGACCATTTTGCCTTTTATTCATGTTTATTAGGATTCAACTTACAAGGGTATGATAAGGGCAAAATGGTCATTTTATAGGGCGTTTTTAATTGTGTGAGGACGGAGGGGTATGGTTTGGATTTTTTTTATGTTTGTAAGGGTATATATGTAATATGAAAGAATGTAGGGGTACATTTTTAATTTAAGAAGTTTTGGAGGATTCAAAAGTAATTATCCCTATAGAGAATGGTGATTGGAGTTGCCATCCTCCAAAACGCCTTTATGTATTTTTTATGATTGTTAGATTCTCCATTTTGGAGAATGTGGTTGGAGATGCTCTAAGAACTTTCACCTTCACCACCGATTTTCAAGAAAGTGAAATAATGATATTTTACCTTAGTTCTATACACACACAAACACACATATATATATATATATAATTAACAGTATGAATTAGGAGTCCTAATTAGACTCTTAATTGTAATTTTCGGATTTATTTTATGGCAAGAAATATGATTATCACAATTCAAGTCAAATTAAGAGTTCTAATGGAACTCTTAATTGTAATTTTCGGATTTATTTTATGGTAAGAAATATGACTGTCGCAATTCAAGCCAAATTAAGAGTTCTAATTGAACTTTTAATTACAATTTTCAGATTTATATTGTGGCTGAAAATATTCACGTGGGAAATCATGCCAAAAACTTACCAAAAGAGGTAAAGTGAAAAAGAAAATCCAAAAGAAAAGGGGAAAAGAGAAAGATGCAGGCTGCCTCGTATTCACGTCCCACAAAGAAACGGCATACTTCAAATACACATCATCCATGACCATGGGCATTGATGCATGGTTGCATATATCAAAATTGTGATCAAATAAAGGCTGTCATTTTAGAAAGTGCATGCTCTTCCAAATGAGAGATGAAGATTGTCACCCGACACAAAAAAGTTAGGTGATGTCTGCTGCATTTTATTCAAATTATGGAAATGAAGTTGGCCACAAAATTTAAGCTCTACGAGCTTCATGAGATATTTCACATCTCACATGAGACGATATCGGAGATCAAAATATGAAACTTTTCTAGCCCTACGTGTTCAAATTACATAGCTTCACATGTAGGCCTCGAGGGGGCATCTGTTGACACCGATTTTAACTAAAGCTAGAATTCGTAATATTTGTGAAATTATGTTTGTCACATGTGTACATGTCTTAAATATTTTTCAAAGGCATTGCAACATTCGAATATCCTTAACTAAACTCAAAACATACTTAAAGTGCTATATACATGCTTTCCATACTTTTGGGAGGACAAAAGGTATGTTGGGAATTTTGACTAAATATACATTGTCAAACTCCCTAACACATCTCGATTTGTCCTATATGGTTTTGATGGCATCCTACATAAACCAAAGGGTGTTTCGGTAATTTTCACCCTCTATGGGGTATTTTGGGTATTTTGGTTAAAATATAGACCTAAACTCTCCATAACACTCTAAATTAACCCTTTTTATGATTTTGACATCATCCAATATACAAAGAGGGGTATTTTGGTAATTATAGCCTTTAGGGGTATTTTCAAAATTCTGATAAAAATATATAAATTCAGATATTCTGCAAATCTTTCATCAGTCCTTAGATGGTTTTGACGGTATCCTACATAAACCTTCAAATCTAAGGAAATTTTTCTTCGAAAGGGCGTTTTGGTAATTTTGTCTGCCCAGAAGAATTTTGGGAATTCAAAGAAAATATACACTCTGAACTTCCTACTACAAACCATGATACCCTTGCATAGCTTCAATGCCATCCTACATAAGTTGAAAGAATACGAGGGGTATTTCGGTAATTTTCACCCACAGGGGTATTTTGGTCATTGTGCATCCCTAGGGTGTGATAGTGCAGATCACATATCCATAAAAGCACATATTGCTTGCTGTAAGGGTACCTCGGTCCTTTAGAGCCCCCAAAGGCATTTCGGTCATTTTCACCCTCAATGTTACTTTGGTCATTTTACATCCTAAAGGTGTAATAGTCAAAAATACGCACATAAAATATTCAAAATTTAAATAAATATTAGAAATTTGAATATATATTTTAAAAAATAGTCGAAATATGAATAAATATTTGAAATTCAAACATATATCTAAAATTCAAATAAATTCAAAATTCGAATAGATTCAAATGAATATTCAAAATTCAAATCCAAATTCATAATTTAAATATATGATTATCAAATCTTGAAAAGGAAAATTCCCAAGATTTGATTCTCTCAACCATCCATATTGGGCTTGATATAATATGGTTTCCATAACCATTCAATGACATCTCTTGACATAATATGAGCATCCAATCAATCTCCAAATATGACATGATTTCATCATCAATCAATATTCTCTCAAATCCAAGATTGGCTTGCTTCTGGATGATAGCTTTAATTGGCTTGCTTCATGACGATAGCTTTAATTGGCTTGCTTCTGGATGATAGCTTTAATTGGCTTGCTTCATCATGACCTTTGATCGATCATCTTCCTTTGCATGTTTCATACTTATCTTTGGCCGATGATTTGGCTTCATAACTTATGGACGATACTCCGTCCCTACACATCTACATATGATCGCCCATTTGACCGATGGTTTGCATCTGGACGATGAAACCATGTACTTTATCGGTTATCGGTCATTGCTATTTTGCTTATGTGTCCGTCATTAATTATTTAAATATTATTTAGGCTAAGACTTTCAAAATTCACACAAATATGTAGAACCAAATACCGGAAACTGATTACCAGTTCATGGATTTCCTACACGAGTCATGTGTGTGGGACCTCATTATAGGGACAGGAAGACCAATTGACTTCCTGCCCTTATCAAGTATCATACCTTTGATCCAAATTCGTAGTTGCTTCTTTAGTTTCCTAAGGCCAACCAAATTCGTCAAAGAATTATTAAACTTAATATTAATTAGTGATGCTTTTAAATAAATCTCTGCAGCTGTTTTCTTTCAAGACATTTGCTCTTATACTATAGGAAAGGCGAAGTATATATTAGAATAATTCAATTGATAATTCCTCATTAGCCAAGGAAACATTGTATTCAAAAGTCTTCCAAGTAGGCTACTGTTGCTCAAAAATTGTATCCGAGATGGATACGTGGTCATCAGGCACGTGAGGTGTGCCAATCGTAGCGCAGATTTATCAAAAGGATGTGTGGATTCAGCTATGTCTCAATTAAAAGGACTTGAGAAAAACCTAGATCTAAATGCAGATTGATTTTTTTGTAGTTTTTAGGGTGATTAGATTACTCCTAAATTAATTACGTTATTTCTATAGATGATTACGCTACTCCTAGAGTTGATGCTACGTCTAGATGTGACTGAACTATTCCTAAGAATGATTATACTACTCCTAGAATGATTGTGTTACTCCTAGGATTACACTACTCCTAGAGTTAAAGGAGGCAAGGAAAATAAAGCAATAAAATAGCTACTTGCTTCCATTGAAACATTAACTGATGGGATTACAGCTCCAAGGAAGAATTCTGAAAACAACTCCTAGGGATACAAGCTAAAACAGTAGTTAAAGTAGCTAAAACAGTAGTAGAGAAGAGTCTGGTTTCAGTCGGAGCTCTTTCTTCTTTTATCTTGAAAGCTTTCATATTTCCGATCGCCACCTCCACGTGGCTAACCGCCATTCATCCCCCATGACCCACGACTTTTGGTAGTCCTCATCGTGGGTTGGGTCTTGTTGCAGTTTTGACACTAGGATAACTGCTTGACTCCACTCCCTATTCTTCCACCTTTAGTGGGGTTGTAGGGACAGGGTTCAGGTGGTTTCATAAAGGGTTCGATCTTGAGGCCGCTCGACTTCAGGAATAGTGATTTCCTATGTTGTCCCGACCTCGAGGCCACACGCCTCGGTTCAACCTAGAGGTCGCTTGGCTCCGGGAGATTGACTTTATATTGGTGATCTGACCTCGAGGATCAATGCTCTAGTGGAGTGTCTCGACCTCGAGCTTGCTTATCTCGGGATTGGGTAATAAAGAAAAGCTCGATGCCTCGAGTCTCGTACTGTTGTATTGCATTGTAATAAATGTGGAGGCAGCGTGATGATGGCGTTTGAACATTGGCGCTGAGTAACATTTAATGCGCATCTCTTCCTATTGGCAGGCGCTTTTTCTCGTGTGGTTCTGTACGCGATGGTTCCACTAACCCAGTTGCTGGTTCGTCTACTAGTCGCGTCCGTATGGTGCTACAGGTCCTATATTTGTAACCCGTTAGATGAGTGGCACGCGTTTGAATCAACAATCGTTGATCGCTTGGGATGATGGGTATATGCCAGCCGACGTTTGAGTATTTTTCTCGGTAACACAATTGCCTCCGTTTTGTCCTGTGACGTGATTCAAAGTGACGTACGGAGCAAAAACGTCTTTTCAGAGATCGATAGAGGATATGTTTGTGGGATTGTGTCATTTTGCATCTCTATCAACTAATCCCAAATCTTCTCTGATCTCCCTGAACCTCTCGACCTTGCAACCCTAGATTCCCAGTTCTTACCATGTCTGGTTCTGAGAGTCCAGCCTCTTCATCTCAAGGAGACAATATGCCATCATGCCTTGACTTCTCATGCCCTTTTGCCAATTTTTTTGAGAAGCTTTTGGATGAGGAGGAGAATGCTACTTTGATTCCTAGGCTCTTCTTAGAGCAGGGAGATCTAGTCGATTAGAACAGGTATGGATTAGGTCCTACCATAATAATCCCACCCTCGAAGGCCGATGTTTTCGAAAAATTAGAGGCCTTTTATCGGTCCATCTCTGGGTCTCCCTTGGTTTGTCTGCCTAACCCACCTCCTTCTTTTCATGAATGGATTCTGGAGAATCCAAAAAGGGTGGCCCCGCCTATAATAGAGACTTCGAAGAGTGGGTCGAGAGGGTGATGGCTGATCCAAAGGGGCTGCATCAGGTTAGAGCAATGCAGCTTGAAGATCTTATTTGTCTTCCCTATCAACCTGCTGATGGCCCGCTGTTGTTGTCTCTTGTCTGTTTCTGGAGCATCGAGTACAATTGCTTCTTGCTTCTGGATGGGCCTCTCTCTATCACCCTGGCTGATGTCTTCTTCTTAACCAACACCTCCGTCTCTAGTGAGGATTATTTTGATTTTCTGAAGAAGAGGAGTTCTACCGGTAGTCTGGCCCGCCCTTCTGAATTCCTGGATGCTTGTAGTGCATACTCCCAGTATTGCAAGGATTAGAAAAAAGAATCAAAACCGATTACCTGTTGAGAAAAAAGAATAGGTTCGTGGCTTCACTACAAGAAAATCATCATTTCGTGACAAGGTTTCAATGACAATGGGATAACTTGTCACTAAACATTAGTAACAATTTCATTTGTTGTTACATATAGGTGGTTGTCATCTAATTATCTGTGACAAGTGATTGGCATCGTCACAAATTAGTTACAATTTATTGACAAGTTCTATTTTCTGTCACAGAAACTTGTCACTTAAAATGAACATATAATTTTGGCACCAATTAAATTCTTGCTTCTGTGACACCTATTAGTTAGTTGTGACTGAATGGAGTTAGTGACAATGTCACACCCCGTGTGAGGACCTGCCCCTCTACCCCTGTGGCTCGCTGTAGACCACAAGGGCAATTTGGTAAATTGCGCCTTGTTGGTTTGTTTCACACCCGCGTGTGCACACACTGGCCTTGTCTGTGTTCGTGTTTGTTTAGAATGGCTAGGTGAACCCGAGATCGGAAGATCTGAGCTTGGGCTTGTGTTTTAGCCCAAGTTTGCCTTTCTGAGTAAAGGAGATCGATCTGAATGGCTAGGGAGATCGATCTGGATTTTTGCAAAGAAGATCGATCTGGATTTCAAGGAGATCGACCTCGATTGCAAAGGAGATCGATCTCACATGCCTTGGAGATCGATCATGCTCGAGTCGGTGGGTTTTCTCTTTCACGAGGACGGCCGTCGGCCGTCGCTCTCCCCTGTCAGGGAGGGAAGACTTCCCCTCCCTTTCCCCCAGCTTTTTCCCCTCTTTCCCGGCTTTCCCTTCCCCCTTTCCCCTCTTTTCTTCCCCTCCTCTTCCTCCTCCTCCTTCTCTTCTTCTTCCCTCCTTCGCTCTTTCCCGCGGTGCTCTGTTTCTTCCCTTTACCGCCGGCGAGTTTCTTTCCCTCCGTTCTCCCTCCTCCGGCCACCAAATTGGGTGTTCTTTGGCTCGTTGGATTCGTGACAACGAGAGGAAGGCTCCTGGTTGGTTTGGCAGCTTGTTGGCGATCAAATCGCGGGGAATCAGCCGAGGAAACCGCAGCTAGGTAGGGTTATACCTACTGATGTTCTTTTCGGGTTTTCTTGAGATCTAGCCGTTGGATCTTGTTGATCCTTACTTTGTTGGATTCCTTATGCCTTGTAGAATAACTGATTTAAGTTTCATGTTAATAAGTTGAGATTTGAGTAGGTTTTATGCAAGATTAGTCTCGGATTTCTGGTTTTCTGCTGTTCTTGAGAAACAGCCGGCTTGCGGCGAGTTTTCCGGCCGGCGAGTACATGATCTTGGATTTTTATAAACATAAGCGTTGTAGATCTATTTGTTAGCTTTGCATTCCATCTTCTTTCGTTATTTTCCGATTTTGCTACGATTTCTTATGAATTGTTTGCTGAAGGGCTGCGTTGCAGCAATTAATGGGTAAGTTAGTTTGATTAACGATTTTGATTAGCGTTTTCCCGTTAATCCAACCGTTGGATGATTATGATTTTTGGATATGATGATCCTGGTTTGTACACCTACTGGTGGCTAATTTGGATCGTGAATCGGACATCGTTTAGGTGTTGGATCGTGAATCCAACTGTTGCGTTTCCCTCTTCCTTCTGTGTGGCGTAGTGTAGATCCCTACTGAGCTTAGTGCTCACACCTACCCGGGCTGCGTTTTGCAGGTGCAGGCGTCAGTTCTTCCTCTGTGGCCCCTACCGGGCAGTTGGACGGCGGTGCGGCGGCGCCTGGTGGCTTTTGAGAGGTGGCAATATTTACTGCTTTTACCCTTATGTTAGTTAGTCTCCTACGGTAGTGATATTGTATTTTGGATCTTCCCCTCTCTGAGGTTTTGTATATTAATTACACTTGAGTTTTAAATCTGTGGTTCGAGGTTTGATTATAATATTGTTTTTCTTGAGGGTGTTTTGGTGAATTGCTAGGGAGACCAATAGGTTAGAGGGAACCCTCGTCGTTCTTTTTCCACGTTGGTTAGGTTCCGGTTCGCGTCGCCCGGCCCGGTTGGGCTTTCGCGGGTCGGGGCGCGACAGCTTGGTATCAGAGCATAGGCTGTAGATCCCAGGGTTTAGGATCAGGATTCGGTTGAGATTGAGCGTGGAATGGGTTAGTTCTATGTCTAGAACATCCGTGCATGCTCATTTTGATGTGTTGTGCTTTTCCGCTTTATGTTGTGCTGCTTTGTCTTGGGTTCGAACGAGTGGACGCTCGTTTGTTGTTGGTGATTGCGCAGATGTCGGGAGCTCGAGGCCGACCTTCGGTTGATGGTCGGGGTGGGACACGACTTGGTCGACCCGACCGACCAGACAGGGTAGCACCTGTCAGGGAGGTCAGAGCTAGACGGACTGAGCCATCACCAGCGACGGTTTTGGTCGCACGGGAGGAGGCCCTTCTCGCCGAGGAGGGGGTTCTCGCTCTGGTCGACGCGCAGACCGTTGTGGTGGTCTTGCTGGAGTGTCAGCAGTATGCCACCCAGTTCACGCACTTGGTCCATTTTGCTGGGGCAGTAGCAGCAGATCCAGTGGCCAGTGCATGTCAGTTTGAGCAGAGGCTTCGATCAGAGATCTGACGACGGACCAGTTCTTACCGCTTCCAGGCGTACTCAGCAGTTCCGGACTGCGCCTTGGCAGTAGGGGCGCAGTTGCGAGACGAGGGGTGCCGGGCAGTTCCACCGGCATCCTCTACCAGCACACCGCAGAGACCCCAGTTCAGAGGGGGATTCGGCAAAGGGAACCAGCGGCGTCAGCGACGCTTTCAGCAGCGGTCGCAGCACCCGCAGCAGTTCCAGGCACGGTTGCCGAGTCCGCCAGGCCAGTTTCTCCTGACGGCCGGGCCGTCTGGGCAGGCTCCGTCAGGGGGAGGCCAGGGTCAGAGGGTCAGCAGCCTGATAGCGCGTCAGTCATGTGCTTCTCGTGCGGGCAGCTGGGACACTACCGTAGGGACTGCCACTTGCGAAGAGCGCGGGGCGCTGTGCCGCAGGGGAGTCGAGGCGGAGGTCCAGTGCTTGGCAGGGGAGCAGTGGCGGGAGCGGATCGGGGGCTGGACCGGGCCGCTCCAGAGGTGGAGGCGGCCAGCGGGGGGCTTGTGTTTGCTCTTCCGGTGCGTGAGCAGCCGGACATCGTTCAGCTTTTCCAGTCGCCACAGCAGTACCAGTAGCCGCAGCAGTACCAGCAGTACCAGCAGGCAGCGGTAGAACCTTCTGTGCTCAGAGGGTTGGAGACGAGTTGGCTAGAGGTGGCACAGTCAGTTGACTCACCGATCGGCGGCACAGTCAGGGTAGACCGGGTCTGCCGATCTTGTTCCTTGGAGGTTGGAGGCCTCCGTGTCTGTCTAGACCTGCGAGTGCTAGACATGACAGGCTTCGATGTGATACTCGGTATGGACTGGTTGGCAGCATACCGAGCTATCATCGACTGTGGTCGCTTGGACACCCGATGGGACGCAGTTTGTGTTGTTGGGGGATCGGTTCTCAGCCGATTCCTTTGCTTGTGGAGTGGGGAGGCGTGGCAGCGAGCTTTCAGCCTTGCTGGCCAGCCTGTCCCTGTTTGGGTCAGAGGGAGTGCAGCAGAGCAGTTTCCCCAGGATCGTGTGCGACTACACCGACGTGTTTCCCGAGGTGTTGCCAGGGCTTCCACCGCCCAGAGAGGTCGATTTTGAGATCGACCTGGTACCGGGTACCGCACTGATCTCCCTCTCAGCTTTCAGGATGGCACCAGCAGAGCAGAGTGAGTTGAGGACCTAGCTAGACGAGCTTACCAGCAGAGGTTTCATCCGTCCCAGCATGTCTTCCTGGGGGGCGCCAGTGTTGTTCGCGAAGAAGAAGGATGGTACCCTTCGACTTTGCACAGACTACAGGCGGCTCAACAGGGTGACGGTGAAGAACCGGTATCCGATGCCGAGGATCTTCAGTGTTCTCGAAGATCGACCTCCGCACCGGCTACCACCAGATGAGGGTTCGGGATTGCGACATCCTGAAGACGGCTTTTCGGACTCAATACGACCTGTACGAGTTCGTGGTGATGCCGTTTGGGCTGGCGAACGCACCAGCAGCGTTCCTGGATCTCATGCAGAGGATCTTCCGGCCCTTCCTAGATGAATTCATGGTGGTGTTCGTCGACGACATCCTTATCTACTCCCGGTCAGAGGCGGAGCACGAGCGACACTTGGCGACAGTGTTGCAGCTACTTAGGGAGCATCGTCTTTATGCCAAGGCTTCCAAGTGCGAGTTCTGGCTTGCACAGGTGGGATTCCTTGGACACGTGGTGTCGGCAGCAGGGATCTCAGTTGACCCGGCCAAGGTCGAGGCGGTGGTACAGTGGCAGAGACCGAGGACAGTGTTCGAGGTCCGTAGCTTCTTAGGCCTAGCGGGTTACTATAGGCGGTTCGTGCGGGACTTCTCCAGAGTTGCCGGACCGTTGACCAGACTAACACAGAAGGCCGTCCCGTTCGTGTGGGATGATGCTTGTGAGCGAGCCTTCGTGGAGCTACTGGAGGACTATGACTTCGAGTTGCATTACCATCCTGGTAAGGCAAACGTCGTAGCAGACGCGCTGAGCAGACAGGTGAGAGACACCAGAGCAGCAGTTGCAGGGTTGTCAGGGCGACAGTGGCAGGCTCTAGAGACGGTGGGCCAGTTGGGGCTCGAGTTTGAGGATCGGGGATCCAGCAGCTTCCTTTATGCAGTGCAGAGTATAACAGCAGTCTTAGCCAGAGTGTTAGAGGCACAGCACAGTGACCCAGAGCTCGAGGAGTTACGCACAGCAGCGAGCACGGAGGGCGCAGAAGGAGACTGGATAGTATCGCCAGACGGAGGGCTACGGTTCAGAGGCAGAGTAGCAGTTCCAGCAGATCCAGTTCTTCGAGACGACGTCCTACGAGAGTCCCACCACTCTCATTTTGCAGTTCATCCCGGCGGCACCAAGATGTACCAGGGTCTTTGGCGACAGTTCTGGTGGCGCGGGATGAAGAGAGCAGTGACGGAGTTCGTATCGCGCTGCCTTACCTGTCAGAAGGTCAAGGCAGAGCACCAGTGGACTCCGGGGTTACTTCAGCCGCTTCCACTAGCTGAGTGGAAGTGGGAGCACATCACGATGGACTTCGTGACCGGGCTACCGAGGTCTCCTAGGGGGAATGACGCGATTTGGATCATCGTCGACCGATTGACCAAATCGGCGCACTTCCTGCCAATGTGAGTGACAGACTCGACGGAAAAGTTGGGTAGCTTGTACGTCAGAGAGGTGGTCAGACTACACGGAGTTCCAGTTTCTATCGTTTCAGACCGTGACCCCAGGTTCACCAGCAGGTTCTGGCGAGACTTTCAGGAGGACATACTGAGAGCATGTGTCCTCGACGCAGGAGGCAGCTGGGAGGAGCACGTTCCCTTGATAGAGTTCGCCTACAACAACAGCTACCAGTCCAGTCTTGGAGTAGCACCTTTCGAGGCGTTGTACGGTAGGCCGTGTCGTTCCCCAGTGTGCTGGACAGAGGTTGGAGAGGCTTCACTCACCGGTCCAGACATCGTCAGGCGGTCGTCAGAGAGGTTAGTACAGATCAGGCAAAGGCTTCTGACGGCTCAGAGCCGGCAGAAGAGTTATGCAGATCAGAGGCGACGACCGTTAGAGTTTGCAGTCGGCGACCGAGTGTTTTTACGAGCATCGCCGTACAGAGGTTCTGTCAGGTTTGGCAGAGGTGGCAAGTTGGCGCCGAGGTTTGTCGGGCCGTTTGAGATCTTAGAGAGGGTCGGCGAGGTAGCTTACCGCCTGGATCTTCCTCAGCACATGTCTGCTGTGCATCCGACTTTCCATGTGTCGATGCTGAGGAAGTATCACCCAGACCCGTCTCATGTCATCAGAGTGGATGACATTGAGCTTGAGGCAGACGTCAGCTTTGTTGAGCAGCCGGTTCAGGTACTTGACCGGAGGGATCAGGTCTTGCGGGGCAAGACAATTCCCTTGGTCAAGGTACTGTGAAGGCACAGAGGCACCGAGGAGGTTACCTGGGAACGCGAGGCGCGCATGCAGCAGGAGTTTTCGCAGTTGTTCTCTTCTCGAGGTACTTCTTGTTCTGTCCTCTAGTGTAGCTGTTTTGTTGTTCCGAGCCCTACCCTTATCAAATCTCGGGACGAGATTTCCTTTAAGGGTAATAGGATGTGAGGACCTGCCCCTCTACCCCTGTGGCTCGCTGTAGACTGCAAGGGCAATTTGGTAAATTTCGCCTTGTCGGTTTGTTTCACACCCGCGTGTGCACACACTGGCCTTGTCTGTGTTCGTGTTTGTTTAGAATGGCTAGGTGAACCCGAGATCGGAAGATCTGAGCTTGGGCTTGTGTTTTAGCCCAAGTTTGCCTTTCTGAGTAAAGGAGATCGATCTGGATGGCTAGGGAGATCGATCTGGATTTTTGCAAAGAAGATCGATCTGGATTTCAAGGAGATCGATCTCGATTGCAAAGGAGATCGATCTCACATGTCTTGGAGATCGATCATGCTCGAGTCGGTGGGTTTTCTCTTTCGCGAAGACGGCCGTCGGCCGTCGCTCTCCCCTGTCAGGGAGGGAAGACTTCCCCTCCCTTTCCCCCAGCTTTTTCCCCTCTTTCCCGGCTTTCCCTTCCCCCCTTCCCCTCTTTTCTTCCCCTCCTCTTCCTCCTTCTCCTTCTCTTCTTCTTCCCTCCTTCTCTCTTTCCCACGGTGCTCTGTTTCTTCCCTTTACCGCCGGCGAGCTTCTTTCCCTCCGTTCTCCCTCCTCCGGCCACCAAATTGGGTGTTCTTTGGCTCGTTGGATTCCTGACAATGAGAGGAAGGCTCCTGGTGTGGTTTGCCAGCTTGTTGGCGATCAAATCGCGGGGAATCAGCCGAGGAAAGCGCAGCTAGGTAGGGTTATACCTACTGATGTTCTTTTCGGGTTTTCTTGAGATCTAGCAGTTGGATCTTGTTGATCTTTGCTTTGTTGGATTCCTTATGCCTTGTAGAATAACTGATTTAAGTTTCATGTTAATCAGTTGAGATTTGAGTAGGTTTTATGCAAGATTAGTCTCGGATTTCTGGTTTTCTGCTGTTCTTGAGAAACAGCCGGCTTGCGGCACGTTTTCCGGCCGGAGAGTACATGGACATGGCTTTTTATAAACATAAGAGTTGTAGATATATTTGTTAGCTTTCCATTGCATCTTCTTTCGTAATTTTCCGATTTTTTCACGATTTCTTATGAATTGTTTGCTGAAGGACTGCGTTGCAGCAATTAATGGGTAAGTTAGTTTGATTAACGATGTTGATTAGCGTTTTCCCGTTAATCCAACCATTAGATGATTATAATTTTTGGATATGATGATCCTGGTTTGTACACCTACTGGTGGCTAAGTTGGATCTTGAATCCGACGTCGTTTGGGTGTCGGATCGACGGGATCAATTAGCCCCTAAGTAGAGGCTTTGGGTGTTTTTGAATATAATATTATATTTCGGAATATAATATTATATTGTGTTTTGTTCATCATCGTTTTCGGGGTTGCTTCCCGTTGCAGGAGTCCGCGGTTGACGGTCGCGGTACCGTCGTAATGCCGGGACCCGCTACGGATCGGCTGGCAGCGGTTGGTGGTGCCGCTGCAGCGATCCAGTAGACTTAAATGATGCTTGACATACTGTTGCATGCCTTTCCTATTATCTGTGTATGTCATAGCATGCATTGTTGTTGTGTGCATTAGTTGCATTGGTTAGGGCGTGGGTGATCCTTGGGTCGCCGTCCCGAGGCTGGAAGCTCGGACTTAGCCCTAGGACCGGGGTTGGGCTGTTAGGACCCGGTTGAATTGTGGTGTCCAGTCGAATCTTATGATAGGCTTAGAGGACTGGTACACATGATGTTTGATGATTGTAGAGGTCGTGTCGGCCTCAAGTCAGGTGTTGAGGATGCCACCGGTGACGGGTCTTATTCTTTGGGCAGTGTCCATTCTTGTCAGTAGGGGCATCAGTGTGGGCCCATGGCGAGTTGGGTGACCACAGCTGGAACCCTACGACACTAAGCGTATCCAGGATGGGCCCAGTCCGTTGGGGTGACCATGGTTGGATATGCCTAGAGATCACCGGTGAATGGTAATGGGACCATTGTAGCTCACTCGAGTCTGGCTTGAGGGCGACACTGTTGCGTTTCCCTCTTCCTTCTGTGTGGCGTAGTGTAGATCCCTACTGAGCTTAGTGCTCACACCTACCCGGGCTGCGTTTTGCAGGTGCAGGCGTCAGTTCTTCCTCTGTGGCCCCTACCGGGCAGTTGGACGGCGGTGCGGCGGCGCCAGGTGGCTTTTGAGAGGTGGCAATATTTACTGCTTTTACCCTTATGTTAGTTAGTCTCCTACGGGAGTGATATTGTATTTTGGATCTTCCCCTCTCCGAGGTTTTGTATATTAATTACACTTGAGTTTTAAATCTGTGGTTCGAGGTTTGATTATAATATTGTTTTTCTTGAGGGTGTTTTGGTGAATTGCTAGGGAGACCAATAGGTTGGAGGGAACCCTCGTCGTTCTTTTTCCGCGTTGGTTAGGTTCCGGTTCGCGTCGCCCGGCCCGGTTGGGCTTTCGCGGGTCGGGGCGCGACACCCCGACCCAGAAAACCCATCTGGTCCGGGGCGTGAGGGTTGCTACTCTATTCAATTCATCATTGGCGCATTTATAATAAAATAATACAACTAATTAACAATAGATATGGGGTCAAAATTAAAATCTCTAATATAATTCAAGATTCTGAGACAAATTGATCCTCAACACATGTATAATAAAACCTCAAAATCCTTATAGAAGGAAATTATACATTTAAACAATCCAACAAGATAAACATGAACCCCAAGTCCTCGATCACCTCCAAAGAGTCGACACGCCACTAACAGCCTGTCCAACTAGGAGCTACGGAAGAAGAACTGACGCCTACACATGCAAAACGCAACCTGGGTAGGGGTGAGCGATAAGCTTTGTAGGATTCTATACTACGATGCTCACAAAGAAAAGGGAATAGTAAAGTCCCAAGTTCCAACTCATCTCTAGCGGAAAAACACATGTTACGTCGACTACCTATCTCAGAGCACACACTCTGATGTCCTCTGGTACTATCAACAGTCGCCCCTCTCAAACCAAGCACACCGGCGCTGAAACAACAGGGGCAACACCCAAGGCAGTACGTAACTCCCCCTACTGAAACTGAGACTGAGCTTGAAACCTAGGACGACCTCTACACCGCAATCAGAGTTATCACAACCAACTAAACAGTATCCTCAAAACATCATATTATTATAACAATTTTCATCCTAGACTTGGCTATGCAGCATCAGTACTACGGCTAGATCTGAGCTACCAGAGAGCCTCGGATCGGCGATCAACCCATCGCCCACGTCCTAACCTCTATGCTTCTAATGCAATAAAAAAATGCATGCCATGCTCACACGCACAAAGATAAGATTCAGACATGCAACATTTTGGCAATATAATATTCAAGGCTTGGCATAGCATACAGCTCGCCATAGGGTAAGCATTGCATGGGCCTAAGGAAAGCGGATAAATAGGCACGCATTCCTACAAGTCTCCATGAGACTAAACACCCAAGCCAAATTAACAATCAACATTAATCTACACACGGGATGCAACCTCGGCTAATGAATTAAACAACCATAACAACATTTATAATAATAATTTAATTAAAGCTTAGGGCGTACCTAAGACCCATTTATTCTACACATCCCAGGGGAGGCGTGACTCCCATGGTTCAACCACAAGCCACACACGGGCTCACACAGATATAATAACATATATCTAGATTAAGATTAAAATAATTGATTTATTAAAATCAAACCAGAATATACCATTAAGCTTGAAAAATCATATCATTCCATCTACCCGTCCGTTTGATATCAAACTTGATACGCCTAGTCAATGGCATACCCCAAATCATATATCCAAAAAAATGGATCAAACGGATAAACAAAAATAGAAGAAAACCTACAATTTCGGTACAACTCCAGATTTGATAAACCAATCAATATCCCTTCGAAAATAACTTGGATTGAAGCAAAACTTTTCAGATCAAATCTAAATATCACTAAGATCATCTCCTCCAAACATTAAGTTAATTGGATAACAAAAAACCACTTAATTTCTCTAATTAAACTGACTGCCCTGTTCTGCACAGCCTAGCCATTTAATTCACCAACAATCATAGATAAATTCCAAAATTGTGAAATCAGTTGAATTTGAAAGCTAACTCAGAGATCTATAACTTTCATGGAGAACATAAACTGACATAAGCCACTTAGATCTCTAAAAACAAGCTAGACCACCACTATCCTAATTAACCCAGAAAATCCGAAAATAACTTAAGAATAACTTGCTTAAATCCATATCAATTCAGACCAAAATCCATTAAAACTTTAATTAGTTATTAAGCAACCCTATAAGCATCATCTACCATACTTTAATTGAAGAAATAATCAATTAAACAACAAAGAACACCAAAACTAGCTAGAATGAAGAATCCTATCTAATTACGCATAATCCATGTTTAATCCTCGATTAAACCGTCAAAGGGAGGTGTAGGGCTTCTCCCCTAGCAGTTGGCAACCTCTGCCAATGCCTGCAATGAGCTATCCCGGCGGATCAGAGAAGAGAAGAAGAGAGAAGAAGAAAAGAGAACACAGAGGCGGTTTACGGGTCTCTTATAGACCCGAGTTCGATCCGTTGCTCCCCAAGCGACCGATCGATCTATGTCGGTTCGACGTTCTGGAAGGACACGTCAAAGGCGGTGCCGACATCAATCCAATCGGTGGCTCCCTGGAGTGATCGATTGGTCTGGGCTGACAGCTGTCCTAAAGACAGTTTCCGCGCTTCCGAACTCAGATATTTCGATCTCAAGTTCGCCTAAGGTTCTAATAAGCACAAATAACAAACGAAAGGGCTGTGTATATACATCGTGGGTGTGTAACCAACCGGCAAGGCGTAATTTATCAAATTACCCTTGGGGTCTTCGTGATCAACCCGATCGCGGAACAAGGCCAAACGGGCCAGACCCTCGACCTAATGCAGTCGGACCGGGTTGGAGGGACGGGTCCTCACAGACAATATGTAGTTATCACGAAAAGCTTATAGTGACAATATAACGTTGTCACTATTGTCACCGATCTTACCATATTACAGACATCATACTAGACGTCTGATCTTAACTTTTTCACCAAATCCACTTAATCTCAAACCGTGTCTAATTTATCTGTGCTTAATCTCAAACGTCCAACTTGCTCCCCACTTAATCTCACCTCTCCATCAAACTTCTCATGTAACCTCCACCGTCCAATGCATTAAAGGCCTGCTCCCTAAAACCCATCTCATTCGAGCCTATCAAAGACCTATCGATCTTCGTTGGAGACCCACCGTACGTCCTAAACCTTGCTGACCGTCCTCTCGACCTCTTCGTCGTCGTAGCTGCTACCATCTGTAGATCACGCCACTCCGTTCCCACCTTCTTTGCTCTTCATGTAATTGGACCAAACCCTAGTAGCTATACACACACATATATATAGCAACGTTCCATTGTATAACCTAAACCCCAATCGTTCTTAAACGTTTTTTTGTTTTCGTGATTCCTATGCCAAGCCTAATTCAACTAAACTTTTCTTTTTCCTAGGATGCATAATCTAAAACAAATCGGCACAATCAGAAATTGCTTATTTCCCAAGACAAGTCAGCCAAGCCTAATTTGACTTAAATTATACCTTTTCCTATGATGATGAGATGAATCACAATCCAACTCAAACAATGTCTTTTATAATATATGATATCAAAGATTAATCCAAACTCGATGTGCTCCTTATCATAAATTGTCTTAAATAAATCTAATTAAACACAAATCTCTCCTTGGACTCTGAGACAAAGTCCAATCTAACTTAAGCCGCTCATTCATTAAACCCAATCTAACTCAAACTATTCCATTTTTTAGGATAGCTACTCGGCTACTCTAACTTTTCAGTTGGATCTTACTAGAATGACTTGAAAATTTCAGTCATATAGGACTCTATAGGTATAGGACTAGACCACCAAGAACGTTTTGGGAGATGAAATCAGACCTCGAGCCTCTGAATTGGTTCACTTATTTAAACTCAAATTAAGACGAACATTTTAAACAAATCAAACCTAATTGAACTCAAATCAAGCTAATTTGGAATTGGCAATTAGATCCTTCCTAGCGCATGGAACTAAATCGATCGAACTCTAACCAGCTTTTTGGCGCGAGATCGCCAAAACCTTTCTCAAATCTAATCCCACAATCTTTCCAATTTTCACGTTTTTTCCTTCGACGCGTTCCTTTCCGAGATCATAAGGCGACTTCTCCATCGAGATAGAAAACCCTAGAGATGTTGATCAAGCCTCAAGGTGATCATCGACGTTCACACTATCCGGCAAGGGTATGTTGTCTCCTCTGAACCTATCATCTATTATCTAATCCCAACATCTCTTCTCAATTTCAAGGTTTGTTTATGTTTTTCAATGATGTTCATCCATTGCGCATCTCCATCGACGAACTCGAGATTGCTTCGTAAAATACAGGTTAGTTTTTCTTGTGTTTTTCTTTTGATTTGTTGCCATGATCTAAACCTGGGTTTTAAAGAAATTCTCTCTTTTACTTTATTTCTTGTTCAGGTGACTTCTTGAATCACACTGTTAGCTTGGAGTTGGGTTCTGTCTATTATGAAGACTCCCATATCGGAGATGGTTTGACGGATTTGCTCAGAAGACTGTTTCTGGGACCCTATGGCCTTATCTATTTCTCCCGTGACCTCTTGTATGCCTTGAGACATCAACTCTCGAGCGTCCGATTGGTCTGCTTGATATTTAGCTTTCATAGTTGCCGTGAGGGTGTCGACTACTCGGTTTAACTGCTCCTTGAGCAAATTGAGCAAATCCCCTGAGCAAATTGAGCAAATCCCCTATTCCATCTATAGTCTTCCGTAAGTCGGTGGTGGTTTCTTGATTCTGAGTTTGACAAGAGTCATCACCATGCTTGTCAGCTATCGAGGACGAACCTCGTGGGTTTTGGTCGGGTTGTTGATTGTCTGGGCCATATCAATCATGTAGATCGATGATTGTGGACCAAAGTGTCATTTTTGGTCTCTCATTGTGGTCGCCAGAAAGCGTGTTGCTCAAACATTGTACCAGATATGGACACGTGGTCGCTAGGCACGTGGGGTGTGTCAATCGTAGCGCAGGGTTATCAGAAGGATGTGTGGATTCAGCCGTGCCTCAATTAAGAGGACTTTTAAAGAAAAACTTAGATCTAAATGCAAATTGATTTTTGTAGTTTTTAGGGTGATTAGATTACTCCTAGACTAATTACGCTACTCTTAGAGTTGATGCTTGATGAGTGCATGAAAGTGCACTCTGAACATGACTAAGAGCAGCTTATTCGATTAGTTTTCATGATTAATATAGATGATTTCATTCGTATATGTTGCTTCACAAAGTTATTTGTATTATGCAGGAAATTGAAGCAAAGATGGGTCTTTAACGCCAAAACTGTACCTGCTCATGATGAACCAGCTGATGTTCCATATATGGTTAGAAAGCTCTTGAAGTCTAGTTTCAGGAGAATTTTACGGTTCACAATTTGAAGTTTCCTAGAGAAAGATATACTATTTTGAGTACGAGAGGTGCAGACAAAGCAGTTACGGAAGAAGAAGATTGATTTGATGCGCTGGTAGGAAAATATTCATAACATATTCTCTGAAATTCCAAATATTCTGAAATTTGAATACGTGATAGAAGGTTCAGAGATCTACAACTTTTATGTTGGACAATTTGTGAGAATCTGGACGGTGTGATAGAAGATTGGAAGAATATATGAAGTTACCAAAGCTGGAAAACTGTTCTGTCGAAGCTGAGGAGAATATTTGTCAAATATTCTATATAACTCAGAATATTCCGAAAGTTTGGGATCTGGTTGAAGACTTCCAAATACACAACTTTCATGTTGAACAAGTTTCCAAATTCCAGCTGGATTGGACCCAGTTGTGACCGGAATAGGGCTGCCTTCAGGAAATCCGAGTCCAACTCAACTAAAACCCTAATTTCGGGGTTCCCCTATATATATGCTTATTTAATCCGAAATTGAGGAGGTTCCAAGGGAGTTTTCTACAGAGCTTTGGAGGGGAGAAAAGCAGAGGAAGATGAAGAAATCTCCATCCATGGCCGAGTAATCTGCGGGCATGGCGGACGGATGATCTAGCGAGGACTAGGGCTTCTTCTCCAACGATGGTTCATAGTTTCAATCTTTTTTGTTAAACTCTTTCCTATGTATTGAATCTTCAAAGATTATTTTCAGATTATAGGTTTCTATGTGGATGATTAATATTATGAATCCAGTCATGCTTCTTTCATGATCTTATAATCCCATAGTTATCTCTTTTGATTCTCCTACCGAGTCTCACGAGACCTTTGCTATGCATTGCCCGTAGTGACAACTGGTATTGTGTATTCTTATGGATCTAGTAAGACAAGGTTGGGGCTCTATCTCGTGAAATCTTTGCTATGCATTGCCGATTGTGAGAGTTGGTATTGTGTATTCTTAGAGATCCGGTTAGATAGAGTTAGGGCTTTGTCCCGATGAACTTTTGCTATATGTTGCCTGTAGTGATAGCCGGTATCATATATTCTTAAGTTTGGATTGGATGAAGTTAGAATTATAATAAGGAAGAATCAATCGTAGGAAGAGACATCTATATGTTTTGCTAGGTTTATAATTCCATATCTCCCGGTTAAGGTGATTGGGATGTGAATCCCTTAACTGAGTTTCGTATGAACCATTGAGAAGAGAAGAACTTAAATCCAAGTGAAGTGATTCCTGAAGCCTAGCCTTATCAAAATCCTGATATCTCTAGTTAACCTTACATTCTCATTAAATTCTTTGATCTAATTTAGTTACTTCTCAAGTTCTTGTTTGTCTTCAATTCATTGTTATTTGCGTTTTGGATATTTTCTGTCTGTCTCTCTGTGGATTCGACCTCTCTTATGCTGTTTTGCACCGTGACCGCTGTGCGTGACACATTTGAGCGATATCAATGCTACATCTAGAGGTAACTGAACTATTCCTAGAATGATTATGCTACTCTTAGAATGACTGTGCTACTCCTAGGATTACGCTACTCCTAGAGTTAAAGGAAGCAAGCAAAATAAAGCAGTTAAATAACTACTTACATCCATTGAAATAGCAATTGATGGATTATAGCTCCAAGGAAGAAATCTGAAAACAACTCTTAGGGCTACAAGATAAAACAATAGTTAAAGTAATTAAAACAATAGTAGAGAAGAGTCTGGTTTCAGTCGGAGCTCTTTCTTCTTCTATCTTGAAAGCTTTTATATTTCCGATCACCAACTCGACGTGGCTAACCGCCACTCATCCCCCATGACCAACGACTTTTGGTAGTCCTCATCGTGGGTTGGGTCTTGCTACAGTTTTGACACGTAGCCCACCTGGGATAACTACTTGACTCCACTCTCTATTATTCCGCCTTTAGTGGGGTTGTGGGGACAAGGATCGCGTGGATTCGTAAAGGGTTTGACCTCGGGGTCACTCAAGTTTAGGAATAGTGATTTCCTAGGGTGTCCCGACCTTGAGGTCACGCGCCTCGGTTCACCTCGAGGTCGCTTGGCTCCGGGATATTGACTTTATATTGGTGATCCGATCTCGAGGATCAGTGCCCTAGTGGAGTGCCTCGACCTCGAGATTGCTTATCCCGGGATTGGGTGATAAAGGGAAGCTCGATGCCTCGAGTATCGTATTGTTGGATTAAATCGCAATAAATGCGGAGGCGGCATGATGATGGTGTATGAACATGGGTGCCGAGTAACATTTAATGCATCTCTTCCTATTGGCTAGCGTTTTTTCTCTCGTGGTTTTGTATGCGATGGTTCCACTAACCTAGTTGCTGGTTAGTCCACCTGTCGCGTCCGTATGGTGCTGCAGGTGCTATATTTGTAACCCGTTAGATGGGTGCAATGCGTTTGAATCGATGATCGTTGATCGCTTGAGATGATGGGTATACACCAACCGACGTTTGAGTATTTTCCTCAATAACAGCTACTAATAGTGGGTTTGCTTACATAACATCCCATTAAAAAAAGCCTCATAAACTAAACGCATTGTCGTCAGTAGTCCTCCCTTCTCATGTGTAAACCATTCTTTGTCATCCATCATTTTCCCAACATTACTCATTAGTCATCAATCAGCTACCAATTTCTATATTCATAACCGGGTCATTCTTCATGCCGGCCTCGCAATCGGAAAATAAACAAAAGAATAAAGATTCTTCATACCGATAGTTTCTTCTATTCCATTGGTAGTGGTCTACCGATGGATTAGATCAATTGATCGGTATCTCATTACTGATGGAATGTACCAATAATCGAATCGGTAGGTATCGGTAGTGAGATACCGATCAATTGATTTAGTCCATCCGTAGTGGTCTACCAATGGAAACTGATGGAATGTACCATTGATCGAATCGGTAGGTATCGGTAGTGAGATACCGATCAATTGATATAATCCATCGGTCGTGATATACCGATGGAATAGAACAAACAATCGGAATCTTATTACCGATTGGTGGCTTGGTGGCATGTGCACGTGGCCATTTACACAAATCAGCACTCTAAACAAAATATTCTGATCATCGGCCGGTTGGAAAAGAAAAAAGAAAGAAGAAAACAAAACAGAAGAAAATTACAACAAATTCTTGAAAGTCTACATCCTACGTTCGGCGCGAACAAAGCAAAAGAGATTCTCGTCTCTCTTCTCCTTCCTCTCCTCCTCTTTTCTTGTTGGTATCTCTTACTATACTCCATTCCCTCTAATCTAATTAATTCTATGGTGAAGAAGACGATCCAATTAAAGCTTCTCTAGCTTGTTGGGATTGGTGTGTCCATTCCAACACCATCCATGGTTCTCCGAGTTGGCTTTCCCTCCTAAGATTAAGAAATTTCTTGGTGGATGCATGTGATGTGATTAATTCTTTGAATCTTAGTTGAATTATGAGATATTTTGGACTTGATAGTATTGGGTAGTGATTTTTTTTTCCAGAGTCTATTAATGCTTTATTGGTGTGTTCTTTGAACCCAATTGGAGGAACAATTCAATTGTGGAGATTTGGATTATCTCAGGAATTCAATCAGTTTTTTGGCTTGATCTTTTGGTGTTTTCATGCTTGCTTTTTTTATTTGGATTAATTGCTATAGGGGAAAAAAAAATGGGAGGTTGCTTTGCTCTTATGCGTAGAACTTCTAAGATAAACCGATGAGGAGTTTGCTTGTGGAAATGCTTAAGTGGAGCACAGGGATAAAGGTTTCTATTATTGCAGCTTTCACTTACCTAGAAGCTTTAATAAAATTTATCCCTGGCCTTTCGAGACAATTGAAGCTTGTTTAAATGCAGCAAATCTCAGAAGAACTCCCAGATTCTTTGCTTAGAAGATAATGGCGATTGTCATCCTAATTTTTACACTGTTATTCTGGAATGATGCTAGATGCATGGCAAGGAGTCATAGTGTAGTGGTTAAGGCTTGTGATCTATTGTTTTAGGACTTTGTGGTGGTAAAGGTATTTGCCACCTTACGTCGTCAGAATAAAACACTCAACTTTTGAAAATTGATGTAAGATGCATGGCGTGAATTCTCTTGTGAGAAGGCATCCAACATATATATAATTGTTTTGATGGCTTGAAAAAACATTAGTGTTTATGCATACAACTAACCGTGGCCTGAAGAAGTAGCCTATGTAGGCTCTCTCAATATTGTTTTGTGTGGGAGGCTATAACTTTTCTCCTTGCTGATATCATCTGATCAAACAATGATAGCATTTAGAGCTCATGCAATAAGGTCCATAAGATAACGGGGAAAATATATCTTTTTATCTTAAATAGTGTTTTGTTGGATACTATCAAATCTTTGTTGTCATGCAAATGTGTTGGGGATCTCGGCGGTGGTCCCGACGATGTCGTAGATGCGCAAGATAATGACGGGATATGTCGATGTCATAGCGGAAGAGATAAAAACAACCAAATCACAAACAAAGAAAAGAAAAATAGCGGAGACGGGGATTTTACGTGGAAAACCTACCAGCAACAACTGGAAGGAAAAACCACAGGCAGCAAAGGAAATCTTCACTATGAGGGAGAGACTACAAAGCCCAAACTCTAGCAGAGACAAAAAGATCTCTCTCTAGGGTTGCCTATTCTCACACCTCTCAATGAACAAAGAAAACCCTAGAAGCTTACAAGAAGACCTAGAAAACCCCTATTTATAGCCACCAAACAGTTTAGGATTGGATTAGATCTAAACCATCCAATTTTCCCGTCTACAGTGTCTTGGATCGATCCACTTCGAAAGACAAGAAAACACGCCTCTAGAAACAGGGTATGAATCGATCCACTATAGGTTTGGATCGATCCAAAGTGTGAAGATTGCAAACTCGCCTCTATTCTGTCTTTCTAGATCGATCCAGACAAGCTTGGATGATCCACTGTGATCTTGGATCGATCCAAGATGCAAACAGAGCCCAAAAACAACAGAATTCCATCTTGGAGAATTCTTCACATTGCACCATGATTGTCTTCGCTTCCTCGTGATGCCGCCAACTCTCATGTGGAGGAAAAAAACCCAACAAACTCCCCCTTCTGACACATGAGGATAAGCCATCGAACTCGGATACTCCATCAAGCTCGGAAACTCCAAACTTGGATACGCCATCGAAATTGGATTGTGTCGCCGTCATGCCAGCTCTAGTGCTACTAGCTGGCCGCTATTATGTCGTCGTCGAAGTTGGATAACACCATCAACCTCGGATCTGCCATCGAACTCCGGATCTCCCATCGGATTGTGATCACCATCATCGAGAACTGTCCACCAAACTTGGATGATGCCATCAAGTCTTGATCTTCTCGGTTGCTTTCTTGCCTTCAAGTCACAATACATCACGAGCTTGTGACTCAGATATCCTTGGTCGCTTCAATCGACCGGATACACCTTCCCATGCTCCTAGCACGGACGCTGCCCCGTCACATGACATCTGTGTCTAGTGTGACGTTCGTGGTGCCCTTATCTTCACCATCATCAACCTTGCCGTCTCGGACGTCCTGCTTGTACTTCCTGCACTGTTTCTTAACATGACCTATTTTGCCATAGTTTTACTATGTGACGCTTTTCCTTCTCCCTTGGTTCATTGCCATTGCAGACTCTGAATCTATCTGCCTTCCTCCAGCAGCCTTTCGTCTGCTTTCTTCGTTCAGCAAGCAGCCTTTAACTTGGCTCAGGGATACTGCTCCGTCAAGCGCTAAGTTGCTGAGCGAGACTACCAAGCTCTCCCAAGAATCTGGCAAAGAACTATGTAGGAGAGATGCCTTCAGATCGTCATCCAAAACCATCTTCATGGTAGCAAGTTGATTAACGATGTTCTGGAACTCATTCAGATGCTCGGCTATCAACCCTCCATCCTGGTACTTCAGATTCACGAGCCGTCGGATCAAGAAAGTTCTATTTCCAACATACTTCCTCTCGTAAAGTTTGTGAAGCTTCTCCTAAAGATCTTTAGCGGTCGTCGTCGTCGACACGTGGTGGTATACACAATCTTCCAAGCACTTTCGGATAGTTGCCAAGGCCTTTCTGTCAAGCTTGTTCGATTCTTCTTCCTCCATCTCTTTAGGCTTCTTTTCTATTCTATGCAGAGGCTCGTAGAGATCCTTGCAGAATAAAAGATACTCCATCTTTGTCTTCCATAGGTTCCAGTTGTTCCTGTTCAGTAGAATCATCCCTCGAACGTTGGCGTCCATCTCACTTCTGTCAGAATCCAACCCAGATGCTTCAGATCTTGATCATGGACTTAGAATCTTGATTAGAGATTCGAACCCCCCTAATCTCGGAACCTGGGCTTTGGTACCACTTGTTGGGGATCTCCGCGGTGGTCCCAACGATGCCGGAGATGCGCCAGATAATGATAGGATATGTCGATGTCGCAGCGGAAGAGATAAGAACAACCAAACCACAAACAAAGAAAAAAAAATAGTGGAGATGAGGATTTTACGTGGAAAACCTATGAGCAACAACTGAAAGGAAAAACCACGGGCAGTAGAGGAAATCTTCACTATGAGGGAGAGATTACAAAGGCCAAACCCTAGCAGACACAAAGAGATCTCTCTCTAGGGCTGCCTATTTTCACACCTCTCAAAGAACAAAGAAAACCCTAGAAGCTTAAAAGAAGACCTAGAAAACCCCTATTTATAGGCACCAAACAGTTTAGGATCGGATTAGATCTAAACCGTCCAATTTTCCCGTCTACAGTGTCTTGGATCGATCCAGACTGGGCTTGGATCGATCCACTTTAGAAGACAGGAAAACATGCCTCTGGAAACAGGGTAACATGCCTCTGGAAACAGGGTATGGATCGATCCACTGTAGGTTTGGATCGATCAAAAGTGTGAAGATTGCAAACTCGTCTCTGTTCTGGCTTTCTAGATCGATCCAAACAAGCTTGGATCGATCCAGCTTCAGGTTGGATCGATTCACTGTGATCTTGGATCGATCCAATGTGATCTTGGATCGATCCAATGTGATCTTGGATCGATCCAAGATGCAAACAGAGCCCCAAAACACCAAAATTCTTCACATTGCACCATGATTGTCTTCGCTTCCTCGTGCCGCTTCCAACTCTCATGTGGAGGAAAAAAACCCAACAAATGGTGGTAGAGGTAAATCATCTAATCAAAACTATCATAGCATTTAAAACTGATACAACATGAACCCTAAAGAGTAAGGGGTTACGAGAGTTCTAAAGTAATTTATCCTAGAGGTGTTTGACATTTTATGAATGATATAGCTCACCAGTTGCACTGTGGCTTGTAGCATAACAATATACCTGGTGGTTGGCCACTTGGACTGGAGAACATGCACATGAGTCTTAGGGCAGCAGAAGCTTTACAAGCTACTGCTATTGCACCATATTCTTGTCACAGGCATTCAGATAGTTTCTCATCAAACCCATCTTTCTAAACTTGACACTGAGGGAAAGCCTTATTTTCAGCAATTTTTAGGGGTCTCTTCGCAAGTTTGAACGTATATAAAAAATATTTCTAGATTTTTTTTTTGAAAAGATGAGCCCGAATTCTAGATTACTCAAAGATTAACTTCAGCTTATTCTTGCAATGCCGGAAGTCCACAAGATCCTTCTTTCGAGACAGCAGCATCAGTAAGCTCATTGGGATAAACCCTGGGGACGAAGAGTTATACTTCACCGACACGATTTCTCTAGAAGAGCTAGAGATGATACCAATCGTAAATGTATGACAAAACTCTACTAAAAGGGGCATGAATTGAGAGAATGGTGTTGCGCCATTGCAGATCAACTATGGTCGCCTGCAGGACCCTTTGCTCTCGAAGAGGAGGTGCATTGTCTAGAGTAGAATGACCACGTCTTCCTCTCCTCAGAGTGGGCATAGATACGCTAGGCGGCCTTTGAGCACATGATGGTATTGGTCGAGGCATGGTTCCTCTTCCCAGGAAACTAAGATAGCTCCTGTACCACTATGGTGCAGGGTGAGCGTGAAAGCTTCTCGTCGGGAGAGACAACCGTCCTCTCTATGGGAGAGAAAACCAGAATCCTCAAGAGGAGAAAACTACTCGAAATTTTATTAATCCAAAACTATGAAACTACAAACCCTAAAACTCATTTTATAAAGTAAAGAGAAATCCACTTACAGATGGACTCAGACAACTAATCCTCAATCAAACTACTAATGAAACTAATCCCGAAACTGCCAAATATGGAAAGTCCTAATTAAGGAAACTACCAATAAAGGAAAGTTTTTACTAAAAGTGAATTTTCGAGCATCAAATTAAGGAATTTAATGTTGAGACGCCTTGGGTCATGGTGGATCTATTGATCCCCAGAGCAGGTCGTTTTGACACCTCATACGCCCCGACCGGTCACCGTGATCAAAAGTTATGCCCATTCGACGATCACGGTCGTCCGGAGACCTGATTCGAACTGACGGAAACCGAATGCATCTCGACCGCCTTGGGAGCACCGGTTCATCTTCTTGTCATGCATCATCCGCCCCGGGTTGGAAAGAACTCGCCCTCGAGTCTGGTTCGGGTTGAATCCCCCTGTAGGGAACCAGGTGCTTCACATTGAAAGTATTTGAAATCTTCAGATGGGCTGGAAGCCAAACTTGATAAGCATTATCATTAATTTTCTGAAGGATTTCACAAGGTCCGATTTTCTTATCTCCCAATTTGGAATATTCGGCCACTGGCAACCGCTCTTTGGTCAACACGACCCAGACTTCATCACCAACAGCGAAGACGACTTGACGGCGATGCCGATCCGTAGCACTTTTATATTGGGCGTTGGTGACTTCCAAATGAGCCTTAACCTGATCTTGAATGGTGTGAAGGTAATCAATCATGTCTTCAGCTCGAAAGTTTGGTCGACCAATCTTGGGAACCGGCATCAGATCCAACACGCCTATCAGATTGGACCCATAAATGACTTTAAAAGGGCTCAGACCAGTAGAGCGATTTTTGGACCGATTGAAGGCAAATTTGGCTTGTCTCAAAGTTGCATCCCACATCTTTGGTCGGTTTCCTGCGAGACCCCTCAGGAGGTTGCTGATTGGATGCTTATATTGCATTCAATTGATTGATTTTCATATCCAAATCGTGCCTAATTTGTGTTATCTATGCATATTTATGATAAATATCATGAATTTTATACATTTACACCCTTAGCATGTTATTGGTGTTAATTCGGTGTGATTGACATGTTTATGGATTTTTCGTACTCTTAAGAACAAATCTCATATTCGAAGTTGAATTTTGAACTTAAATCGTGATTTGTGAATAGGTGGAAATTTCAATACAATTGCTTTAAATGATGATTTTAATGCATGGGCATGTGTATCACACCATATTTGAGATGTCAGAAGAGCTATTTGTGCTTAAAAGGTCAAGGATCAAAATATGACACTCAAAGCCACTTTCATTTTCCGTATTCTTAAGTGAATGATATGCGATCTTTGACAGTGTATAAATGCTAGCATATAAGTCTGAAAAATGTGTTTAAATACTTGAACATGTGTATTTCATTGTATATTTGAAGCTCATATATTTGGTTTGATCAAACTGTGTTCAGGTCAAAACTTGGCACGCCAAACAAGAACCGAAACATTGCTGAATTTTTTACTCTTTTCGTATTTTTCAAGGATGAAGTAATCGGGGCATAACTTTCTCAATTCTTATCAGAATTTAATGCTATTGGTATCGTTGGAAAGCTTATGAACTTTGCTAAAACATCTATTTTATGACATTTCTCATTAAAGATTCTGTTAACATCCAAAATGGAGCTTGGAGATTGCTAATTGCTTATGAAGTATTTTTCAGAGCTGAAGTGAATGGGCCATAACTCTTTCAGTGTTTATCGGAATTTCTGGTCTAAGATACCGTTGGAATGATGATTCAGAGCCCTACAACGTTTCCTGAATAGCTATTCTAAAAAAAAAATTCATATATCGAAAATACCCTCTGAAGTTCGGATTCTCTGAAGTTCGGATTGAAGCATAGTTGACTTAAAAAAGGTCATAACTTGCTCTATTCTTATCAGAATTTCTGGTGTAAGGTACCGTTGGAAAGGTCAGTCAGAGCTCTACAACTTTGCCAGAAATAGCTTATTGGATCCAAAATTTGAACATACTATCCTATTAACCCATTAAGCCTCTTAATGGATCCTATGCTTCAAGCCTATAAATAGGCACTTAAGGGCAGGCAAGAGGAGGGCTGGTGGAGGAGGAAGAAGGGAGAAAGAAGCTTAGGGTTTTCCACTTTCCTACACTTTTAAACTTGTATTTTCACTCTCATCTTTGAAATTTTGATTCTATGTATACTTAAGAACTTGTAGATCTCATCCTGATCTATCTTTCTATCGGATTACTTTTTGGATTTGGATTTCGTTTTGTTTCAATGAAAAGTATGATTTGATTTGAATATTTGTTTCATTTTCTATTCCTCTAGTTTCTCTTTGCTTTTAGAGGTATAGATCCCTCTATTTTCTTTGAGATGCATGCTAGACTTGTTAAACTCAAGTGATTAGAGGTATAGATCCCTCTACATCCTTGATCAATTTTCATTTAGGTTGATCCTAATGTCTTCTCTAGAATTAGAGGTATAGATTCCTCTCTTTTTAGCAAGGCTTAACTTAGGGTTAACTAAAGGCCTTGAGTTCTAATGGTATAGTGCCCCTTAGCCTTTCTTTTGGCCTACCTTGAGGCTAGCCCATCAAGTAGTTAGGGGTATAGATTCCCCTAATGACCTTGTTGCCTATGGCTGGTGACTCTTGGCATTTTCATGCCTAGTAGCAAGTGTTTGACAAACCATTGGATTTCTAACCGTTGTGCGTCTTCACGTGGTTTATATGTATATCTTCCTAGCTAGGGTTTTAGTGACAGAAATTCTAGGTAGTGTGTGTTTGACAATCCATAAGTATATCTGATTTGAAGGATAGTGAAGGTTGAGACTACACTTTCCTCTACTTGTTATCCCACCTTTATCCACTTTATTTATATTTTTAACTTCACAAACCTTTATTTCAAAAACCCCTAAACATCTTCTTTATTGTTTTCCCTTTTGTTCATATTTCTTTTGCATCTAAACACTCTCTGTTTTGGATTCCATCTACTCCTTGTGGTAAATGATCTTGGGGCTCACCCTTGTTTAACTTTGACAACTCCTGCGCTTGGGAGTATAAGCTAACTCATATTTGAGGGCAAGTCAGTTGCCAAGGCTTCTGTTGATAACTTCAGTCTGACCATCAGTTTGGGGATGATAAGCACTGCTGAGATTTAATTTGGTCCCCAACTTTTGCCATAAACACTTCCAGAATTTGCTCATAAACTTGGTGTCATGGTCAGAGGTGATAGACCTTCGAATCCCATGCAAGCGCACCACCTCTTGGAAGTAAATGTAAGCAATTCGTGCGGCATCCATTGTCTTCCAACAAGCTATGAAGTGAGCCATCTTGGAAAAATGATCAACAACTATGAAGATGGAATCCATACCGTGAGCCGTGCGAGGCAGACCGAGTACAAAGTCAATGCTGATGTCGATCCACCACGCCTCAGGAACAGGAAGTGGTGTGTAGAGTCCAGCATTAGTGGCTGGTCCTCGGGACAATTGGCAGACATGGCATTGCTCCACGTATCGGGCCGCATTAGAGTCCCTTCGTACTACCAGATCCCAAGGTTTTGTGGGATTTGATAGAGTTTTCCGATGGTATTTTTCGCCAGAGGTTCGCCCGAGAACCCAACAAGATCGATCTTTCTTGGAGAAGGATCAATCCTTCATTGTTGGTCATGTTGAGCCTTGATAAGTCACAAAATATGCATAATTCACCCATTCAACTGGGCTTTGTTAGCTCTCAAGCAATGCATCTTTAATATCTTTTCATATGGTTTCAAGTACAAGAGCTTACAAAGAGAGTTGCATCGATTTCGAGCCAAAAGACATCAATTATACAGATTCAGCCTTATTTGGATCGATCCAGGAATATTGGGATCGATCCCAAAGGAGTTTGGATCGATCCATAACCCTT
Source organism: Narthecium ossifragum (assembly GCA_963920575.1). NCBI lineage: Eukaryota > Viridiplantae > Streptophyta > Magnoliopsida > Dioscoreales > Nartheciaceae > Narthecium > Narthecium ossifragum. The sequence continues at coordinate 11,471,254 of OY986968.1, forward strand.
TTCCAGAGAGCCAGACTCTCTGTCATACATTGGATCGATCCAGACCCTTAATGGATCTATCCAAAATCTTTTTCCAGAGAGCCATGACTCTCTGTTATACATTGGATCGATCCAGATCTGTAATGGATCGATCCATAATCCTTTTCCAGAGAGCCATGACTCTCTGTTACACATTGGATCGATCCAGACCTTTAATGTATCGATCCAGAATATGTGGATCGATCCAAACTCATATTGGATCGATCCAGAAGCTCTTCCCAGAGAGCCATGACTCTCTGTTACATCTTAGATCGATCCAAACTCATATTGGATCGATCCAAGCCGTTAGAAACCCAAAGTTTGACATCTTGGATCGATCCAAACCTATTTGGGATCGATCCAAGATCGGCTGACGGGTAAAACCGGATGGTTCTGATCTAAAACTAGGGTCCATGACTTGGAGCCTATAAATAGAGATTTTGGATCTTATTTTAGGATCTTTTCTCCAATCTTTTTCCCTCCTTTCTCCAGCCTTCTTCCCCCTTAGAGTGAGAGAGAGATTTACGGCATCAAGGGGTGGATTTTGATGAAGAAGATGGGTAAAGCCTCCTCCTCCATGGATCTCCTACCCAAGATGAGTAGCTAAATCCCTTTTCCTTTGGAATTCCTTGATGTCTTAGGGTTTGTTTCTTAGATTCTCTTTTGTTTCTTGATGTAATGACTCTTTTGTGATGGTTTTGTATGAATTCACATGTAATTCCTTTGTTTCTTTAATGAAACCCATTGTTGAATGTTTGGAATGCTTTCTCTTGCAAATGATTTTAGGAATATTATATGCTTGCTAGATGTTTGATGCAATTCCTCAAAGAAGAGGCTATGCTCGAACCATGGCTAACTCTAGGGGACGAATCCTTGATCTTAGGATAGGATCTTGAGGTGCTAGAACCATCTCAAGCCATGACTACCCTATGTACCATTCATGTCTTCAATGGTGGTTTGGAGTGAGATATTAAACTCATCTCAACCTAACACGTTATTCATACAAAGCCTTGATTAATTGCCAACAATATGACCTTAACCCGGCGATTGTTGAGCTATGATCGAATTAAAACCTCGATCATGGATCTTAACCTTTTAATTCATCGATGAGATGATCCTAACCTGACATCTCATTAGCGGCGAGCGATACTAATCCTATACTCGCCGATCTCCAATTTAGACCATCCCTTGAGTGTCATTCATCTTGATTCATAGAGATAATATTTAGACCCTACTTCGGATTGGAATTCCCTAAGACTTCTTCCTTGATAAATTTCCTCCTTAGTTGTTTTAGAATATATTAGTTAGAAAATTCAAATAATCAATCCAATTGTTTCCAACTATTGTAGAGACTATATTGCATTTATAATTCGACCATCCAATTCTCCAAGGACTCGACCCGTTCTTCCACTAACTACGTTGTAGTTAACTAAGTAGTTCGATAATTTGTTTTGTCCGCCTTTGATTTAATTAACGACACATTTCAAGGCACGTCAAGGCCGAGCATGATCGATCATCTGGTGAAGATGATCGATCTTTGTTCCAGGGTGGCATGGGATGCCTTCTGTCACGAGGATGATCGATCTTCCTGGGAGGAAGTATCCATCTTCCTGGGAGGATGATCGATCTTCCTAGGAGGATGATCGATCATCTTGGGAGGAAGGATCGATCTTCCTTGGCGCGACAAGGAAGATGCACTCTGTCGCGAGGATGATCGATCTTCCTGGGAGGAAGGATCGATCTTCTTAAGCTAGATAGGAAGGGGGCTCTCTGTTACTTGAAAGATCGATATTTTCTTAGAAACAGATCGATCCTTTGGTGGCAAAGAGGAGTTTTCATTGGCTTTGCTCGCGGGGGTTGGTATGCACAGGTTGCTTATCGCTTTATATATTGTACATATCATTAAGCATGTTAGCCCCATATTAGGGGTAGTGGTGAACCAGGAGGGTGATGACTCCTGAGATGTTTAGAATAAGTGGGTGAGTGGCCCTACTGCTTTCCATAGCCTTGCATGCCGGCGTACGCCGAGGGCCTTTACCTGTGTGCTTTGCCTTCTGTTGTTTGTGGGGCTGCTTCCCGATGCAGGTCGCTGGTGAACTAGCTGGCAGTTGGTGGTGTACCACTGCAGTAGTTCCATACCTTAAATATGTATTCACCACCCCGGGGCGGCCATGTGCCGAGCCCAGACCTTGTTCATGTTATCATCACATGTTGCTGCATGCTTAAATGTTTTATATGCGCATGTTCATAGCATGTATTCTTGTAGTGCATTAGTTGCATAAGGTTAGGGTGTGGGCGATCTGTGGGTCGCCGTCCCGAGGCTTGGAAGCTCGGATTTAGCCCTAAGACCGGAGTCGGGTAGTTTGGACCAGATTTGAATTGTGGTGTACAGTCGAATTCGATGATGGGCCTAGATGACTAGTACACCTGTGGATTGATGATTGTAGAGGTCGTGTCGATCTCTAGTCGAGTTCTGAGGTGTAGCCAGTGTCCAGCTATGACGACTCTTGTGTAGAGGGAGTGCCTACTCAGCGGTGCCATTTCTCGCTAGTAGTGCCGGTTTCCTGCTTGTGAGTCAGCAGTGTCGGTTCCTGCTTACTGAGCGTGATCCATCATGTGACCAGTTCTTCTGGAAGATCATGATCGTGGACCTCAGAGATACGCGGTGGGTTTATGGGGCCCCCTTGTACACCTAGACTTTACTAGAGGGCGACACTGTTGTGTTTCCCTCTTCCTTCTGTGTGTTGTAGTGTAGTTTCCCTGTTGAGCTTAGTTGCTTACTCCTACCCGGGCTATGTTTGCAGATGCAGGCATTAGTTCCTCTTCGGTAGCCCCTATTGGGCAGTTGGTTGACGGTGCGGGGACGCCAGGCGGAGTCTGAGAGGTGGTGATCCTTTATTGCTTTCGAACCCTTCGTTAGTTAATCTTCTACGGGAGTATATAAATGTTGTATTCGAATCTTCCCCTCTTCGAGGATGTGTATATTAAACTTGGGTTTTATAATCTGTGGTTTGAGGTTCTGTAAATTATAGTCTTTTAAATTGAGGGTGTTTTGATGAATTGTTAGGGAGACTAATAGGTTAGAGGGAACCCTCACCAAATTTTTTCCGCGTTTCGTTAGGTTTCGGTTTGCGTTGCCCGGCCCGGTTGGGCTTTCGCTGGTCGGGGAGTGACAGCAGCCTTGCCCCAGGTACCTGCACCAGAGCCAGAGCCAAGGATTGAGGTCGTGATGGAGGAGGATGCTTCTTTTGTTGCCGAGGAGGTCTCCCCTCCACTCGACCAGCGTGCTGTTGTGACAGTGGTGGTCAACTTCCAGAGGCTGAACCCGCCTAGGTTCAGCGGTGCTGGGGGCGACCCAATGGTGGCAGACGACTGGCTGGAGGGAGTCAGTCACGTTCTTGACACTCTGTTCGTCCAGGATGATCAGGTTCGGGTCAGACTTGCCACGTTCCAGCTCGACGGGGACGCTTTGGACTTGTGGTGTTCTGTTCAGGGCGCAAGGGGCGGGAGTGACCCATCGTGGGCCGTGTTTCGTTCGTCTTTTCTTGGCGCGTTTTTTCCCCGCAGTGCGTGCTTGGCCCTAGTCCGTGAGTACCAGACCCTTTCTCAGGGTACTCAGTCGGTAGTGCAGTATGTAGTTAGGTTCACTAGGCTCGCCAGGTTTGTCGGGACAGTGTCGGCAGACCCTCTTGATAGAGCTGAGCAGTTCCAGTGGGGGCTTAGGCCCGAGCTCAGGCGGCTAATCACGGCACAGTGCGCTAGCACATACGCAGAGGCGTTGGACTGTGTCTTAGCAGTGGAGGCTCAGTTGCAGGAGCCGGAGCCCAGGGCAATCCAACCGGCGTCGTCTGTGAGTGCCAGTAGCAGAGGCTAGCCGCAGAGAGCAGCTCAGGGCAGAGGAGGCCCGTGGAGGCCACGGAAGAGGTACCCACAGAACCAGCAGTCATACCAGCGTCACCCACCCCAGTACCAGCAGCAGCCCAGGCAGGGAGGCCAGCCACTTCTCACGGCTCGGCCTCAGGGACAGACGTCCGGGGGAGGAGGCCAGAGCCAGCAACTAGCTCTTGGACCTCCTGTGTGCTACGAGTGCCAGCAGACAGGGCATTTTCGCCGAGACTGTCCAACATTGAGGGCAAAGTCCGTTCGTGGCGGAGCAGGCAGAGGTTGGCGGACACCAGGAGCCGGGAGAGGTAGAGGTCGCAGCGAAGGTCGAGGCGGTTCTAGAGGGGGAGTCTACGCACTTCCAGACCGCGAGTACCCATACATCGTTCAACCACCTTTCCAGCTCTACCAGTACCCTCCACCCCAGCAGACTCTAGCTCTTCCACCAGCCCCAGTTGACCCTCCAGTTCTCAGAGGCACCTTTCAGCTTTTCAGTTCATTCGTAGATGTTCTGATAGATTCTAGGGTGTCGCATTCCTTTGTAGCTAGCGAGTGTGTGGCATCGCTAGGGCTAGAGACTGAGTGACTTGGAGTCACACTACACCTAGACTCACCGGTCGGCGGAGGAGCTCGTGTGGAGCATATCTGTCATTCTTGCGAGTTGGAGGTTGGGGGCCTCCGTGTCTTTCTAGACCTTCGGGTGCTAGACATGGTCAGGTTTGACGTGATTCTCCGTATGGATTGGCTGACTTCATACTGAGCCGTCATCGACTGTGGCTGTCACAGGGTGACTGTTTGGACACCTGATGGCACTCGTTTCGTTTTGCTGGGGGATCGCCAGTCGGCCGATTCCCTCATGTGTTGTTGTTTTCCCAAGCACGAGGGCCAGCTGTCAGCTTTACTAGCGCGCCTTTCCTTGTTTGCTACAAAGGGCAGTTGAGAGAGCAGTTTACCTACAGTAGTTTATGAGTTTGCTGATGTCTTTCAAGATGAGCTACCAGGCCTTCCTCCTTCTAGAGCTGTAGACTTCCAGATAGATCTTGTACTGGGCACCGAGCCGATATCTTTGCCAGCTTTCAGGATGGCGCCCGCAAAGAAGAGGGTGCTGAGGGTCCAGCTGGACGGGTTGATCGACAGAGGTTTCATCCGTGCCAGCACGTCACCTTGGGCAGCTCCTGTGTTGTTCGTAAAGAAGAAGCTCGGTACGCTTCGTCTTTGTATTGATTACAGGAAGATGAACAGGGTGACGGTGAAGAGCAAGTATCCGATGCCAAGGATCGATGACTTGTTCGACCAGCTCCGAGGCTCTTCGGTCTTTTCGAAGATCGATCTCCGTACCGGCTACCATTAGCTGAGGATTCGGGATTGCGACATCCCGAAGATGGCTTTCCGTACGAGGTACTGGTTGTACGAGTTCACAGTGATGCCGTTCGGCCTGACGAACGCACCAGCGGCGTTCATTTATTTGCTGCAGAGGGCCTTCCGACCATACTTAGATCAGTTCGTAGTGGTGTTCATCGATGACATCCTAGTCTACTCACGCACAGAGGAGGAGCACGAGCCGCATCTGAGGACAGTGTTACAGTTGTTGAGGGGGCATAGGCTATACGCCAAAGCCTCCAAATGTGAGTTCTGGCTTCCTGAGGTACAGTTTTTGAGGCACATGGTGTCAGCGGTAGGCATTTCCGTTCATCCGGCTAAGGTCGAGGCAATGCTACAGTGGCAGAGACCGACGACAGTGTTTAAGGTCTGTAGCTTCCTCGGCTTCGCGGGATACTACAGGAGGTTCGTACGGGACTTCTCCAGAGTTGTAGGGTCGCTGACCAGATTGACACAGAAGGCGGTCCCGTTTTGTTTGGGACGATGCTTGCGAGCAGGCGTTCATACAGTTGAGGACCAGACTGACGAGTGCACCGTTCATGATAGTTCCAGAGCGAGGCGTCGGCTACAGTGTCTTTTGCGACGCCAGTGGGGAGGGTCTAGGCTGTGTGCTGATGCAGGAGGGCCATGTGGTGGCCTACGGTTCCAGACGGCTGAAGACCCATGAGAGGAACTATCCAGTCCACGATCTCAAGCTTGCAGCAGTTGTCTTCGCTCTGAAGACGTGGCGATACTACCTCGACGGTGAGTGGTTCCTAGTGTACTCGGATCACAAGAGTTTGAGGCACGTGTTCACCCAGTGTGACCGCAACCTCAGGCAGCGGCGGTGGATGGAGCTATTAGAGGACTACGACTTCGAGTTGCATTACTGTCACACTCCGACCCAGAAAACCCATCCGAGCCGAGGCGTGAGGGGAAACCTACTCTATTTATCTCCAAGTGGCGCGATACAAAGCGAAATTATAGATAAACTTAAACAATTTTATATTCCAAAGGTGAAACAACAATTCAATTCATAAATATACATCATGTTGTACTAATACAAGATTTGATACAAGATCTTCCAAGAAAAGATATTATACAATAATCCCAAAAGTCCTCGAAATGTTTATAATATACAAGCTATCAAAATGTACAACAAATTATCCTCCAACAACCTCAAGCACCTCTGGACGTAGTCGCGCCACCAAAAGCTGATCCCGCCGGCTCTACTGAAGAAGAACTGGCGCCTGCACCTGCAAACGCAGCCCAGGTAGGAGTGAGCGATAAGCTCAGTAGGGTTCTACTCTATGACACACTGAAGGGAGGAAAACAACAACAGTGTCGTTTCTCCGCCTAAGTCTAAAGGATGCCACGGGTCCCACAACCCTATCGATGTCCCAAGGGCTCCTGTCATGAAACCTCTCTCCTGAACATGTTACCAGGAGGCCAAGGAACAGTAACATGCAGGATCACCCTTACCCAAGCAGGAACACCATGCCTTGGGGAACCACGTCGGGAACGCATCGACAACCATCCTTAGCACTTGGCCTTGGAGAACCGACACGACCTCTAAACCTCAAACATTGATCAGAGTCAACTATCGCAAATCCTCAATAACAAGAGATCTGATTATACAATCACACCCTAATCCTGACTACCCAGCCACGGTCCTAAGGCTAGATCCGAGCTACCCGAGAGCCTCGGATCGGCGATCAACCCATCGCCCGCCTAATCTCAAATGCCTCTAATGCAATCAAGATGCATGCAATGCTCAGGCACACATAAAGAGGTATAAGCATGCAACAAGATGTCATTAATCATACAGGTCTAGGCATAGCTTAAAGCTAGCCAAAAGGGTAAGCATAGCAAAGGCCTCAAATATAGATAATCTATGTTAACCAAACAAAGATACTGAGCCAAGCATTGAACACAGAAATACAATAGTCTTCAGAGCTCTCTTGCACCTGACAGACTAAGGTTCCACAGTTACCCCGCAGGTAACTGGCCACATTTATACAATAGCCCTCGGCACTCGCCGGCAACAGGCTAAGGTTCCACAATTCCTCATTAGCTAACATTCATAGTTAGCTAATGGTTAGGCAATCAAGTAAGCATTTAACTACAATCCAACACGTATTAAATGCAATCAATACCATAGATTTGCCCAAAAAGGGGATTACTCGAATCGATCCTCACACTCGATAAAAATCCTTTGAAAACTCTACAAAATTCACTTGTAAACCTCCCAACATGTTTAAAGATCAATCACGATTGAAAGCCATTCAAGAAAGACCAGAAAACCATGTTCAAGGGCCCACGGTCGATGTGACGGTCGATTCGACGGTCGACCGTGAGGCCAAAACGGGGAAAACCACATGGGTGACGGTCGATCGGTGCATCGACCGTGGGAAGCCCAAAACGCGACAGAGCCTCACGGACGATGCGACGGTCGATCCAACGGTCGACCGTGAGGCGGGATGAAAACAAAGAAGAAGCCCACGGTCGATCGGTGCATCGACCGTGGGAGGCCAAAATCCCGACAGAGCCTGACGGACGATGCGACGGTCAATCCGACGGTCGACCATCAGGCCCCGAAAGAGCGTATCAACGCTTGACAGTCGATCCACCGATCGACCGTCGGGCCTTAGGCACAGTTCATCAGAATAGTGCCGGAAATCCAATTTCTTGGATTTCAAGGATCAATTCAAGTTGGAATTCGATGAAACTTTGCAAACATGTGTAATTAACAATGGGGAATCCAATGGTGCAAAGAAATCATATTTTTGACGGTTAAATCACCAATTTAGGTTAAAATGACCGAAAACCGATAAACGACGATAATACGAGATTCAACCGATAAAATACGGAAATTGCGAGGTAGGAATACTCGAAATCGTCCACAACACACATGCTACAAGTTACATAACATTCTAATAAGTACTCTGATGAGTCACTAAATATTCGTAATTAGACCCCTTAATTTACCTTTGTTAGGCCTAGAGTGTTTGTATTTGATAGTTTGTTAGTTGATTTCAGGTTTAATCATGCTTTGAGAAGAAATGCAAGAAATTCGGTTAATATGCTGAAATACACTGCTCTGTCGACTGTTAGCACAATATTCACCAGAAATTATCCTTATGACCAAATATTCTGAAATTTGAATGACATCTGGAACACATCAAGACGTACAACTTTCATGTTGGACACTTTTGGAGATTACTGATGGATTGATAGCAGTTTCGAAGAAGATGAAGATATTTAGCTGCTGGAAGACTGGTCCGTCGACGCCCGGGAGAATATTCTTCAAATATTCTAGATAAGTCCAAATATTACAAACTCTTCAGAAGAGGACAGAAGACTTCCAAATCTACATCTTTTGTGTTGGACTCATTCTCAAATTCCGAACCAGTTGAGCCCAATCGCGATTGGAAGAAGCTGTCACGGTTGAACCAGGAATTCCGAGTTGTAATAGAGGTCCAACTCAACTTAGCCATAACCCTAATTCCGGGATTAAGGGTTTTTATTATAAAAAGGGGTTATTCCAGAAAAACTTCTCATCTTTTTGTCAATCTTTGGAGGAGGAAGAAGAAGAAGGAGAGGATGTGGATGGTGACAGCTTCCTATTCCAACCCGATGGCTTTCATCCAAAAGATGAGTTGCTAGTTATTGTACTTAGGATTATTCATGAAACCCTAGCATAGTTTTCTATCTTCTTTGGTTTGAATCTTGTATTCTTCTCAAGACATGATCCTATGAATTTGCTTTTTATTGTTAATAGAGTTGAGGGAACAGAGTTCCTTGACGTATTTTCAGTCCTACATGATTTCTGTGATTGATTGTAGAGATTCATAGGATGGTTTTCATGTGATTTATGGTTTGCTTTTGAGATAGGCTATGCTAAGCGAAGATAGGTTGTGCCAAGGTCATTAGGAGTAGTATAATGTAAGGTAATCGTAGGACCAAAGACAATCTATGCCAAGCAAAGATAGGCTATGCCGTTAGGAACATAAATCTTATTTTAGGGATTCATGTGAGCTTGTAGCCATATGATCCATAATGTTTAGAGAAGGGAACAAGAGGATAACTAGAGAAGATTGAAGGTGAAACTAGGGCGGATTGAGTAATTCCTAAGTCACTTATCCATTGATTCAAATTGATCAACCTTTTATTTCTTTTCTTCATTAGTTTAATCTATTCTATCTTTGATTCTTTTCTTTAGTTTTAGGGTTTTGAGAATTGATTCCAGTTTCCAACGTTTTCCCTGTGGATCGACTCCCGACTTCACCGCTATTTCTACCTAGTAGTTTAGTGATTGAATAAGATTTATAAATTGAATATTTGATTGAGTTTACAACGTTTTAACGACGACGTTTGTGAGCGATTAATTTTACAGCGAAAATACAATAAACCTATCCTAGGAAAGCCAGATCACAAGATCGAGGTAGAAACACCTACTTGAACATGAAGGGCAGCTCCTCCACGCATCCCCCAACTCCGATCGCCGGAAGTCGCTCCTCGAAATCCACACTCCGATGCCCTAGCACCCAGCCGTAGGAGACAGAGAAGAAGGAGAATGACAGGAGAAGGAAAGAAGGAAAGAAAGAGAAAGAAGGAGCTTAAATAGATGCTAGAGACAGTTGGTCTGTTCGGGCTTGACTTCGAGGACCAGGCGACAGGCGGTTTCCTGTATGCTGTTCGCAGCATCCCAGTTCTTTTGGCCAGAGTGATCGAGGCACAGGGTGAGGACCCAGAGCTCATGGAGACCCATGCTGCGGTCGGCACCGAGCACGCAGTTGAGGGCTGTACAGTGTCGGCAGACAACGGTCTACTCTTCAGAGGCAGAGTTGCAGTTCCAGCAGACCCCGCGTTGTGAGAGGAGATCGTTCGCGAGTTTCACCACTTCTGTTTCACCGTTTATCCCGGGAGCACCAAGATGTACCACGATCTACGCCGACAGTTTTAGTGTTGCGGGATGAAGAAGTCAGTAGCAGAGTTCGTTTCCAGATGCCTCACCTGTCAAAAGGTGAAGGCAGAGCACAGACGGACACCAGGTTTGCTGCAGCCATTTCCAGTGCCAGAGTTGATGTGGGAACATATAGCGATGGACTTCGTCACTGGGCTACCTAGGACACCTAGGGGGAATGATGCGATTTGGGTCATCGTCGATCGACTGACCAAATCGGTTCATTTCCATCCCATGAGGATGACAGATCCAGTTGCCAGGCTGAGCCAGAGGTACATCGACGAAGTGGTACGACTGCACGGCATCCCAGTGTTGATAGTGTCAGACAGAGATCCTCGATTCATTGGTAGGTTCTGGAGCAGCTTCCATGACTCCTTGGGGACAGCACTAACTTTCAGCACATCTTTCCAGCCTCAGATAGACGGACAGTTGGAGTGGACGATCCAGATCTTGGAGGATATGCTCAGAGCATGTGTGCTAGACGCTGGAGATACTTGGGAGCAGCATGTGACCCTGGTGGAGTTTGCCTACAACAACAACTTTCAGGCTAGTTTGGGTTTTGCACCCTTTGAGGCGTTGTACAGCGGACCATGTCGCTCACCTGTGTGTTGGACAGAGGTTGGGGAGGCGTTACTGGTCCGGACATCATCAGACAGTCATCAGAGAGGTTGGCTCAGATCAGACAAAGACTCCTAACAGTACAGAGTAGGCAGAAGAGCTACGCAGATCGCAGGCGACGACCCCTGGAGTTCGCCGTTGGCGACAGAGTGCTAGTGAAGGTGTCTCCACGCAGAGGATCAATCAGGTTTTGTAGCAAGGGCAAGCTAGCGCCGAGGTTCATAGGCCCTTTTGAGATCGTCAGACGTAATGGAGCAGTCCCCTAAAAGTTGGCTCTACCCCCGCACATGTCAGCAGTTTACCCCACATTCCATGTATCGATGATGAGGAAGTACATTCCATATCCATCTCATGTGATCAGACACGACGACATCGAGGTAGAGGAGGGCGCCATCTACATAGAGCAACCAGTGCAGATCTTAGACAGACGAGACCAGGTACTGAGGGGTAGATTGTTACCGTTGGTCATGGTCAGATGGAGGCATGGCAGTGCAGACAGTTTGACATGGGAGCGAGAGGATCGCAAGCGACGGGAGTTTCCCCGACTGTTCACCCCGGCAGGCAGCTTTCTTGTTGTGGGTGTTGGCGGCCCTAGTTTGTATCTTTGCTTGTGCAGGTAGGCCTAGTTGATTCTTTTTCCCTGGCCTCATGCTTATTTAATTTCGAGACGAAATTCTTTTTAAGGATGTTAGGTTGTGAGGACCCGTTCCTCTGACCTAACTTGACCGCGTGGGTCGAGGACCGTTTTCTATTGATTTGGTTTCGCGTCGGATGCGATCAGGTTGATCGTATAGCTTTTGTGACCCCAGGGGCAAGGCAATTTGGTAAATTGCGCTTGATAGTCGATTTCACACCCGCGTAATGCACACACGGCCTTGGATTGATGTATGTGATTGATTAGGACCTTAAGGGTGCATCCGATCGGAAAGATCGGAGCTCGATCGGGAAAGATCGAATCGGACTGCTGAGATCAGATCCTGATCTCTATAAATACCTGACTTCTCTCTCTCTCTCTCTTTCCTTTCTTTTCCTTCCTCTGTTGTCGTTGTCTCCCTCTCTCTCTCCTACCGGCTGAGCTAGGGCTTGGAGGCGCAATCTTCGAGGAGCGGATCTTGGCGATCGAGCTTGGGGGACATGTAGAGGAGCTGCCCTACTTGATCAAGTAGGTGTTTCTACCCCGATCGTATGATTGGGTTCTCCTAGGATAGGTTTATTGTGTTGTTGATGTACGAATACTTGGTAGAATGTAGTGTAGCTTAATGCGTGGTTGTTACAGCGTGCTTGGAGTATTCCTACCGTTTGGTTTTCGTATTTTATCGGATGATTATCGTATTATCGCCGTTTTGTCTGTTTTTGGCCGTTTAGACCTAGATTTGGGATTTAACTATCAAAATCGTGCTTTCTTCGTATCAATAGCTTCCCCACCATTTATTATGCATGCATGCATGCAAAGTTTCATCGATTTCCGACAAGCTTTGATAGATCAAATCCAAGAAATTGGATTTCGGGCACTGTTCGTAGGAACTGTGCACTGGGCCTTGTAAGCGTTGATACGCTTCTTCCTGGCCTCACGGTCGACCGTCGGATCGACCGTCGCATCGACCGTGAGGTTCTGTCTCGTTTTGGGTCTCCCAGGGTCAATGTTCCGATCGACCGTGGGTCCTTCCCCTTTTCCCACTTCACCTCACGGTCGACCGTCGCATCGATTGTGAGGCTCTGTCTCCTTTTTGGCTTCTAGGGTCGATGTCCCGATCGACCGCGGCCCTTGTGGTCCTCCCACTTTTTGGTCTCACGGTCGACCGTCGCATCGACCGCGACTCACAGTCGACCGTCAGATCAACCGTGAGTCCTTGAACAGTGTTTTATGGCTTTCTCTATTGGGTTCTTCATTCATGATAGATGTCCAATCATGTTAGGAAGCATGCACGCTATTATCATGGGATTTTTGATAGATTTTGATTGCGATTGAGAATTGAATCGTGCATTTACCCTTTTGGGCGAAATTGTGAATTGACTCGCATTTAAATACTTAGTTGGATGGTAACTTTAAATGCTTATTGTTTTCCTAGCTGTTAGCTAGATATGAGTGCTAGCTAACGTGGTATTGTGGAACCTTAGCCCGTTGCCGGTGAGTGCCGAGGGCTATTGTATAACTGTTGAACTTATACTTGATGTTGTGGCATATAGAGACATCTAGGTTAGATGTTTGCATAGATTCATGCACTGTATGCATTAGAGGCATATCAGGTTAGACGGGCGATGGGTTGATCGCCGATCTGAGGCTCTCGGGTAGCTCGGATCTAGCCTTAGGACCGCGGCTGGGTAGTAAGGTTTAGGGCGTGATTGTATAATTGGAATCTCATGTTATCGAGGATATGATGTAGTTGGCTATGATCATATTTGCTTTGAGGTTTAGAGGTCGTGTTGCCTCCCAAATGCCAAAGTGCTAAGGATGGTTGTCGACGTCCCTGACATGGTCCCCCAAACAGTGGTTTCCTACTGGGTAAGAGTGATCCTACTAGTTTTGGTTCTTGTTCCTCCCAGCGTGTTGGTTGATGTTCCCAGCGTGGTCGGTTGAGAAGAGTAGGATCCCTTGGGGAGTCGATAGGGGTGGTGAGACCCTGTGGCATTCCTTAGGCTTAGGCGGAGAGACATCATAGTTGTTGTTTTCCTCTCTTCAGTGTGCCGTAGAGTAGAACCCTACTGAGCTTGTCGCTCACTCCTACCTAGGCTGCGTTTGCAGGTGCAGGCGCCAGTTCTTCTTCAGTAGAGCCGACGGGATTAGCTTTTGGTGGTGCGATGATTTCAAGAGGTGTTTGAGGTTGCTGCGGGACGACCGTTGTAGTTTTGATAGATCATGTATATTATAGATATCCTTCGAGGTTTCTTTTTGTATAAATGTATAATATCTTTTCCTTAGAGGAGTTTGATAAGAATCTATATTGGATGTTTAAATAGTACAACCTGATGTTTATATTAATTCAATTACAGCTTTATCCCTGGAAGTTAAATTGTTTAAATTATCTGTGTTTTCCACTTTATATCACGCCAGTTTGGATGTGAATAGTGATAGGAACCCTCACGCCTCGGATCGGATGGGTGTTCTGGGTCGGGGTGTGACAACTTTCTTCTTTCCTCTAATCCATGCCTCACCTAGCCCTTTCTTTACCGCCAAGAGCTCAGCTTCCTGCACTGATTCCGCCACCATCCTTGCTTGCAGATACCAGTGCTCAGCCCCCACTTCCGATAGGCAAGTAACTCCGATCCCAACTTCATTTTCCATCCTCCTCCAAGAAGCATCCACTTGAATGATACAATTATATTCGTCCTTCCTGCATCTATAAATGCTGCTCTGTTTTTCCTTACTAGTGAATGTTTGTGCCTAGGACACGGATATTTAGGGTTTCTTACAGAAAATTTCAGCAAAACCTCCCATTTACTGAGTGTTAAATGAGACAATTCTATAACATTTCTCAAATACAAAAATTAAATCACAGTATAAAAGGAGTGAACATTGTCCCCAGGGCAAACTTTATTCTCACAAACCATAATTGCAATAATTCATATAGCTATCAGGAAGAAGACGAATAAAAAACTATTACATTCAATTAAATTCATCAAACTACTTATCACGATGGAGAAACCACTATTACATTCATTCTCTGTATTCTTCGAGGACATAAGCATCATGACATCCCTAACATATGAATAAGATGGATATGTCGTGCCCCGGCCCAGAAAACCCATCCGGACTGGGACACGAGGGGGAAGATCCTACATCTACTGACAACAAGCTGGCGGAACAGATACAAGAATAAACAAAGGACAAAAGTAATCTAACAATTACTAAACCAAAACTATATATGTAAAAATATTTACATCTATCAGAGTTATACAAAATTACATATACAATTATCAAAAAGAAATTACATCTTCCGGAGTCTCCACAAACACACAGCCAAAGCCCTCCTGGCCCTCAAACATGATCGGTGGGCGACGCGCTGCCGCAGGACGAACACCGGGGAGCCACAGGGGAAGAGCTAGTCCCTGTACCTACAAATACCGCGGTCCAGGTAGGAATGAGCAAAAAGCTCAGTAGGGTTCTACTCTACGACACACAGAAGGAAGGCGACTCCAACCGTACTAACTCTGTGCCAAGTGCTGAGGTCTGCTAAGGACCCCATAAATCCCGTCAATAACCCGAAGGGCACCTGTCCAAATTACGTCCTCCGATGCCACTGCTCAAGGGTGGTCCACCTCCGACAGTCCCTGACACAGGGTGGACATGACGCTACCCGTAGGACACCCCTCTCCAAGCGGAACCTCCACACTTGGCGAAACAAACGTGGTTACGACAACCATCTCCCAGCACTCAAAGCACAGAGCCAATACAACCCCTAAACTTCAAATCAAAAGCTCGGTCATACCATAGAGTCCACAAATCTCTTCGATACCCCCCGGGGTTCCTGTCCATAGTACATCCCTCCGATGGCCACTGTTCAGGGGTTGGACTTTCTCCGATAATCCCAGATACATGGTGGGCAATGACGATAATAGTAGGACACCCATACCGGGGTAACGACAGCCAGCACTTAGCTATTGATACTAGAGTACTAGGGACAAACCCCAAACCCACACCCTAACTTAACATGCCTCTAATGCGCAGGAGAGCAAGACAATTATAAAACATAATAAACAAGCAGGTAGGAAACAGTAAAGCAGGCAAATAATATAATAACATAAACAAACATTAGTTATAGCAATATCACTAACATATAGATATAAAACAGTAAAGCATGCAACAAACAAGACAATATAAACAAGCATCAGCACAGGGGCACACCTCTGGCCCATTTATACTAAACATGCCATTCTCTGTTGCCCTCAGATACTGTTCCTGGGAAACCCTAGATCGATCCAAACGTACCCATGGATCGATCCGACATCCCTCAATGAACAGACCATCTTGGTGCAACCTGGATCGATCCAGCATACCCATGGATCGATCCTGCCTGAAGTCGGATCGATCCAACTTGCATGGATCGATCCAACTAAGTAGTCCGATCAATCCAACCCGGAAGGCCCAAGAACAAGAAAACCAGTCTCTACATAGCAGCTGTTTGATCCGTCGATCCGCCATCCAACTGGTGTCGGATCTGGGATCCAAACTAGCCTCCAGTAGATCTACATGCAGGGATCAACATATCCAAAATCCAGATTCATCCAACGGCTAGATTAACGGGAAAACGCTAATCAAAACCACTAATTTAACTAACTTACCAATTAATTACTGCAATGCAGCCCTCCAGTAATAAATTCATAACAATTCGTAGGAAAATCTGACAAATACGAAATAAACTGGAACGGAAATCGAACGAAGAGATCTACAACTCTTATGTTCATCAAAACCCAAGATCATGCACGTACAAGCCGGAAAATTCAGCAGAAAATCAGAAAATCCGAGGTTAATCATGCATAAATTCTACTAAAATCTCATCCAAAGATCATGAAACTTATATCAGAAATTCTTCTAGGCATGATGCATCTAATGACATGAAGATCAACAAGATCCAACGGTTGGATTAAGAGAATCCCATTAAACAGTGCAAGTAGGTAGAACACCTACCGAAACCGTTAATCCTTGGTTGATTGCTCACTAACCAGCTGCTAACCAAGCTCCAACCCACGTCAGGGATCTTGCTCACGTCGCCACGAATCCAACGAGCTTTCAACCTCCCAAATTGGTGGTTGAAGGAGGAAGAACGGTGAAGAAGGAGGGGCTGCCGGAAGAAAACAGAGGAAGCATGGCTCCGTGGGAAAGAAGAGAAAGAAGGAAGAAGAGGAGAAGAGAAGAGAAGGAAGGGAAGAAGAAGAAAAGCCTGGGGAAAGCCGAGAATGCCGGGGAAAAGGGGGAGAAGTCCTTTCCCTCTGACAAAGGGAGCGACGGCCACGACGGCCATCCTCGTGACGGAAAACACGCAGACTCACTCCCGAGTCCAATCGATCGCTCCTAGGAGCGATCGATCGCTCACGGGCCGCTAGCTGCCCAAAAGCAACCTTCTGCGCGCCAGAGTTGGGATCTTCCAATCCCGGGTCCACCTAGCCATTCTATTCAAACACATACACCAAACAAAGCCTGTGTGTGCACACGCGCGTGTGAAACAAACCAACGAGGCGCAATTTACCAAATTGCCCTTGCGGTCAACAACGAGCCACAGTAATAGAGGGACGGGTCCTCACAGGATATTTTTTATGCATGCTGTTAGATATTACGCGGAGTGAAAGGCATTATGATGCATCCAAGTGGGAAGAAGAAAAGACATTTCTTGGTTTTCCTCTCATGTTCTTATGTAGAAGATATTTGAACATCGCATCCGATTTGGATCTGTACTCGTGTTGCTGATGCACTTGATCAAAAGAGTGTTTACATGCATATGATCAAAACATCGCATCCGATCAACATTTTAATCTCCACTAAGAGTTAGACTCATTCAGGCTTCGTGCATATTTGCCACAATCTGGCAGATGTTTACAATAATTTGGAATTCTGATGCTATATATGAGTCTTACTTCCCAACATTTTTAGATGTCTTTCAACTTCCATGGAATTCATACATATTTAGACGACTATAATTTATAACTTTGGACCCTACCCATGCTATAATTGGAGGGGTGAAGATGTCAGCTATAATTTAGATCTTAATTTACACTCTAGACACCTCAAGTTCTGTCATATCAAGCATGTGGACATGTCATATTTACGTTGCACTTTGATCTTAGTCACTACTAGTTAGAAATCGAATTGCTCAAAGAATTGCTAACCTATTGAATCAGAGGCAGTAACATCCCACTTATAAACCCTTGTGAAGAAACTTAACCATAGCAAGAACTGTTATGACCATGAACCTCAATAAGCTATTAATAACTCCCTAATTGATAGTAAATAAAAACAAACAGAAAAAAAGACAGCAGTGATCAATACTTGATTCATTGCCCAAAACATGTTGAAAGTTCAAGAGGGGGGTGTTCTATTGGACCTTTAAATAATAATCGATAAAAGGAAAACCTAGAGAGGAGGAGTCTAATAAAACCCAGTGCTTGTAAATGAATATGAAATGTAAATAAGCAAGTAACTGAAGGATAAGAGAGAGTTAAAGAGATTGCATCATATTTTTATAGTGGTTCGGCCAACCTTGTCTATGTCCACTTCACCCAATGGTCATCCTTGGGGTTCCACTACTTGTAAGAACTCTTACAAGATTTCCACCAAGCTTTCGGGTCCTTGGCAACCTTCCAATCTCTCCAAACAACTATTGGATATCCTCAAAGTTCACTCTTGGATGTCTCTCATAAATTCTACTTCACACTTGAAATAGTTTTACAAATATTAAGCTCTCAAGAAGAAGACTATAACTTGTTACAATGTTTATAAATAGTCCCCTTAGTCTTGCTGCAAGTTTGCTGCTTCTTCCTATTTATACTTGAGCTCCAAAGCCCTCCAAATAGCCTTTCAACGGCTATTTTCTGCTTCTGCAACGGCTCTTTAACGGCTAGTTTCCTGACTGACGTTCGACTGTCGGATCGTCCGTCACGTTTTTCTTGAGTCACGGTCGATCCACCCATCGACCTTCAAGCTTTACGGTCGACCGTCACATTGATACGAGTCGATCCGACTCGACCGAACCCAGAAGAGGAACCAAACTTCACGGTCGATCCGACTCGAACCCAGAAGAGGAACCAAACTGGTTCAATTTCCTTCTCCCCGCCACTTTCTCTCTCCGCCACGTCAGCGACCCCACGCCACGTCAGCTTCATCTCCTTCCTCTCTTCTCTCTCCCATGGCCAAACCCTAGCAACCGTCGGCCATACCTCCGTCCAGCCTCTCCGGCCAACCCTGTCGCCATCCAAGACGACCATCCTCTTCCCCAAGCCCTCACGACTCCGGCAAACCCCTTCACCGCCCCGTTCGTCCTCTCCGGCGACTCCCCCGTCGTTTCCGACCTTCGTCCCCATCGCCGTCAACCCACGTCCATCCCCGACCTCACCTCCAAACCATCCTAAATCCCTTGCCGATCTTTCCCAACCATCGTTCTGACGTCCCAAGCCCCCGCCGAGCTCCCCGTCGTCCCCGACGCTGGTGAACCCAAATCCTACCGCCGTCAAACTCCAGATCCCGCCGATCTAGACCTTCTCCGACCAATCCACTCCGGTGGATCTCTTCCCCATCAACCCGCGACCCGTCCTACCAACATCCCGACCGCTTCCGCCGCCCCTACGCCGGCGATCTACTCCGGCGACTCCTCAGCCCTTGGATCACTCTGGTTCAACCACTTCAATCAGGTTCAGCCCAACCAAGCTGGTTCAGCCAAGCCAGTCAATCCGGATCCAGCCCAATCCAACTTGGTCAGCTTGATCCAGATCACTTCAGACTTGACCCAGTCAAGTCCCATCCAATCAGGCTCAGCCATATCCGATCCAGCTAGCCAAATCAGCCAATTGGACTCAAATCAAGTCCGATCATGCCGATTCTGATCGATTGGAGCAGTAGAGACCCGATACGAGAGGATTACGAGTAAACCACTCGTATCACACATCGTCCGTAAGCCTCTGTGAGGAGAAACGATTCCCAGGGTCGATGCCTCGTTCGACCGTCGCTTCAACACATAAGGTCACATAGCCCACGGTCGACTGGTCCATCGACCGTAACATTGACCGTCCGCCTATAACTCATAAATGACCACCGCGGTTGATCCATCATCAACCGCCAGACTCCATGGTTGATCCGTGCATCAACCACCGCATCGACCGCAAGTACAAAAACATATAAATATTGAACATAATAATTTCCAAATTAAGGGATATAAATATTAAACTAATGTTTTATCATCAAACATATATTAACATCATCAAAACATTATTAGGACTAATACATGTCACAAAGCTGCTTAGTGTATGTAACTGCTGAATCTCCATAAGCAATAAAGTAGATAAAAGTAGATTTAAGAATAATTTTATGAAACTACTCCACTTGTATAGGAAAAGGAGCAAATTTTAACATACCCCAGAATAAAAAAAGACGTGAAAATAGAATACACAAACTCAACTTTCGAATCAAATTGATCCACCAGCAAACCCTTTGGCCTCCACAACAACTGACAGATACAAACTACAAGAAGAGAAAAATAATGATGCTTTGCATAAATGACACATACATTGGGTAAAAGACGCATACATAGGGTAATATTCAACAACAGAGTCATAGACACATATGCAAACTGAATTTTATGGAGACAACAATTAAATTTATGAAGATTCTAACAAAAAAGGGTCAGGATGCAAAATTGAGCTCTTAAGTCTCTAAATCATTTGACTTTGGATAACTTACGGGAAATCTTATGGGAATTTGAAGCCTCGTTCACACTTTTCTAAAGTAACTTCTTCTTGCATCTATTTGCAAAATACATCAAAGCATATGGCATTGTGTCTATGGGATCTTATTTAATGAACCTCTACAATCCCACGCTTAGAGTTTATCTTTGTAATCATACTCATCCTAATTAAGTGCAACAAACCTCGATGGACAAAATAACGTTTTTACGCTCTTACCTCACCAAAATCTAAGACCCACAAAATAGTGATTTCTTGAAATAGATTGGAAGCAGACGAATCCGTTACCATAATCAGATCAAGTCCAGTGTCGTCAAAATTAAGGACAGTGGCAAGATCCAAAGAACCACCAAATCCTAGGAACGATGTCAAAATTCAGCATCACGATTGCCAACGTGCAAGGTATCAATAGTAGACTAAACCTAATTGGCACACAAATGAATCGAGACCACTGTCTACCCATTAGAGATCCAATTAAAGAAGAACAAACACAAAAACATAAAAAATAGTACAAAAAATCAACGAAAACAGAGAAAAATCTAACGGAGAGGCAGAACCTGGGGAAGAAGGAAGGGAAAACGGAGCGGGTGGGGGCCGTCGGGGAGGCAGGCCCTGGAGGGATACCTCGTCCTAGCTGACCCGGAGATTGATGGTGGAGAGCAGGTGTGAGGACTTGTCCCTCCACTCCTGGATCGATCGCTTGGATCAGGCCCGTGGCTCGTTTGCTTGTTTCACGTCGAGCACACGATCCGGTGGATCGCATTGTTTTGTTGGCCGCAAGGCCAGTTTGGTAATTATGCCTTATCGGTTTGTTTCACACCTGCGTAGTACACACACAACCCTATGTTTGATTTATGTGCTTGTTAGAACCTTAGGCGGGTGTTGAATTGAAAGATCCAAGCTCGGGTGTCGCGCCCCAACCCGCGAAAGCCCAACCGGGCCGGCGACGCGAACCAAAAGCTAACAACCGCGGAAAAATGTTGGCGAGGGTTCCCTCTAACCTATTGGTCTCCCAAACAATTTATCATAAGCACCCTCAATTTAAAAGACATAATTGAACAAACATTGAACCCAAGATTACAAAACCCAAGTGAATTTAATATACATATCCTCGGAGAGGGGAAGAACCGAATACAATATTTATACAAACACTCCCGTAGAAGACTAACTAACATAGGTTTAAAGCTGTAAAAGATCGCCACCTCACAAACTCCGCCTGGCGCCGCCGCACTGCTGACCAACTGCCCGATGGTAGGGGCCACCAAAGAGGAGCTAACGCCTGCACCTGCAAAACGCAGCCCGAGTAGGAGTGAGCACTAAGCTCAGCAGGGTTCTACACTACGCACACAGAAGGAAGAGGGAAACGCAACAGTGTCGCCCTCAAGTAAGACCTGGATGTATACAAAGGTCCCATAACCCCACCGTGTGTCCCTGAGGCCCACGATCATAGTCTTCCAGAAGAACTGGTCACATGTCAGGTCACATTCAGTAAGCAGGACTAACACTGCTGGCCCACAAGCAAGGAACGACACTGCAGGCGGGAAATAGCACCGCTGAGTAGTCAACCTCTCTACTCAAGGGTCAATACAGTGGGACACCGGCTACAACTCAGCATCCGACTCAAGGCCGACACGACCTCTAGAATCACCAAGCAACAGGTGTACCAGTGATCTAGGCCTATCATCAAGTCCATGCAACTAATGCACAACAGACAATGCATGCGATGAACATACACAAGTAAGAGGTAAGCATGCAACAGTATGATAAGACAACATACAAGTCCAACTGGATCGCTGCAGCGGTACTACCAACCGCTGCCAGCCAATCCGCAGCGGGTCCCGGTATTACGATGGTACCGCGACCGTCAACCGCGGACTCCTGCAACGAGAAGCAACCCCGAAAACTCTAATGAACAGTAAGAATATCTATTATATAAGGAAGGGCGGTTTTTGAAATGTCTCAACTATAAGACATAAAGAGCGGTCTAGATTCATCTCCAAACACATCCAACGGTCCAGATTCCATCTCAAAATTTCATCCCCTTCAAAATTCCCACCCATTCCCGCCCATCAGCAGCCCACGCTGACACGCTGAGAGAGAGAGTGATGGGACGTGAGTCCCATCTCACTCAGCCGTCCCCTCTACCTCTATCCCTCACCCTCACCCATCCCCATCCCCCTCTCTCCCCTCTCTGTTCCTCTCGCCCGACCCCAACCTCACCGACCTCGCCCGACCCCAACCACGCCGTCGCCGTCCCCTCTCCTCTCCCCACGCCGACCTCGCCCGACCCGCCGTCAGCCGCGACCTCACCCACCTCGCCCGATCCC
>OY986968.1:11494010-11576501 GCA_963920575.1 Narthecium ossifragum
CATCTCATTATCTAATACCAGCCACCCCATCCCCGTCATTAGGAAAAGGTCCCCGGCCCCCTTTCTCATCTCCCATCCCCCTCTCCCTTCCCTTAAACGAGCTCCACACACCGTCGATCTCGCCCCACGCCGTTGGCCACGCCCAACCCGCCGTCGGCTATCTCCCATCTCCCATCCCCCTCTCTCACTCTCTCCTCCCATAGAAGCTAGAAGGAGATCGAAAGGATGTGAGAGAGAGGCGAGGAGGACGAGGAGAGATGCAGAGATCCAAGAAGAGAGAGAAAGGAGGAGGCACAGTCGCGATCCAGAGGAGCACGAAGAGCTGGCCGCCCATCTGGTGCTCTCTCAGCTGGCGAACTCTGGAATGATGGCGAGGTTGACGTCGAGCTCCTCAACCCAGCCGTCTTCGCCGATCGCGGCCCAGCCCCTGATCTCCGTCATTCTCTCGCCAAGCAGGTGGCCACCGCCATCAAGGGGCGGGTGTGTTGGCGGCGGGATGAAAGAGGTTAGGCTTGGATTTGTAACCCTAAGCCTTCCCTTACATGGGTCGTTGATCTTTATGATTCAACAACTCAGATATGAGCAAATATAAAACCTAGAGCTATTTTTTTTAGCATTATTCGATTAAAGATCTAAGGTTAAGACACTAATGGGTTTCGTAATTTTCGAATAAAAAGATCTACGCCTCTAGATAAATGGATATTGTAAATCTTCACTTTTGAACAATTGCTCAGACATTAACCAATTTATAAATCACAAAAAAATTATAATATCCGTGTCGTAGGCACGGGTATTTACTAGTAATATTATATGTTTCGACATATAATATTATTAAATCACCAAAAATCCTCTACATAGAAGCTAATTGACCCCGTCGATCCAATATCTAAATGATGTCGGATTCGAGATCCAACTTAGACATCAGTAGATCAACATGCTGGGATCACCATATCCAAAATCAGGAAACAGCCAACGGCTCGATTAACGGGAAAACACTAATCAAAACTGCTAATCTCACTAACTTACCATTACTTGCTATAACGCAGACCACCCGTAAGCAATTCATAACCATTCGTAGAAAAATCAGAAAATTATAAAATCAGTTGGGTCTGAGAGTAGATTTAAAGATCTACAACTCTGTTCATCATAACCCAAGAACATGCACGTACCGATCGGAAAACTCGCCGTAAACCGGCTGTTCTTTAAGAACAGCAGAAACCAGAAAATCCGAGATTAAACATGCTTAAATCCTACTACAAAATGTCAACCAAAAGCTTATGAAACTGAAAAAAGAAATTATACAAAGCAAGTGGCATCCAACAACACAAAGAACAACAAGATCTAACGGCTAGATCAAGAGAAAACCCCTAAACTAACACAAGTAGGTAGAAACCTACCGGAAACACAATCCTTGGTTGATTCCCTGCTAACCAGTAACCAACCCAGCTTCAAACCATTCCAGGGATCTTCCTCTCATTGCCACGAATCCAACGAGCCTTCAAACGCCCAAAACGGTGGCCGGAGGAGGGAGAACCGAGAGAGAGAAGTGGCTATCGGAAAACAGGGGAAGCAGAACCGCGAGAAGAAGAAGGAAGAAAGAAGAAGGAGAAGGAGAAGAGGAAGAAGGGGGAGAGGAAAAGCCTAGAAAGGAGGAGAAGAAGAGGAAAATGGAGAGGAGAGGAGACAAAGTGCTCTCTTCCTCTGACAGTGGAGAGCGACGACCAACGACGACCGTCCTCTCAAAATCCACTGTCAAGACTTTCTGGCACAGGAAGATCGATCTTCTTCTCAAGGAAGATCGATCTCCTTAGCAAGGAAAATCGATCTCCTTAGCAAGAACGATCGATCTCGTTTGCCCAGAAACTCAAACTTGGGCTAAAACACAAGCCCAAGCTCAGATCTTCTGATCCCGGGTCCACCTAACCATTCTAATCAAAGACTAACACAAACATGGTTAGTGTGTATACACGCGGCTGTGAAACAACCAACAAGGCGTAATTTTCAAATTGCCCTTGCGGCCCAAGAAACAATGCGATCCACCGGATCGCGCGCTCGATGCTAAACAATCAAACGAGCCACAGGTCCGGCCCAGCCGGTCGACCCAGGAGTAGAGGGACATGTTCTCACATCGGACTCGCGAAAGCTTGGCTTCAGGACAGCTGGCGGCCCATGGGCGATTGGTCGCTCCTGGGAGCGATCGATCGGACCTATGTCGGTTGTCTGGATAAGGACGCGACTGACGTGTCCGGATAAGGACGCGAACCGACCTAGTCCGACCTAGTCTGACCGATCGGTTTTAGGACCAATGTTTTAGGACCAATCGATCGGACTTGAGCCTATAAGAACCCGCAAACCGCCTCGGACCGCCTATGTTTCTTTTCTTTTTTCTTCCCTCTTCTTCTCTCTTCTGATCCGGGGTTTCGGATTGTTGCAATTGTTTGGGGAGCTTGCCAGGAGCTAGAGGAAGAGATCTACACCCTCCTTGGATGGTTTGATTGAGAATCAAATGTGGATTAGCGTAGTTTGGAAGGTTTCTTCATTAACCCTTAGATTAGGTGTTCTTCATGGTTGTAGATCTGTAAGTTAGCTTTCACTCCCAACTAGTTTCTTGATTTTTGGGTGTACTTACATTGTCGGTGAATTAAATGGGTTCTCTGTGCTGAAATAGGGCAATCATCTTAGTTAGTGTAGTTAAGTGGTTTTTCGTTGTTAAATGGATCTTATTTTTGGAGGGGATGATCTTAGTGATATTTAGGTGTGCTCTGCGAAGTTTTTTTTAAATCCAAGTTATTTTCAAAAGGATTTTATTGGGTTTATCAGGTCTGAGATTTAACCGAATTCACAAGTTTTCATCGATTTGCTTTTATTCGATCGATACGATTTTTGAGTATGTGATTTGTGGTATGTCGTTTAGTGGGCATATCATGTTTCATGTCGATCTGATGGCTAGATTGAAACATAGGATTTTTCGAGGTTTGCTGTAGAATTGGTTTGATTTCAATAACTTGATTATCTTAATCTTATCTTAGATATAATGTTATTATATCTTTTTAAGTGTGTGTGTGGTTTGTGGTTGAACCAGGAGAGTGTGTGACACCCATGAGATGTGTAGAATAAAAGGGCCTTAAGTTCTCCTTAAGCTTTGAATATAATATTATTATATTGTTGTTTAGCTAGTTAGATGGGGTTGTTTCGTGTCCCGACCCGCGAAAGCCCAACCGGGCTGGGCGACGCGGACCGGAACCTAACAAACTACGGAAAATATTGGTGAGGGTTCCCTCTAACCTAATGGTCTCCCAAAATAATTCATCAAACACCCCCAATTACAAATTAAAGATTTAAGAAACCTCAAACTTAAACATTATCAAAACTCAAAGTATAATATACAAAACCTTAAACAGGGAAGATCAAGTATAAACATATATACTTTGCCGTAGGAGGTTAACTACATATGGGTTCTGGAAAAAACATATCACCGCTCCTCAGACTCCACCAGGTGCCGCCGCACCGCCGACCAACTGCCCGGTAGGGGCCACAGAAATGGAGCTAACGCCTGCACCTGCAAAATGTAGCCCGGGTAGGAATGAGCACTAAGCTCAGCAGGAAAACTACACTATGACACGCAGAAGTAAGAGGGAAACGCAACAGTGTCGCCCTCTAGCAAGGCCTGGGTGTATACAGGGGTCCCATAACCCCACCACGTGTCCCTGATGTCGCGCCCCGACCCGCGAAAGCCCAACCGGGCCGGGCGACGGGAACCAAAACCTAACAAACCGTGGAAAAATCTGGCGAGGGTTCTCTCTAACCTATTGGTCTCCCTAACAATTCATCACAAACACCATCAATTTAAAAGACATAATTGAATAAGCATCGAACCCAAGATTACAAAACCCAAGTAAATTTAATATATATCTCCTCAGAGAGGGGAAGATTCAAATATAACATTAAACACACTCGTAGGAGACTAACTAACATAGGTTTAAAGCTGTAAAAAATCGCCACCTCTCAAACTCTGCTTGGCGCCGCCGCACCGCCGACCAACTGCCCGATAGGGGCGACCGAAGAGGAGCTAACGCCTGCACCTGCAAAACACAGCCCGCGTAGGAGTGAGCATAAAACTCAGTAGAGTTCTACACTACGACACACAGAAGGAAGAGGGAAACGCAACAGTGTCGCCCTCAAGTAAGACCTGGGTGTATACAGCGGCCCCATAACCCCATCGCGTGTCCCTAAGGCCCACGATCATGGTCTTCCAGCCAAACTGGTCACATGTCAGGTCACACTCAGTAGCAGGAAACAACACTCCTGACTCACAAGCAGGAACCCGACACTGCATGCGGGAAATGGCACCGCTAAGTAGGCAACTCCTCTACTCAAGAGTCAACACAGTGGAACACCGGCTACACTTCAGCATCCGACTCGAAGCCGACATGACCTCTACAATCACTAAGCAACAAGTGTACCAGTCATCTTGGTCTATCATCAAGTCTGACTGGATACCGCAATTCGAACCGGGTCCAAACTACCCAACCCCGGCCTAGGGCTAAATCCCAGCTTCCAGTCTCAGGACGGCAACCCACAGATCACCCACGCCCTAACCATGCAACTAAAGCACAATAGAGAATGCATGCAATGAACATACACAGTAAGAGGTAAGCATGCAAAGTATGATAAGAAAACATACAAGTCCAACTGGATCGTTGCAGCGGTACTACCAACCGCTACCAGCCAATCCGCAGCGGGTCCCGGCATTACGACGGTAGCGTGACCGTCAACCGCGGACTCCTGCAACATGAAGCAACCCCGAAAATTCTGATGAACAGTAAAAATATAATATTATATGTTCCGACACATAATATTATTAAATCACCAAAAATCCTCTACTTAGAAGCTAATTGACCCCATCGATCCGATGTCCAAACGATGTCGGATTCGAGATCCAACTTAGACATCAGTATATCAACATGCTGGGATAATGATATCCAAAATCGGGAAACATCTAATGGCTCGATTAACGGGAAAGCACTAATCAAAACCGCTAATCTCACTAGCTTACCATTACTTACTGCAACGGAGCCCACCCGTAAGAAATTCATACCCATTCGTAGGAAAATCAAAAAATTATGAAATCAGTTAGGTCTGGGAGTAGATTCAAAGATCTACAACTCTTATGCTCATCATAACCCAAGAACATGTACGTACCGATCGGAAAACTCGCCGTAAACCGGCTGTTCTTCAAGAACAGCAGAAACCGAAAAATTCGAGATTTAACACGCTTAAATCCTATTAAAATCTCAACCAAAGCTTATGAAACTTACAACAGAAATTTCACTAAGCAAGAGGCATCCAAAAACACCAAGAACAACAAGATCTAACGGCTAGATCAAGAGAAAACCCCTAGACTAACTCAAGTAGGTAGAAACCTATTGGAAACGCAAATCCTTGGTTGATTCCCCGCTAACCAGTCACCGACCCAGCTTCAAACCACACCAGGGATCTTCCTCACGCCGCCACGGATCCAACGAGCCTTCAATCGCCCAAAACGATGGCCGGAGGAGGGAGAACGGAGAAGAAGAAGGGGTTGCCGGAAAAAAAGGGGAAACAAAGTTGCGGGAAGAAAAAGGAAGAAGGAAGAAGAAGGAGAAGGAGAAGATGAAGAAGGGGAAAAGGAAAAGCCAGGAAAGGGGGAGAGGATAAGGAGGAGGGACAGGAGAGGAGAGAAAGTCCTCTCTCCCTCTGACAGTGGAGAGCGACGGCTAATGGCGGCCGTCCTCTCAAAATTCGCCTCCAAGGCTTTCTGGCACAGGATGATCGATCTCCTTAGCAAGGAAGATCGATCTCCTTCACAAGAAAGATCAATCTTCTTTGCCCAGAAACACAAACTTGGGTTAAAACACAAGCCCAAGCTCGGATCTTCCGATCTCGGGTCCACCTAACCATTCTAATCAAACACTAACACAAATAGGGTCAGTGTGTGCATACGCGGGTGTGGACCAAACCGACATGGCGTAATTTACCAAATTACCCTTGCGGTCTACAACGAGCCATGGGCCCGACCCAGGTGGTCGACCCAGGAATAGAGGGATAAGTCCTCACATCCTAATACCCTTAAAGAAAATCTCATCCCGAGATTTGATAAGGGTAGGGCTCGAAAACAACAAAATGGCTACACC
This sequence comes from Narthecium ossifragum, assembly GCA_963920575.1. Classification (NCBI taxonomy): domain Eukaryota; kingdom Viridiplantae; phylum Streptophyta; class Magnoliopsida; order Dioscoreales; family Nartheciaceae; genus Narthecium; species Narthecium ossifragum. Next base: position 11,500,184 of record OY986968.1, read on the forward strand.
AGAAGACAAGACAAGAGGTACCTCGAGAAGGAAACAAGCGCGGAAACTCCTGCCACATGTGCGCCTCGCACTCCCAGGTCATGTCCTCGGTGCCGCTGTGCCTCCACAGTACCTTGACCAAGGGAATCATCTTGCCCCGCAAGAACTGATCCCTCCGGTCAAGTACCTGAACTGGCTGCTCAACGAACGTCGCATCTGCCTCAAGCTCATTGTCATCCACCATGATGACATGAGACGGGTCTGGGTGATACTTCCTCAGCATCGGTACGTGAAAAGTCGGGTGCACAGCTGACATGTGCTGAGGAAGATCCAGGCTGTAAGCCACCTCGCCGACCCTCTCTAGGATCTCGAACGGCTCGACAAACCTCGTTGCCAACTTGCCACCTCTGCCAAACCTGACAGAACCTCTGTACCACGATGCTCGCAAAAACACCCGGTCGCCGACTGCAAACTCTAACGGTCGTCACCTCTGATCTGCATAACTCTTCTGCAGCCTCTGAGCCGTCATAAGCCTCTGCCTGATCTGTACTACCCTCTCTGACGACCGCCTGATGAGGTCTGGACCGGTGAGTGAAGCCTCTCCAACCTCTGTCCAGCACATTGGGGAACGACACGGCCTACCGTACAACGCCTCTAAAGGTGCTACTCCAAGACTGGACTAGTAGCTGTTGTTGTAGGCGAACTCCACCAAGGAAACGTGCTCCTCCTAGCCACCTCCGGCGTCGAGTGCACATGCTCTCAGCATGTCCTCCAAGATCTGGATCGTCCGCTTTGACTGCCCATCTGTCTGTGGATGAAACGCCGTACTGAAAGTCAGGAGTGTGCCAACTGCCTCCAGAAATCCTCGCCAGAACCTGGTGGTGAACCTGGAGTCACGGTCTGACACTATAGAAACTGGAGCTCCGTGTAGTCTTACCACCTCTCTGACGTACAAATTACCCAACCTGTCAGTCGAGTCTGTCGTCCGCATAGGCATGAAGTGCACCGATTTGGTCAATCGATCAACGATGACCCAAATTGCGTCATTCCCCCTAGGAGATCTCGGTAGCCCGGTCACTGATGTCGCTCAAATGTGTCACACACAGCGGTCGCGGTGCAGTACAGCATAAGAGAGGTCGAACCCACAGAGAGACAAGCAGAAAGTATCCAGAAATATAAATAATAATATATTGAAGACAATCAAGAAAGCTAACTAAACTAAATAGATCAAAGGATTAATGATAATGTAAGGCTAACTAAAGATATCAGGATTTTGATGAGGCTAGGCTTCAGGAATCACTTCACTCGAATTTAGGTTCTTCTCTTCTCAATGGTTCATATGAAACTCAGTTAAGGGATTCACATCCCAATCACCTTAACCGGGAGATATGGAATTATAAACCTAACAAAATATATAGATGTCTCTTCCTACGATTGATTCTTCCTTATTATAATTCTAACTTCATCCAATCCAAACTTAAGAATATATGATACCGGCTGTCACTACAGGCAACATATAGCAAAAGTTCATCGGGACAAAACCCTAACTCTATCTAACCAGATCTCTAAGAATAAACAATACCAACTCTCACAATCTGCAATGCATAGCAAAGATTCCTAGGATAGTGCCCCAACCTTGTCTTACCAGATCCCTAAGAATACACAATACCAGTTGTGTGAGGACCCGTCCCTCTACTCCTGGGTCGACCGGCTGGGTCGGGCCCGTGGCTCGTTGGTTTGTTTCGCGTCGAGCGCGCGATCCGGTGGATCGTATTATTTGTTGGACCGCAAGGGCAATTTGGTAAATTGCACCTTGTTGGTTTGTTTCACACCCACGTGTGCACACACTGACCTTGTATGTGTTAGTGTTTGTTTAGAATGGATAGGTGGACCCGGGATCGAAAGATCCGGACTTGGGCTTAAGTTCTTGTCCAAGTTTAGCTTTCAGCACACAAAGGATCGATCCTCTCTGGCTAAGGGATCGATCCTCTTCGTGCCAGAAAGCCTTGTGAATCGTCCTGAAGGATCGATCCTCCCTTGAGGAAGGATCGATCATTTATGAGTCGGTTGGTTTTCCTGCTTCGCGAGGACGGCCGCCGTTGGCCGTCGCTCTCTCCTGTCAGAGAGGGAAGACTTCCCCTCCCTTTCCCCCAGCTTTTCCCCGTTTTCCCGGCTTTCCCCAGGCTTTCCTTCCTTTTCTTTCCTTCCCTTCTCTTCTCTTCTTCTTCCTCCTTTCTCTTCTTTCCCGCGGTGCTCTGTTTCTTCCCTTCTCCGCTGGCGAGCTTCTTCTCCTCCGTTCTCCCTCCTCCGACCACCAAATTGGGTGTTCTTTGGCTCATTGGATTCGTAACAACGAGAGGAAGGCTCCTGGTGTGGTTTGGCAGCTTGTTGGTGGCGCAGGGTAAAACGTGGAAGATGGACCTCTCTATGGGAGAGACAACCAAACTCTCTATGAAAGAGATCACCAGATTTCTATTTAGGAAGAAACCAAAAATCCTATTTTCTTATTCATCAAAAACTAAAACTGCACAAACCCTAAGGCCTCCTTTTATAGAGATAAGGAAAGACCAACTCAACTAAAACATGGACTCAAACATCAAATCCTAATCCTAAAAGCTGGAATTAAATCCGGAATTTAAAAGAAAAGCAATCCTACTCAAAATAGAACTTTGCCAAAAATAGAAACCGATCAAACTGCCAAAAAAGGAATGTTTTTACTAAAACTGCGATTTCAGGCTAGAGGAGAAGGAATTTGACGATCTGACCAGCCGTCATGGAGAGATCAAAGATCTCCGATGATAAACGACGGGCTCGTCGACCCGGTCGTTTCGACTGGTCGCACGCCCCGATCGGATACCCGGATCAAAAGTTATGGCCATCTGACGGTCGGGGTTGTCCGGATTTTGTCCTGCATCATTTGGTGATCAAATCGCGAGGAATCAGCCGAGGAAAAGCAGCTAGGTAGGGTTATACCTACTGATGTTCTTTTCAGGTTTTCTTGAGATCTAGCCGTTGGATCTTGTTGATCCTTGCTTTGTTGGTTTCCTTATACATGTTAGAATAACTGATTTAGGTTTCATGTTAATCAGTTTAGATTTGAGTAGGTTTTATGGATGATTAGTCTCGGATTTCTGGTTTTCTGCTGTTCTTGAGAAACAGCCAGCTTGTGGCGCGTTTTCCGGCCGGCGAGTACATGATCTTGGCTTTTCATAAACATAAGAGTTGTAGAGCTATTCGTTAGCTTTCCCTTACATCTTGTTTCGTAATTTTCTGATTTGTCTATGATTTCTTATGAATTGTTTGCTGAAGGGCTGCGTTGCAGCAATTAATGGGTAAGTTAGTTTGATTAACGATTTTGATTAGCGTTTTCCCGTTAATCCAACCGTTTGATGATTATGAATTTTGGATATGTTGATCCTAGTTTATACACCTACTTGTGGCTAAGTTGGATCTTGAATCCAACATCGTTTGGACGTCGGATCGGCGGGATCAATTAGCCCTTAAGTAGAGGCTTTGAGTGTTTTGAATATAATATTATATTTCGGAATATAATATTATATTGTGTATTGTTCATCATCGTTTTCGGGGTTGCTTCCCGTTGCAGGAGTCTGCGGTCGACGGTCGTGGTACCGTCGTAATGCCGGGACCCGCTGCGGATCGGCTGGCAGCGGTCGGTAGTACCGCTGCAGCGATCCGGTTGACTTATATGATGTTTGCCATACTGTTGCATGCCTATCTCCTATTTGTGTATGTCATAGCATGCATTGTTGATTGTGCATTAGTTGCATTGGTTAGGGCGTGCGTGATCTTTGGGGTCGCCGTCCTGAGGCTGGAAGCTCGGACTTAGCCTTAGGACCGGGGTTGGGTTGTTTGGACTCGGTTGAATTGCAGTGTCCAGTCGATTCGATGATAGGCTTAGAGGACTGGTACACCTGTTGCTTGATGATGATTAGAGGTCGGGTCGGTCTCAAGTCAGGTGTCGAGGATGCCATCGGTGGCGGGTCTTATTCTTTAGGCAGTGTCCGTTCCTGTCAGCAGGGGCATCAGTGTGGGCCCAGTGAAGAACAGGTGACCACAGCTGGAACCCTGCGACACTAGGCGTATCCAGGATAGGCCCAGTCCGTTGGGGTGACCATGGTTGGATATGCCTAGAGATCACCGGTGAATGGTAATGGAACCATTGTAGCTCACTCGAGTCTGGCTTGAGGGCGACACTGTTGCGTTCCCCTCTTCCTTCTGTGTGTCGTAGTTTAGATCCCTACTGAGCTTAGTGTTCACACCTACCCGGGGCTGCGTTTTGCAGATGCAGGCGTCGGTTCTTCTTCTTTGGCCCCTACCGGGCAGTTGGTCGGCGGTGCGGCGGCGCCTGGTGGCTTTTGAGAGGTGGTGATCGTTTACTGCTTTTATCCTATGTTAGTTAGTCTCCTACGGGAGTATGTTGTATTTTGGATCTTCCCCTCTCCGAGGATTTGTATATTAAACACTTTGAGTTTTGATCTGTGATTCGAGGCTTCATTATTATATTATATCTTTAATTGAAGGTGCTTTTGGTGACTTGCTAGGGAGACCAATAGGTTAGAGGGAACCCTCGCCAGCTTTGTTTTCCGCGTTTTGTAGGTTCCGGTTCGCGTCGCCCGGCCCGGTTGGGCTTTCGCGGGTCGGGGTGCGACAAGTTGTCACTACGGGCAATGCATAGTAAAGGTCTCGCAAGACTCGGTAGGAGAATCAAAAGAGAAGACTATAGGATTATAAGATCACAAAAGAAGCATGACTGGATTCATAATATTAATCATCCACATAGAAATCTATATAATCTGAAAATAATATTTGAAGATCCAATACATAGAAAAGAGTTTAACAATGAAGATTAAAAACTATGAACCATTGTTGGAGAAGAAACCCTAATCCTCGCTAGATCATTCGTCCGCCATGCCCGCGGATTACTCGGCCATGGATGGAGATGTCTTCATCTTCTTCCTTTGGGAAACGTCCAGAAAAAGCCTCCAAAAACGTCCAAGAAGTCCCCCTTGGCTTACCCTAACTTTCCTATTTATAGGATCCAAAGATTAGCAAACTCAGGTTAAGTTTAAACCCGTCACTACAAGAAAAAATGATAAAGATCACACTAAAGAAATCACAAAGATGTCAGTTTTAGAAAAAACCGACATAAAGAAAATGAGTAAAGAACTATTTTCACGGTTGGTTCTTTTTAATCACAGTTATTAACAACTGTTATGAATCATGTAAGGCTAATCTCAGTTTTTAACTGTGATTGAAACTATGTAATACTTTGTAATTAGAACACAGTTTTTGTCTGTGATTGAAACTAAAAAATATTAGTTTTTATTTTAAACAACTACAGTATATAATTAAATATTATATAACCCCAGCCGGCCCTTAATTTAACCTTCCCTTTCTAATTTCCTTTTCTCCCCCCTCTCACCCGATCTCTCCCTCGCCACGGCCAAGCTGCGACCCAACCCCTCCAACCTCCGATCTCAATCACAGCCAACCACCTTGCCGGCTCGTTCGTCATCCCCGGCTACGCCACCGTCCAAGCGCCAGAGGCCACCACTGCGCGTACTCTCCTCCCCCGGCGCCGTTCTTCATCGCCCACACCTCCACCGCCCTCAAATCCGGCCGACATCGACATTGCTGCAAAGCACACCGGCAGATACCGTCCTCGCCGCCACTCCTGCCATCCTCGCCGATTGAAGCCACCAAGCTCGGTTGCACTGAAACCCTGATCTCCACCCTCACCGGCGGACTCCGGCGAGCCAGATGCGGCGATACCGTGCAGGCCGAGGTGACCTCTCTCTCTCTCCCTCCTCTATCTCTATCTCCACTACTCATAACCTCTCCCTCCCTAGCCCTAGCTTGTTTGCTGCCGACCCTCCTCCCCGTCACACGCTCTATCTCATGTTGCTCTGTTTGAAATGTAAGAAGGGTTTGTCCTCCCTCCGTAGCCCTAGCTTGTTCGTTGCTGACCCTCCTCCCCGTCACACGCTCTATCTCTTTTGTTGCTGTGTTTGAAATGTAAGAAAGTTTGAGTTTGATCTTGTCTAATGCCATTGTTGAGCAAATCAAAGATCGTGTGTTTTTTCCCTGCAAGCTAGGGCTTCCAATATCAGTGACCAAGTCCTTGTGTGAGGAGACCATTTGTTTAACTTGTAGTGCCTATTCTCTTGCATGTTTCTTCTGTATTTTTCAAGAATGCTAACTGAGTTCCTATACAATCCTCTCTACCTTGGTGGTGATTCATATGCAGGAAGGGTTGTTCCAATTGTTGCCTATGAGATAGCACAAGGTGATATTTACTCTATACTTTTTCCCAAATTTAATTTGGACCAAAGCTATAAATTGAAGCTTGTGGATTTGTATCGCAGCTTGACTAATTATTGGCTTGACATGGGTAGTTATTGGCATTTGTTGTTATGTTGGACATGACTCATCAGCTGGAGCTCATAATTTGAATATATAATTAATTGAATGCATGCAGTTCTCTAGATGAACTTCTATATAAAATCATTTATTTAATTGGGTTGAATTAGTTGTATTCTGATGCTTGCTTGAGATCTTTAATGGCATGTCATGGGTTGTTTTGCAGGTATTGAAGCTGGGGAAGAGCCGCTTCTAAATCTAAAGGTACTCTGTCTGTCTTGACTTTGAGAAGCTGGTAGTTATTTCTACTTCTCTAATTAATGGATTGAGATATTAAATTAATCCATGGACCAGATCAACCATTTATTTGCTACATTCAGGTCCTGCTGGTAAAATATTCTAATCGATCAGGGAGGATGAGATGAATTTGTTTTAAGAAAAGTTCACCTGTACTTGTTACAATTAATCCTGTAGTGTTAACGTACGACAACTCAAACTCAAAAAGGATTATAGCATGATGTAAGTCCTAATCAATCTAGCACGAACTAACAGAGAAGCAGATCATGAATATGTAAAACTTTAATCGTCAAGTGAGAACACTGCCTTGTCAACCTCTGAACTCTATTATCTTTAATTTATATATATATATATATGTTGAACTGGTTTTCAGGGTTACCTACTTGGCAATGGTTTTACGGGTGAGAAAATTGACCTGGCATCTCGGATCCCATATGCTTATGGAGCTGGGATCATTTCACATGAACTATATAGGGTAAGTTGATCTGTAATTTTTCAATCCCTGATGTATGTAGATTGTTCTCATCTTCATGAACATACACTAGTCTTATCCGGGCCTTCTTTCTTTCCTTCCTTCCTTCCTAGCTTCCTGGTTAATACCTATTATGTTCTCGTCTGTAGATGTGACATTCTAACAATTAAATCATGTCTCTTTCTTTGTGATCAGGAAACAGTAAGACATTGCAAAGGAGAAGATTATTCGGATCCTAGCAATCCACTATGTGCCAAAAATCTCAATGCTGTAAACAAGGTATGCAATCTATTGGAACCTTGCCCCGGTTGGCAAGGATGAAGTTGATTACATCCTGCTCTTGTAGTTACTTTCAGAGATCAACGTAGGAGATCTTCAGCGTGCCATGTGCCCCACGGATGAGGTTTTACATAGTAGAAGGTCTCTCATGCAGAAGAAGATTACAGTGTTCATTAATCCACCTCCTCTTCCTGCAGGCCTATATTGCAGAGTAAGTCACCTTCTAATTTCCTGCTTGTAATATATCTATCTCATCTGTAATGCTTTTGGTTGTGCAGACTTATAAGTGAAACAGCTTAAGGATACAATTATAAACGCCTATGTTGTTTCTCTAATCAATCATATTTTCCTTGCAGTCGTATGCTTATTTTCAGCTGTATTATTGGGCAAACAACGAATCAACTTGGGATGCTATGCACATCAAGAAGGTATACGTGTGCTTATTTTCAGTTGTATGCTTTCTTTTCATGTTGTTGGCTTTGATTCACTGACGAGAAGATCAGCAGTTGTCTTTTCTCATCACCACACCTTCCTCTCTTTTTCCTTCATGTTTTTTATTCAGCAATTGGCTTCTCTCTCATTCAACCCTCACTTCAGACTTCTAGCTATTCAGATGTCATCACTTCAAGCCTACAGACTCTCATGCTGCCATTCTATAGTTTACATTGTTTCTGATCATGGCATTTCACTACTTGCAGGTGTATTTGATGATGAAGATCACCACATCTAGTCAATGGCATACGTGACTGATAAGTCACTAATTATTCATAATTAAACCCCTTAAATTACCTTTGTTAGGCCTAGAGTGGTTTTCTTTGATGTCATATTGCTTGATTTCTGGTTTAAATAGGTTTTGCGAAGAAATACAATAGTTTCGGCTAAGAAGATGAATTTATTTGATAAAGACAGCTTCATCGCCTGTCAGGAAAATATTCGCCAGATATTCTGTATAAGTCCAAATATTCTGGAAATGTAGTACATGATAGAAGACATCAAGACGTACAACTTTCATTTTGGACACTTTTAGAGATTCCTGATGGATTGATAGCAGTTTCGAAGAAGATGAAGATATTTAGCTGCTGGAAGACTGGTCCGTCGACGCCCGGGAGAATATTCGCCAAATATTCTAAATAAGTCTAAATAGTGTAAACTCTTCGGGAGCTGACAGAGGACTTCCAATTCTACCTCTTTTGTGTTGGACTCATTCCCAAAGTCCGGACCGGTTGAACCCAGTCGCGACCAGAAGAGGCAGTCAGAATTAAACTAGGAATTCCGAGTTGCACTAGAGGTCCAACTCAACTTAGCCATAACCCTAATTCCGGGATTAAGGGTTTTTATTATATAAAAGGGTTATTCCAGCAAAACTTATAATCTTTTTGTCAATCTTTGGAGGAGGAAGAAGAAGAAGGAGAGGATGTGGATGGTGACAGCTTCCTATTCCAACCCGATGGCTTTCATCCAAAAGATGAGTTGCTAATTCTTATACTTAGGATTATTCATGAAACCCTAATGTAGTTTTCTATCTTCTTTGGTTTGAATCTTGTATTCTTCTCAAGACATGATCCTATGAATTTGCTTTTTATTGTTAATAGAGTTGAGGGAACAGAGTTCCTTGACGTATTCTCAGTCCTACATGATTTCTGTGATTGATTGTAGATATTCATAGGATGGTTTTCATGTGATTTTTAGTTTACCTTTGAGATAGTCTATGCTACGTGAAGATAAGTCATGCTAAGGTCATTAGGAGTAGAATAATTTAATGTAATCGTAGGACCAAAGATGATTTATGCTAAACAAAGATAGATTATGTCGTTGGAAACATAAACCTTATTTTAGGGATTCATGTAAGCTTAAGAAGCTGTGGATTCATAATGTTTAGAGAAGGGAACAAGAGGATAACTAGAGAAGATTGAAGGTGAAACTAGGGCGGATTGAGTAATTCCTAAGTGACCTATCCATTGATTCAAATTGATCAACATTTTATTTCTTTTCTTTATTAGTTTAGATAACTCTATCCTATCTTTGATCCTTTTGCTTAGTTTTAGGGTTTTGAGAATTGATTTTGATTTCCAACGTTTTTCCTGTGGTTCGACTCCGGATTTCACCACTAGTTTACGTAGTAGTTTAGTGATTGAATAAGGATATAAATTTAATATTTGATTGAGGTTAGCAACGTTTTAACGATGACGTTTGCAAGCGATCAATTTTTGGCACCGTTGCCGGGGATTTCGACGGTTAACTAATTGATTTTCTCTTAACTCATTTTCTTTGCTTAGTTAGGCTTTTATCTTTCTTATTTCCCCCTTTCTTTATTTTACACTTTTTAGGAATTTCTGACAATTTTTCTGATTTTTACAGCTACTAAATTTGATTTTCTCGGACTTGGACCTACAACCCATCGCTAAGAGCGATCGGTCGGACACGGGAGCGACCGATCGGGACTGTGTAGTCAGGTAAGTTTTTTTCTAAACTCCGAGTTATTTTATCTAGCTGTTTGAGACGCTTCTGCAAGTTGCACAAAAGCACGCATCAGCGACAGTCGTCTCTTGGACCAGCCCACTGTTTGTATTTCTTATCTTTGGTGTGGTCCTTATTTATGTGATCTTGCATGCATGACTAATTTTTATATGCCACCGGGTGCCATGTCCAATGATGATTTGCCTTTTGGTTATGAACCCGCTTACAATAATGACACATATGATTTCTCAAATCCGGCATATAATTCACATTCATATACTTATAATTCAAATTTTAGAGACCATACATACCCTAGTTGGCAATTCGAAGGTTATCAACCTCCTAACGTTCAACCATGGAACATAGAAACACCAAACCATAATTTTTCTCATAGTTTTGAGCACCAATATCCTCCTCCACAAGCACTCTCTGAACCAACTTTGAACACAATCATGAGTGCACTTGAAAACATGAATGCAAACATCATTGCTAACATGAATGACATGATGACTGAGCTTAAGACTGAGCTTAAGAGCGAAACTGCTTTGTTGAGGAACGATGTTAACTCTAATGATCAATCAATTAAGAATTTAGAGACACAAATGGAACAACTAGCCCACATGGTTGATTTATATTATGAGAATGAGGATTATGCAAATAATTATGTTCTTGCTATTTGTGATGACAATGTCGGTGAAGTTTATCTTTCTAATGATAATGATGCATGCTATAATGCTCGTGATGCTTTGCCAATTCATGATGCTATTGATAATGTTTTGCCGGCGACTAAAAATACTGTTTTGCCAATTTTGGATGATATAGTTGATGATGTTGATGAATGGTACCCGGTTGTACATTCTGGGCCTTACATGTATTTTGGTCATTCTTATGAAGCAAGACTTTATGACGATAGTGGTGATGAGGGTTACTATGCTAAATCACCGATTGTTCATAATGAGTTGAATGATGATAATATTTCTATTTACAATGATCATAATGAGGATGAGGATATGAGTGAGACCCCATGTCGGGAACCTCAAGTTGAACTTTTATATGATAAGGTGAATGATGATGAGGTGCCTATTAGTGATAAACCTAATGAGGATGAGAGTGTTAGCAGTATTCCTTGTCTAGAGTCTCAATTTGAGATTCTACCTTTAATATCATCTCCATTAGTTGAACATTATGAGGAGGAGAAACCTAACATGAGTGAAGGCCATGCCAATTTCTATCGTCCCTTCATAAAAAATCGCATCAAATCTTCTCTACCTGCGCACACTTTGTTTGCTATGGACATTTCTATTTTCTTTGATGAAGCATGCCTGCATACCTTCACCATGATTCAGGCCATGCATTTCTTCACATGGAACCATCGGCCTCCTAAATCTTGTTTCCGGAGCGTCTAGCGAAAGACGTCAAATTACGTGCTTCCTGAGAGGCAACCCAGTTTTTATTAGTTTTTCGAATTTTATTTAATTTTTAGGAGTTTTCACTGATTTTTTTTTTAGAATTTTTCCACAATGTTTTCGTTTTTTTTCAAATTTTCGCCAATTTTCTTTGGACTTCTCTCTCTCCTCCCCTACTGTTCATCGTCCCCGACCTCCTGCTCGTCCCCGAGCCGACGGCCGCCGCCGTCGTCGTCCGACCAATTCCGGCCATCCCCGTCCCTCCAAACCATTACCATAACATCCGCCAACCTTCCACCTATTTAACTCCGTCCTCCTCTTCCCTCGAAACCTCCTCCTCCGACGCCGGCGAGCCCCTCGGCCGTCGTCTTCACCATCACCCACAGCCGTTCACCGCTCCCAAACACCTCCAAAAGCTTCCTCCGGTCATCACGAACCTTCCGCCACCATCAAAACTCAACATTGTCGCCTCTATCTCCGGCGTTCGCCTCTATCTCCGGCGTCCAGCCACCGCGATCTTCTCCCCGCCGGCGACCTTCAATCCAGCGTCTGGGAGCCCAATTCTTCAATCAGCCGCCATAGGATAGTTACTTGGCCTTCCACGATCCTTCCTAGATCCTTGCCAACCTCGATTGTTGTCTGGATCGCCGAAATCAATCTCCGGCCATCACCTCCTCCGCGGCGATCACCTCCGATCTGTCGCGTATAGGTCCCCATTCTTCGATCAGACCACCTTGGAGATATCCTTGGGCTTCCACGACTCCATCCCCACCCTTCCCGTCCTCTGGCGAAGCCGTTTCACCGTTGACCCATCGCCGGCGAGCTTTCAACCGTCCATTCTTCCAGGATGTGATCCACGTACTCCAAAGTTCCTATTTTCGATCAGACGGTATAGATCTTCAATCAGGACCATGTTAAACATTCTTTGATCTTCTAGACGTCCTAGAGCAACATCAGATGTTAAATTCTTCTTATTTTCGCCGATTTTATTTCTGATCTCGCCGCGGACGGCCGCCATGTGTATGATGATGTTTTATGCGGATGATAACTGATGGTTGCTCTGCTTGGATATTTTGGTCTTTTATTTTCTTATCTGTGATGTCTGGAAGATTATTTTTGATGTATTATCTCCTTTACTATTTATCTGTACATGTTATATTTTTATATGATGAATACTTGTACAGATTAATATATCATGAAAATACAAAGGAGACTCTGCCGAAATTTTCTATGATTCTAATACCTTTTTGGACTTTTATTTGTTATATTTGATCGTTTTGGAAAGGTATATATTTCTGTGGCAGGTTATGGTGGGAAGAATGTATTTATTCAATGATGGTGGTGCCTAAACTAAAATTGGAAGAGGGAGAAAAACTATTTTTGCGGCGTTTATTATGGTTATCTCTACCCTTTATTCCTTGCTTTATTTTTATGGTTTAGTGTAATTAGGGACAATTACATTTAAGTTGGGAGTAGCATTCATAAATTTCATGCTTATATTTTTCCGATAACCAACTTTATACACCCTTGAGTTATGTCATGAGAATGAAATTGTGATATTTATTGATGAAAGATGCTTGATTTAGAAATATATTTTATGATTTATTCTGATCTCATATGTGATATAAGACATAGCTAAATTTTTGTTATGCATGATATTATTTCTATACTTCAACACTTTTGCCACGAATTAAGGATGACTTGACATATCCTAATGCACATGTTCACTTCCACACGTTGATGAGTTGAAATTAGATTCTAAGCATGATACTATGATAGAATTATGATCTTATGCTATGTTACATGAAAAATATGCAATTGAAAAAAAAAGCTCTATATGCGAAAAGGGTTTCATACTTAGTAACTGGGCAATGTGCCTAACAAGGTGTGTTGTTCGCGTAAAACAGTTGAAATTCCTGAAAAATGACTAGTTATGATTTGTAGCCTTCATGGTTTGAGCATTAGAGTCTGAAGAGTGTTCTACACTTAGTGCCCTAAAACCGTCTGGTTTGGGAGTCACTGGCTTGAACCTCGTTATACGGACCATGAAGAGAGCTTAAGAAATCATAACATTGCACATGTCATATATGAAACAAAAATGAGAAAAAAAAGATTGCAAAGTAGTGAATGAAAATATCTACTTGGCCAAGTTCGTATTTTTGAATGGTTGAAGTGTTTGGATATAATTGATACTTTGAGACATGTGGAACCCTTTTCACACACAGGAGTGTTAAAGTTTCTTAATTGTAGTTAAATATGTTGAAGTGTTGGAAATATGTTTGGCATGCATTAATTTGCTATTGTTTTGTCTTGCTATGGGTAGAAGAATATATTCATGGATATGATTTCTATTTCATGCATTAAAGTTTATGAGTATTGTGATTGACTTTTAATGATATATTCAAGGGCTGTATAGATGTTTGTGGGTGTCATCCCTGAAAACCCTCAGCAGACTATAACTCCTCCACTGGGGTAACCCAGGGGTTTAAAGGCTTGTTGCACATGCTAAGTGCAATCGTGAGACCTACGAAAGTGGCTAGTTAGATTTATTGCTTTCTTTTTATATTTTCTTTGCTCGAGGACTAGCAAAGTGTAAGTTGGGGGGTGTGATAAGTCACTAATTATTCATAATTAAACCCCTTAAATTACCTTTGTTAGGCCTAGAGTGGTTGTCTTTGATGTCATATTGCTTGATTTCAGGTTTAAATAGGTTATGAGAAGAAAAACAATAGTTTCGGCTAAGAAGATGAATTTATTTGATAAAGACAGCTTCATCGTCTGTCAGGAAAATATTCGTCAGATATTCTGTATAAGTCCAAATATTCTGGAAATGTAGTACATGATAGAAGACATCAAGACGTACAAATTTCATGTTGGACACTTTTAGAGATTCCTGATGGATTGATAGCAGTTTCGAAGAAGATGAAGATATTTAGCTGCTGGAAGACTGGTCCGTCGACGCCCGGGACAATATTCGCCAAATATTCTAAATAAGTCTAAATATTGTAAACTCTTCGGGAGCTGACAAAGGACTTCCAATTCTACCTATTTTCTGTTGGACTCATTCGCAAATTCCCGACCGGTTGAACCCAGTCGCGACCAGAAGAGGCAGTCAGAATTAAACTAGGAATTCCGAGTTGCACTAGAGGTCCAACTCAACTTAGACATAACCCTAATTCCGGGATTAAGGGTTTTTATTATATAAAGGGGTTATTCCAACAAAACTTATCATCTTTTTGTCAATCTTTGGACGAGGAAGAAGAAGAAGGAGAGGATGTGGATGGTGACAGCTTCCTATTCCAACCCGATGGCTTTCATCCAAAAGATGAGTTGCTAGTTCTTATACTTAGGATTATTCATGAAACCCTAATGTAGTTTTCTATCTTCTTTGGTTTGAATCTTGTATTCTTCTCAAGACATGATCCTATGAATTTGCTTTTTATTGTTAATAGAGTTGAGGGAACAGAGTTCCTTGACGTATTCTCAGTCCTACATGATTTCTGTGATTGATTGTAGAGATTTATAGGATGGTTTTCATGTGGTTTTTGGTTTACCTTTGGGATAGTCTATGCTACGTGAAGATAAGTCATGCTAAGGTCATTAGGAGTAGAATAATTTAATGTAATCGTAGGACCAAAGATGATTTATGCTAAACAAAGATAGATTATGCCGTTGGAAACATAAACCTTAGTTTAGGGATTCATCTAAGCTTAAGAAGCCGTGGATTCATAATGTTTAGAGAAGGGAACAAGAGGATAACTAGAGAAGATTGAAGGTGAAACTAGGGCGGATTGAGTAATACCTAAGTGACCTATCCATTGATTCAAATTGATCAACATTTTATTTCTTTTCTTTATTAGTTTAGATAACTCTATCCTATCTTTGATCCTTTTGCTTAGTTTTAGGGTTTTGAGAATTGATTTTGATTTCCAACGTTTTTCCTGTGGTTCGACTCCGGATTTCACCACTAGTCTACGTAGTAGTTTAGTGATTGAATAAGGATATAAATTTAATATTTGATTGAGGTTAGCAACGTTTTAACGACGACGTTTGCAAGCGATCAGTGACATCTTAATGGAGACAGATTTGTTTAGCTTTTCTTACGTTCTTTGTTTTCGTTGTTGAGATGATGCAAACCTAACTTTTAGCGAATTAGAGTTATTGTTGATTAACTTTTCTTTTTGAGATTGAGGATTCTGGGTTAGCTTGTATATAAAGAATTAATTTATTTTTGATGTACTACGACTCATTTGACAGTTTCAATATATATTATGAGTTTTGTTAGTTGCATTATTGTTTTGTATACATTGCACTTGTGGTGATGTTTGAGAAAATAGTTTTAGGTTTGGTAAATGAAAATATTGCGTTTTGGCAGTGATTGAATAAGGAGACAATCACAGGTTTTTGAAAAAACTGAGATCTAAAATGGTTATAGATCACAGCGTTGTTGGGTTTCCATCTCAGTTGTTGGCTGAGATCTAAACCGTTTAATAGGACATGACTAAATTGTTTTCATCTCAGTTTTTAACCATTAATCACACACATTAACCGTGATTGAAACCTATAATACATCTCAGTTTTTAAACGTGATTGAAACCTATAATACATCTCAGTTTTTAAATGTGATTGAATAAAACTACTTTCAATCACACCTACATAAATCACGATTTGAAAACCGTTATGGATGTTAATAGATCACAGGGAAAAACCGTGATTAAAAGCCTTTTTTCTAGTAGTGCGTTATACGCCCCTGGCTGGTCTGGCGGTCGACCGTGAGACCCTGACGGTCGACCGTGAGGTGCACAATTTATTTTGACAAGCTGCGGTCGATCTTCGCATCAACCCTGCGAAGTATTTTCCTTGACAGAGGCTGACAGTCGATGCCACGGTCGATGCGACGGTCGACCGTGAGCATCTGACGGTCGACCGTGAGGATTTTCGGGCTCCACAGTCGACCGTGAGGATTTGACAGTCGACCGTGAGGATTTTTGAGCGCGACGATCGACCGTGAGATCTGACGGTCGACCGTCACTATTCATTCAGCACTGCGCACTGGTACGAAAAATGTTGTAACTTCCTCTACGAAACTCGGAATCATGAACCGTAAAATTCTCCAGAAAGTAGACTTCAAGAGCTTTCCAATGGTATATGGCACATCATCTAGTTCTTTTTGAAAAGATACAGTTTAATCCTTGAAGTTGACCCATATAATCTTTTCAGCTTCTTTCAGCTCCAATTTTCTGCATTTTCCAAGCAACTATGTGAAATATCATATAGTATAAAAATAGTGCTAAAGAAGTAAATTAAGGGTGAAGATATAGAAATTGAGATGGTTATAACGTTGTTCAGAGTGCAATTTCATGCACTTATCAGACACGAAGTCCATCGTGATGTACTCCCACTTCCACTCAGCTAGTGAAAGTGGCTGAAGTAACCCCGGAGTCTGCTGGTGCTCTGCCTTGACCTTCTGACAGGTAAGGTAGCACGATACGAACTCTATTACTGCCCTCTTCATCCCGCACCACCAGAACTGCCGCCGCATGTCCTGGTACATCTTGTTGCCCCCGGGATGAACTACACAATGAGAGTGATGGAACTCTCATAAGACGTCGTCTCGTAGAACTGGATCTGCAAAAATAGCTACTCTTCCTCTGAATCGTAGCCCTCCGTCTGACGATACTGTCCAGTCCTGGTCTGCGCCCTCTGTGCCTGTCGATGTGCGCAACTCCTCGAGCTCTGCATCACTATGCTGCGCCTCTAACACTCTAGCTAGGACTGCTGGCATACTCTGTACAGTGTAGAGAAAGTTGCTGGATCCCTGATCCTCAAACTCAAGCCCCAACTGCCCCACTGTCTCTAGAGCCTGCCACTGCCGTGCTGACAACCCTGCAACTGCTGCTATGGTGGCTCTCACCTGCCTGCTCAGCGCATCTGCTACGATGTTTGCCTTACCAGGATGATAATGCAACTCAAAGTCGTAGTCCTCCAGTAGCTCCATCCAGCGTCGCTGCCTCAGGTTGAGGTCACGTTGGGTGAAAACGTGCCTCAACCTCTTATGGTCTGAGAAGACAGAGAACTTCTCGCCATAGAGGTAGTGACGCCAGGTCTTCAGGGCGAAGACCACCACTGCTAGCTCCAAGTCGTGAGTCGGGTAGTTCCTCTCATGGTTCTTCAGCTGACAAGAACCATAGAAAACTATGTGGCCCTCCTGCATAAGGCCTGTCGCGTCCCGACCCGCGTAGGCCCAACCGAGCCGGGCGACGCGAAGCGGAACCTAACCTACTGCGGAAAATTTTAGCGAGGTTTCCCTCAAATCGTAGTGGTTACCCTAACAAACCATAATCATCTTGTATTAACACAAATTACAAACACAAGGACTGAACTGATATAATATTACATGCCTCAAACAGGGAAATTACACATTTATCACTCCCGTAGGAGACTATCTATAACAAAAGGGTACAAAGCTGGAAGATCGCCACCTCTCAAGCACCGCCAGACGCCGCCACGTCACCGAACACCGGCCCGGTAGGGGCGACCGAAGAAGAGCTAGCGCCAGCACCTGCAAAACGCAGCCCGGGTAGGAGTGAGCACTAAGCTCAGCAGGGACACTACACTACGACACTCACAAGGGAGGGAACACAACAGTGTCGCCCTCAAGCAAGACTTGGGTATGCAGCAAGGGTCCCATAACCCCTCTGCCGGTGTCCCTAGGTGTACCCAACCATGGTCACCCCAAGGGACTGGGCCCATCCTGGATATACCTAGTGCGGGTAGGAACAGACACTGCCTGAGCTGGACCCCTCCGAAGGCCCTCAAGGACAAGAACCGACACCGGTTGCACCCACAACATCTGGCTTGAGGCCGACACAACCTCTAAACCTCAAACAACACGTATTCAGGTCAAACTAACCTTATCATCGAAACGACTGAATACGACAAATCAAGACCTGGGCCAAGCTACCCACCACGGCCCTAGAGCTAGATCCGGGTTACCCGAAAACCCCAGATCGGCAACGCCCTACACAAATGCAACTAATGCACAACACAATGCATGTATGAACATGCGCAGGATAATACTGATAGACATGCAACAATATGTGATGATATACAATAACAAGGTCTAGGCACGACACCCTGCCGGGCCGGGGTGGTGAACAGAAATAAGGTCTAGGGACTGCTGCAGTGGTACCACCACCAACTGCCAGCAGTCCACCACAACACCTGCACCGGGAAGCAGCCCCGCAAACAACAGCTTATAGACATAGCAAATAAAGCCCTCGGCGCACGCAGGCATGCAAAGCTAGGAAAAGCTGTAGGGCTACTCGCCCGTTTATTCTAAACATCTCGGGAGTTATCACTCTCCCGGTTCACCACTGCCCTATTATAGGGCTAGCATGCTTAAACATATGTACCAGGTATTAAGACAGTAAAGAAAACTGTCATACAAAGCCCCGCGGGCAAAAACCCACTTAAAAACACCCTTCAGCCACTAAGGAATCGATCTCCCTTCTCAAGGGGATCGATCTCCTTAGCACTTAGGGAAAACTCGTCCCTGTCAACCGAAGGAGATCGATCTCCTCCTCCAGACATACCATAAGGGATCGATCTCCCTTCTCAAGGGGATCGATCCGAATGGGTTCTCCGGCGTACTCCCGGCGAGGAATACCGCCGAAAAACACATCCAAACTTAACCAAACTCTGGGATCTGATAGATCAAGATCCCACGAGTCCAATACCGGCGAAAACACGAGAAATAAACATGTATACGGAGAGATCTAAGCAACAGAACATGAATCAAATCGGAAAACTCAAAACCCCGAAATAAAAGTAGGTAGGAATCCCTACCGGAGTAAGAGCGGCTTAAATCCAAGCAGCTAGGCCTTAGATCTTCCTCAAACGAGCTCAGATCCAGCAAGAACGCGGTTTAAATCTCGGAAATCCCAAAAAAAAATCAAAGGATAACGATCTGGTTTGTTTTATAGACAAATGAACCGAAATAAGGGAGATCGATCTCCCTATGAGAAGAGATCGATCTTCCTTGCCAGAACGGGTTTGACTTTTTGGCACAAGAAGATTGATTTCTTAGCTAGAGATGATCGATCCCACTTGTCCAGAAAGCTAGACTTGGGCCAAAACTCAAGCCCAAGCCTGGATCTTTCGATCCCGGGTCCCACTAACCATTCTAAGCAAACATTACCACAAACATGGTCAGTGTGTGCACACGCGTGAGTGTGAAACTAGCCGACAAGGTGCAAGTTACCAAATTGCCCTTGCGGTCCACAGTAAGCCAAAGGAGTAGAGGGACGGGTCCTCACATCCTAATACCCTTAAAGGAAATCTCGTCCCGAGATTCGATAAGGGTAGGGCTCGGAAGCAAAGAAATAGCTACACTAGAAGACAGGATAAAAGTTACCTCGAGAAGGGAACAAGTGCGGATACTCCTGCCGCATGCGCGCCTCGCGCTTCCAGGTCATCTCCTCGATGCCTCTGTGCCTCCACAGTACCTTGACCAAGGGAATCGTCTTGCCCCGCAAAACCTGATCCCTCCGGTCAAGTACGCTAACAGGCTGCTCCACAAACGTCGCATCTGACTCAAGCTCGATGTCGTCAACTCTGACGACATGCGATGGGCGGGACGATACTTCCTCAGCATCGACACGTGAAAAGTCGGGTGCACAGCAGACATATGCTGAGGAAAGTCCAAGCGGTAGGCTACCTCGCCGACCCTCTCCACGATCTCAAACGGCCCGACGAACCTCGGGGCCAACTTGCCCCCACTGCCAAACCTGACAGAACCTCTGTACGGTGCTGCCCGCAGGAACACACTGTCGCCAACTGCGAACTCAAGCGGTCGTCGCCTCTGATCTACGTAACTCTTCTGCCGATTCTGAGCTGTCAGAAGTCTCTGCCTGATCTGCACTAACCTCTCTGACGACCTCCTGACGATGTCTGGACCGGTGAGCGAAGCCTCTCCAACCTCTGTCCAGCACACTGGGGAACGACACGGCCTACCGTACAACGCCTCGAAAGGTGCTACTCCAAGACTGGACTGGTAGCTGTTGTTGTAGGCGAACTCTACCAAGGGAACGTGCTCCTCCCAGCTGCCTCCTGCGTCGAGGACACATGCTCTCAGCATGTCCTCCAAGATCTGGATCGTCCGCTTTGACTGCCCGTCTGTCTGTGGATGAAACGCCGTACTGACGGTCAGGAGTGTGCCAACTGCCTCCTGAAAGCCCCGGCAGACCCTGCTGGTGAACTTGGGGTCACAGTCTGACACAATAGATACAGGAACCCCGTGTAGTCTGACTACCTCTCGGACATACAAATCGGCCAACCTGTCAGACGTGTCTGTCGTCCGCATAGGCAAGAAGTGCGCCGATTTGGTCAATCGATCAACGATGACCCAAATCGCGTCATTCCCCCTAGGAGACCTCGGTAATCCGGTCACGAAGTCCATCGTGGAAGCGGCTGTAGTAACCCCGGAGTCCGCTGGTGCTCTGCCTTAACCTTCTGACAGGTAAGGCAGCGCGATACGAACTCCGTCACTGCCCTCTTCATCTCGTGCCACCAAAACTGTCGCCGAAGATCTTGGTACATCTTGGTGCCGCCGGGATGAACTGCAAAACGAAAGTGGTGGAACTCTCGTAGGACGTCGTCTCGAAGAGCTGGATCTGCTGGAACCGCTACTCTGCCTCGGAACCGTAGCCCTCCGTCTGGCGATACTGTCCAGTCTCCATCTGTGCCCTCTGTGCCTGCTGCTGTGCGTAACTCCTCAAGCTCTGGGTCACTGTGCTGTGCCTCTAACACTCTAGCAAGAATTGCAGGCATACTCTGCACTGCGTAGAGGAAGCTGCTGGATCCCCGATCCTCAAACTCGAGCCCCAACTGGCCCTCCGTCTCTAGAGCCTGCCACTGCCGCGCTGACAACCCTGCAACTGCTGCTCTGGTGTCTCTCACCTGTCTGCTCTGCGCGTCTGCTACGACGTTTGCCTTACCAGGATGGTAATGCAACTCGAAGTCGTAGTCCTCCAGTAGCTCCATCCAGTGTCGCTGCCTCAGATTGAGGTCACGTTGGGTGAAAACGTGTCTCAAACTCTTATGGTCCGAGAAGACTGAGAACTTCTCGCCATAGAGGTAGTGCCGCCAGGTCTTCAGGGTGAAGACCACTGCTGCTAACTCCAAGTCATGAGTCGGGTAGTTCCTCTCATGGTTCTTTAGCTGGCGAGAACCATAGGAAACTGCGTGGCCCTCCTGCATGATGACACACCCCAAACCCTCACCACTGGCGTCGCAGTAGACACTGTAACCCACGCCTCGCTCGGGGACGATCAGCACCGGCGTACTGGTCAACCTGGCCCTCAGCTCCACGAAGGCTCGCTCACAAGCATCATCCCACACGAACGGGACGGCCTTCTGTGTCAGTCAGGTCAACGGCCCGGCGACTCTGGAGAAGTCCCGCACGAACCGCCTGTAGTACCCCGCCAAGCCCAGAAAACTGCGGACCTCGAACACTGTCATCGGTCTCTGCCACTGTACCACTGCCTCGACCTTGGCCGGGTCAACTGAGATCCCTGCTGCCGACACCACGTGTCCAAGCAACCCCACCTGTGCCAGCCAGAACTCGCACTTGGAAGCTTTGGCATAAAGCCGATGCTCTCTAAGTAGCTGCAACACTGTTGCCAAGTGTCGCTCGTGCTCCGCCTCTGACCGGTTGTAGATGAGAATGTCGTTGACGAACACCACCACGAACTCATCTAGGAAGGGCCGGAAGATCCTCTGCATGAGATCCATGAACGTTGCTGGTGCGTTCGTCAGCCCAAACGGCATCACCACGAACTCGTACAGGCCGTACCGAGTCCGGAATGCTGTCTTCGAGATGTCGCAATCCCGAACCCTCAACTGGTGGTAGCCGGTGCGGAGATCGATCTTCGAGAACACTGAAGATCCTCTCAACTGGTCAAACAGGTCGTCGATCCGCGGCATCGGATACCTGTTCTTCACCGTCACCCTGTTGAGCCGCCTGTAGTCTATGCAAACTCGAAGGGTACCATCCTTCTTCTTTGCGAACAACACTGGCGCCCCCCAGGGAGACATGCTGGGACGGATGAAGCCTCTGCTGGTCAGCTCGTCTAGCTGGGTCCTCAACTAACTCTGCTTTGCTGGTGCCATCCTGAAAGCTGGGAGAGAGATCGGTGCGATACCTGGTACTAGGTCGATCTCAAAATCGACCTCTCTGGGCGGTGGAAGCCCTGGCAACACCTCGGAAAACACGTCGGTGTAGTCGCACACGATCCTGGGAAAACTGCGCTGCTGCACTCCCTCAGAACCGGACAGGGACAGGCTGGCCAACAATGCTGATAGCTCGCTGCCACGCCTCCCTACACCGCAAGCAAACGAATCAGCAGAGAACCGATCCCCCAACAACACAAACCGTGTCCCGTCGGGTGTCCAAGCAACCACCCTCCGGCGACCACAGTCGATGACGGCCCGGTATGCTGCCAACCAGTCCATACCGAGTATCACGTCAAAGCCGGTCATGTCTAGCACTCGCAGGTCTAGACAGACCCGGAGGCCTCCAACCTCCAAAGAACAAGATCGGCAGACCCGGTCCACCCTGACCGCTCCGCCGATCGGTGAGTCTACAGACTGTGCCACCCCTAGCCGACTCGTCTTTAACCCTAGCGATGCCACACACATGCTAGCAATGTAGGAGTGAGACGCCCCTGAATCTATCAGCACATCTACTAAAGAACTGGAAAGCTGAAAGATACCTCTGAGAACGGATGGCTCTGCCGCTGCCTGCTGATACTATCGCGGCTGCTGGTACTGCTGCGGCTGCTGGCACTGTAGCGGCTGCTGGTAATGTGGTGGCGGCTGATACAGCTGAACGGTGTCCTGCCGCTCACGAACTGGGAGGGCAAACACCCGCCCCCGATGGCTGCCTCTGCCTCTGGGACGCCCTGGCCCGCGTCCACACCCGCTCCCCTGCCAGGCACCGGACCCTCCGCCTCTACTGGCTTGCGGCATAGCGCTCTGCGCTCCTCGTGAAGGACAGTCTATACGGTAGTGTCCCGGCTGCCCGCAGTGGTAGCAAGTGGGTGACGCGCTGCCAGGCTACCGTCCCTGGTTCCCCACTGACGAAGCCTGCCCAGATGGCCTGGCCGTCAGTAGGAACGGGGCTGGTGGGCTCGGTAGTGGCTGCTGGAACTGCGGTGCACGCTGCGGCCGCTGCTGAAAAGGCCGCTGACGCCACGGCTGCCCCCTACCGAACCCCCCTCTGCCCTGGGGTCACTGCTGCTGTGAGCTGGCAGAGACTGCCGGTGGAACAGCCTGGCGTCTCTCGTCCTGCGACTGCGCCTCCACAACTAAGGCGCAGTTAAGAACTGCTGAGTGCGTCTGGAAGCGGTGGGAACACGTCTGGCGCCGGATCTCTGGACGAAGACCCCACTCAAACTGCCGTTCCCTGGCCATTGAATCTGCTGCCACTGCCACCCGCGAAACGGACCAAGTGCGTGAACTGATGTCGCTTAAATGTGTCACGCACAGCGGTCGCGGTGCAGTATAGTATAAGAGAGGTCGAATCCCACAGAGAGACAAGCAGGAAAGATCCAGAAATACAAATAACAATGAATTGAAGACAAACGAGAACTTAAGAAATAACTAAATTAGATCAAAGGATTTAATGATAATATAAGGTTAACTAAAGATATCAGGATTTTGATAAGGCTAGGCTTTAAGAGTCACTTCACTCGGATTTAGGTTCTTCTCTTCTCAACGGTTCATATAATACTCAGTTAAGGGATTCACATCCCAATCACCTTAACCGGAAGATATGGAATTATAAACCTACCAAAATATATAAATGTCTCTTCTTACGATTGGTTCTTCCTTTTTATAGTTCTAACTTCATCCAACCAAACCTAAGAATACACGATACCGGCTGTCACTAAAGGCAACGCGCAGCAAAAGTTCATCGGGACAAAGCCCTAACTCTAACCGGATCTCTAAGAATACACAATACCAACTCTCACAATCGGCAATGCATAGCAAAGATCTCACGGTATAGAGCCCC
Organism: Narthecium ossifragum; assembly: GCA_963920575.1. NCBI lineage: Eukaryota > Viridiplantae > Streptophyta > Magnoliopsida > Dioscoreales > Nartheciaceae > Narthecium > Narthecium ossifragum. The sequence continues at coordinate 11,524,530 of OY986968.1, forward strand.
AACCTTATCTAACAAGATCCCTAAGAATACACAATACCAGCTGTCACTACGGGCAATGCATAGCAAAGGTCTCACGAGACTCGGTAGGAGAATCAAAAGAGATAACTATGGGATCACAATATCATAAAAGAAGCTTGACTGGATTTATAATAATGTTTAACAACATAGAAATCCATAATCTGAAAATAATATTTGAAGATCCAATACATAGAAAAGAGTTTAACAATGAAGATTAAAAACTATGAACCATTGTTGGAGAAGAAACCCTAATCCTCGCTAGATTATCCGTCCGCCATGCCCGCGAATTACTTGGCCATAGATGGAGATTCCTCCATCTTCTTCCTTTGGGAAACACCCAGAAAAGAGCCTCCAAAAAACGTCCAAGAACTCCCCCTCAAACCCTAGAAAGAGTCCTATTTATAGCCCCAAAGTCTCTCCATCAACGGATTTGATCTAAACCGTTGATTTAATTCACTGGGAACGTCCGATCGATCCTCCTCGGGATGTTGGATCGATCGGTCTCATTAAAATCTTCAACTTCTATTTACGCCCGTGTCCGATCGATCGAACTATGGGCGCTGGATCGATCGGATGCGTAAAAATCCACCTTCTCTGGCTATTTTTGAGTCCAATCGATCCAACTATAGGTGCCGGATCGATCGGACCCCTTAAGATGGATGGAAGGATCGATCGGACCATGTTCAGCCAAAAAACACATGTTTTGTCACGATTCTGCGTGGTCCGATCGATCGGCGGATCACTCGGACTTCCAGCTTATTTTATGTTCTGCCATTCAGACTGCGTCATCGGTACTAAAATTGCCGTAACTTCCTCTAGGAAACTCGGAATCACGAACCGTAAAATTCTCCAGAATCTAGACTTCAAGAACTTTCCAACCATATATAGCACATCATCTGGTTCTTCATGAGAAGGTACAGATTAATTTTTCAAGTTGATCCATATACTCTTTTCAGCTTCTTTTAACCCCAATTTCCTGCATTTTCCAAACAACCATGTGAAGCAACATATAGATGTAAAAATAGTAATAAAGATGCTATTTAATGATAATAATCTAGCAATTGAGATGATTATAAGGTTGTTCAGAGTGCACTTTCATGCACTCATCACACCCCCCAACCAGCTTATTGCTAGTCTCTAGCAATTCAAAGCGCATAGAATATAATTAAGCACACTAACGGTTCAAGGATGTAGACATGCATGATAAAAATTCTATCTTATCAAGTCGATAGTGTTTTATGCAGTACAGAGCATGGAAACTTCTTATACTCATACACATACTACCAACACATGAAATCAACTTCTACACATCAAAACATGCTAATCACCATCCAGAAGAACACATGTGACGTGACAAATAAATGTTACGTACAGAAGCAACTTTTACCCACCATTAGTCCAAACACACTACTATCTTCATGACCAATCATCCAACCCTCGCACTTTAAGTATAGCATGCTCTTTCTTTCTCTTTTTCTTTTCAACTATCAGACACTTTGCCTTTTTACGCGAGCACTCTCCGCTTCTTGAGGCGCAGAGACCCGGTTACTTAGCAAAACACTTAATAGTTTTTTTTTTTTATAGCTATAAGTGGTTCTACCTTTTTACGCGAGCTCCCTGCTTCCTGAGGCAAGAACACCCGGTTACTCAGTAGATCACTTATTAGTTGTTTAGGCACAGCTTGAACAAGCTCCAGAACTTTTTCTCTTTTTTTTCTCTCATGCAATACTCAACACTAGCTAATGTTGAAATCATGGTCTCGATTGACAATAGCATGTTCATTCCTCTAGTGAGTATAATTACCACTGCACATAAGGTGTTCGTGTGTGGATCACATGATGTTATACGTTCAGGTTATCACGCATGTAATCAATGTATTGGTCAATCCATATGAAAGCAACATGCATAATAAGCATAAAAATTTCAGCTCATGTACAATTTCTAGCAACATACTCAATTCAACACTATTAAACTCAATAAGGTAGCATGCATAAGGTCATGCATGCCTACACCCCCCAACCTGAAATTCACATTGTCCTCAATGTGTGCTAATCATGTAAATAAGCAGAAGGGTGTTGGCTGAATTGTCATATATAGCATAAATAAAAATAGGAAATCGAAATAAGAGCGAGGCCACCTGACAGATTAAGCAAATATCTCCTCAAGGCTCCTCATGGTGGCCGAAATCTTCATCCTAATGATGGCTGGCCAAAATCTCGAACAGAAGGCAGGGACTGCTCGAGCACCTAAAAACAAAAGCAAAACAACCGAAAACAAAAGCAAACATGCAAGCACACAATATAAAAATAACTCAAGCATTCTCAAGCATACAAGAAAGCAAATCGAGCAAGCTAAACTACTGTATACAAAACAAGGATTTTTAACCGTGCCCTAGCACGATGATATGCAAAATCAGTAAGTGCCATGACATGAAGGGTTAACCTTAGTAGGATCACCAAGGGTAATTCACCATGTGAATCCAAGTGGCACATTACAAGTGGAAGAACTAGCTTTTGCATTCTAACACCAATAAACAAGGTAGCTAGATCTCTCAAATAGAAATATGTATCATCATTATGTTCAAGCGTCAGTAGCTCATTCAATGACCTATCAATAATGTCATCATTGTGCTCAAGTGTCTGTGACTCATCCAATGACCTATCAATAATGCCATCATGCTCGTGGTCAAGGATGGTAAGATCACAAAATCTGAAATAAATCCGTCGAAGTTTAAAAATATCTATCAAGGTCATGTTCTTCCTAACTATCCAAGGAGATGAAATAAACACTAGAAATATACCTCGCGGCTTAGAAGCAATGACTTGAAGTTCAGCCGATGGAGGTTCAACGAATACCTGGTCCTGGTGGTCTTGGAAGTCGTCTAGATCTTCCTCGTTGCTGGCCGGTCCGTACTGGAGTACTTCGTCTTCTTCCATATGATGTGTCCATCCGAGTTCGTGCACGCTAAAAGATGTGATTACCTCGCATAGTTGGCGTGCTTTCTCCTCGCCCTTCATAAGTAACTGCAGAAAGAAAGAGTCAAAATTAGGCTTGGTTTTAGCCTCCTTAAGTAAGTCCAAAATCTCTGTCATAGAAAGTTGAGCAGAAACATGTGCATCTTCATCATCAGAGGCATGAACATGTGTATTACTAACATTGGAATCATGAGCATGTGCATAGTGAATGTTAGTATCATGAGCATGCATATTAGTGCTAAAATCATGTACATATGCATCACACACATTAGATTTAATAGCTTGTGCATCAATAGGACTAGAATTTTGAACCTGCACACTAGCACTATAGTCATGAACATATACATCATCAACATGAACATCTTGAGTATGAGCACCATAAGCATTAAAATCATGGATGTATGCATCAGAAGCACTAAAGTCATCGACACATGCATCATACGTGTTAGACTCATCAACATCCACATCATGGGAAGTAGCAGCATAAGTATCATGCACATAATCATCATAAGCACTAGGATAAGAGTAGAAAGGCTCATTGTGTTGCAAATAGCAGTTGGACGTTAAGGCGACATTGGGATGCTTGTAGAATTTGGCAGTGATATAGGCATGATAATCATCCCAACGCTCCGGAACTGTCTGTGTATGAGTCGTCTCAACAAGCTCATCCAAGTGCTTCATAGCTTCATTAGGATCAATCTGCAAAAACTGACCCTTGCATCTTGTTTCAAGAATTTGACGTTCATGCTCAGTTAATCCATAGTAGAAATAGCTAACTAAATGCCAATTAGGATAACCATGTTGAGGGCATGAAGTTATTAAACTGTTAAATCGCTGCCATGCATCACATAATGTCTCATCATCCTTCTGTGCAAAGGATGAAATCTTTGTTTTCAATGCATTACTCATATAAGTAGAACGATACTCATTGACAGAAACATGACTCGTTCTATTCTCTTCTCTCAATTCGTATATGCTTTTCTTACGAACTGTTGTTTGAGACATTCCATCTCTCGACTTCATAGAACATGATCTCAAATAGTATTGATATAATTCATTTTCCATCCTCTTTTTTTTCAGTTTTTTTTTCGGTTTTTTTTTTTACCAAGTAAAAATAAAACGAAAATTCAAAACAAAACTAAAAAGAAAATAAAGAAAACTAAGGAAAAAGAAATAAAAATCCAAAGAAAAGGGAACATAGTTACCGCCTTCGATGTCTTCAATCATCGTAATCTGATAATTCTGGCGCTTTTCTGAACCGTCTCCCCGGCAACGGCGCCAATTTTTTATGTCGCTCAAATGTGTCACGCACAGCGGTCGCGGTGCAGTACAGCATAAGAGAGGTCGAATCCCACAGAGAGACAAGCAGGAAAGATCCAGAAATACAAATAACAATGAATTGAAGACAAACGAGAACTTAAGAAATAACAAAATTAGATCCAAGGATTTAATGATAATATAAGGTTAACTAAAGATATCAGGATTTTGATAAGGCTAGGCTTTAGGAGTCACTTCACTCGGATTTAGGTTCTTCTCTTCTCAACGGTTCATATAATACTCAGTTAAGGGATTCACATCCCAATCACCTTAACCGGAAGATATGGAATTATAAACCTACCAAAATATATAAATGTCTCTTCCTACGATTGGTTCTTCCTTTTTATAGTTCTAACTTCATCCAACCAAACCTAAGAATACACGATACCGGCTGTCACTACAGGCAACGCGCAGCAAAAGTTCATCGGGACAAAGCCCTAACTCTAACCGGATCTCTAAGAATACACAATACCAACTCTCACAATCGGCAATGCATAGCAAAGATCTCACGGTATAGAGCCCCAACCTTATCTAACAAGATCCCTAAGAATACACAATACCAGCTGTCACTACGGGCAATGCATAGCAAAGGTCTCACGAGACTCGGTAGGAGAATCAAAAGAGATAACTATGGGATCACAATACCATAAAAGAAGCATGACTGGATTTATAATAATTTTTAACCACATAGAAATCCATAATCTGAAAATAATATTTGAAGATCCAATACATAGAAAAGAGTTTAACAATGAAGATTAAAAACTATGAACCATTGTTGGAGAAGAAACCCTAATCCTCGCTAGATCATCCGTCCGCCATACCCGCGGATTACTCGGCCATGGATGGAGATTCCTCCATCTTCTTCCTTTGGGAAACACCCAGAAAAGAGCCTCCAAAAAACGTCCAAGAACTCCCCCTCAAACCCTAGAAAGAGTCCTATTTATAGCCCCAAAGTCTCTCCATCAACGGATTTGATCTAAACCGTTGATTTAATTCACTGGGAACGTCCGATCGATCCTCCTCGGGATGTTGGATCGATCGGTCTCATTAAAATCTTCAACTTCTATGTACGCCCGTGTCCGATCGATCGAACTATGGGCGCTGGATCGATCGGATGCGTAAAAATCCACCTTCTCTGGCTATTTTTGAGTCCGATCGATCCAACTATAGGTGCCGGATCGATCGGACCCCTTAAGATGGATGGAAGAATCGATCAGACCATGTTCAGCCAAAAAACACATGTTCTGTCACGATTCTGCGTGGTCCGATCGATCGGCGGATCGCTCGGACTTCCAGCTTATTTTCTGTTCTGCCATTCAGACTGCGCCATCGGTACTAAAATTGCCGTAACTTCCTCTATGAAACTCGGAATCACGAACCGTAAAATTCTCCAGAATCTAGACTTCAAGAGCTTTCCAACCATATATGGCACATCATCTGGTTCTTCATGAGCAGGTACAGATTAATTTTTGAAGTTGATCCATATACTCTTTTCAGCTTCTTTTAACCCCAATTTCCTGCATTTTCCAAACAACCATGTGAAGCAACATATAGATGTAAAAATAGTAATAAAGATGCTGTTTAATGATAATAATCTAGCAATTGAGATGATTATAAGGTTGTTGAGAGTGCACTTTCATGCACTCATCATGAACCGAGTGGCATACTACTGCACAGTGACTGAACTGATATAATATTACAAGCCTCAAACAGGGAAATTACACATTTATCACTCCCGTAGGAGACTATCTATAACAAAAGGGTACAAAGCTGGAAGATCGCCACCTCTCAAGCACCGCCAGACGCCGCCACGTCACCGAACACCGGCTCGGTAGGAGTGACCGAAGAAGAGCTAGCACCAGCACCTGCAAAACGCAGCCCGGGTAGGAGTGAGCACTAAGCTCAACAGGGACACTACACTACGACACTCACAAGGGAGGGAACACAACAGTGTCGCCCTCAAGCAAGACTTGGGTATGCAACAAGGGTCCCATAACCCCTCTGCCGGTGTCCCTAGGTGTACCCAACCATGGTCACCCCAAGGGACTGGGGTCATCCTGGATATACCTAGTGCGGGCAGGAACAGACACTGCCTGGGCTGGACCCCTCCGAAGGCCCTCAAGGACAACAACCGACACCGGTTGCACCCACAACAGCTGGCTTAAGGCCGACACGACTTCTAAACCTCAAAACAACACGTATTCAGGTCAAATTAACCTTATCATCGAAACGACTGAATATGACAAATCTAGACCTGGGCCAAGCTACCCACGACGGCCCTAGAGCTAGATCCGGGTTACCCGAAAACCCCGGATCGGCAACGCCCTACACAGATGCAACTAATGCACAACACAATTCATGTATGAACATGCGCAGGATAATACAGATAGACATGCAACAATATGTGATGATATACAATAACAAGGTCTGGGCACGGCACCCTGCCAGCCCGGGGTGGTGTACAGATAAATAAGGTTTAGGGACTGCTGCAGTGGTACCACCACCAACTGCCAGCAGTCCACCACAACACCTGCACCGGGAAGCAGCCCCGTAAAACAACAACTTACAGACATAGCAGATAAAGCCCTCGGCGCACGCCGACATGCAAGGCTAGGGAAAGTTGTAGGGCTACTCGCCCGTTTATTCTAAACATCCCGGGAGTCATCACTCTCTCGATTCACCACTGCCCTATTGTAGGGCTAGCATGCTTAAACATATGTACCATGTATTAAGACAGTAAAGAAAACTGTCATACAAAGCCCCGCGGGCAAAAACCCACTTAAAAACACCCTTCAACCATTAAGGGATCGATCTCCCTTCTCAAGGGGATCGATCTCCTTAGCACTTAGGGAAAACTCATCCCTGTCAACCGAAGGAGATCGATCTCCTCCTACAGAGGGATCGATCTTCCTCGTGACCTGGGACTCACAGCCACCAGCCACCAAGGGATCGATCTCCCTTCTCAAGGGGATCGATCCCGCTCGGGCTGGCGTGACATACCATAAGGGATCGATCTCCCTTCTCAAGGGGATCGATCCGAATGGGTTCTCCGGCGTACTCCCGGCGAGGAATACCTTCGAAAAACACATCCAAACATAACCAAACTCTGGGATCTGATAGATCAAGATCCCACGAGTCCAAAACCGATGAAAACACGAGAAATAAACATGTATACGGAGAGATCTAAGCAACAGAACATGAATCAAACCGGAAAACTCAAAACCCCGAAATAAAAGTAGGTAGGAATCCCTACCGGAGTAAGAGGGGCTTAAATCCAAGCATCTAGGCCTTAGATCTTCCTCAAACGAGCTCAGATCCAGCAAGAACGTGGTTTAAATCTCGGAAATCCCAAAAAAAATCAAAGGATAACGATCTCGTTTGTTTTATAGACAACTGAACCGACATAAGGGAGATCGATCTCTCTATGAGAAGAGATCGATCTTCCTTGCCAGAACGGATTTGACTTTTTGGCACAAGGAGATCGATCTCTTAGCTACAGAGGATCGATCCTACTTGTCCAGAAAGCTAGACTTGGGCCAAAACTCAAGCCCAAACCCGGATCTTTCGATCCCGGGTCCCACTAACCATTCTAAGCAAACATTACCACAAACATGGTCAGTGTGTGCACACGCGCGAGTGTGAAACTAGCCGGCAAGGTGCAATTTACCAAATTGCCCTTGCGGTCCACAGCGAGCCACAGGAGTAGAGGGTCAGGTCCTCACAAGGCCACATCGCAAACCCTCACCGCTGGCGTCGCAATAGACACTGTAACCAACGCTTCGCTCGGGGACGATCAGCACCGGCGTACTGGTCAACCTGGTCCTCAGCTCCACAAAAGCTCGCTCACAAGCATCATCCCACACGAACGGGACGGCCTTCTGTGTCAGTCTGGTCAACGGTCCGGCAACTCTGGAGAAGTCCCGCACGAACCGCCTGTAGTAACCCGCCAGGCCCAGGAAACTACAGACCTCGAACACTGTCCTCGGTCTCTGCTACTGTACCACTGCCTCGACCTTGGTCGGGTCAACTGAGATCCCTGCTGCCGATACCACGTGTCCAAGGAATCCCACCTGTGCAAGCCAGAACTCACACTTGGAAGCCTTGGCATAAAGCCGATGCTCCCGAAGTAGCTGCAACTCTGTCGCCAAGTGTCGCTCGTGCTCCGCCTCTGAATGTGAGTAGATCAGAATGTCGTCGACGAACACCACCACGAACTCATCTAGGAAAGGCCGGAAGATCCTCTGCATGAGATCCATGAACGCTGCTGGTGCGTTCGTCAGCCCAAACGGCATCACCACGAACTCGTACAGGCCGTACCGAGTCCGAAAAGCCATCTTCGGGATGTCACAATCCTGAACCCTTAACTTGTGGTAGCCGGTGCGGAGGTCGATCTTCGAGAACACTGAAGATCCTCGCAGCTAGTCAAACAAGTCGTCGATCCTCGGCATCGGATACCTGTTCTTCACCGTCACCCTGTGGAGCCGCCTGTAGTCTATACAAAGTTGAAGGGTACCATCCTTCTTCTTTGCGAACAACACTGGCGCCCCCCAGGGAGCCATGCTGGGACGGATGAAGCCTCTACTGGTAAGCTCGTCTAGCTGGGTCCTCAACTCACTCTGCTCTGCTGGTGCCATCCTGAAAGCTAGGTGAGAGATCGGTGCGGTACCTGGTACCTGGTGCCATCTTGAAAGCCTTCAAACGCCCAAAACGGTGGCCGGAAGAGGGAGAACGGAGAAGAAGAAGGGGCTATCGGAAAAACAGGGGAAACAGAGCTGAAGGAAGAAGAAGGAAGAAGAAGGAAGAAGGAAGAAGGAAGAAGAAGGAGAAGGAGAAGGACAAGAGGAAGAAGGGGAAAAGGAAAAGCCAGGAAAGGGGGAGAGGATAAGGAGGAGGGAGAGGAGAGGAGAGAAAGTCCTCTCTCCCTCTGACAGTGGAGAGCGACGACCAATGGCGGCCGTCCTCTCAAAATTCACCGCCAAGTCTTTCTGGCACAGGAAGATCGATCTTCTTTTCAAGGAAGATCGATCTCCTTAGCAAGGAAGATCGATCTCCTTAACAAAAAAGATCGATCTTCTTTGCCTAGAAACACAAACTTGGGTTAAAACACGAGCCCAAGCTCGGATCTTCCGATCCCGGGTCAACCTAACCATTCTAATCAAACACTAACACAAATAGGGTCAATGTGTGCACACACAGGTGTGGAACAAACCGACAAGGCGTAATTTACCAAATTGCCCTTGTGGTCTACAACGAGCCACGGGCCCGACCCAGGCGGTCGACCTAGGAATAGAGGGATAGGTCCTCACCCCTGAGGTCTACGATCATGGTCTTCCAGAAGAACTGGTCACATGATGGGTCACGCTCAGTAAACAGGAAGCCAACACTGCTGACTCACAAGCAGGAAACCGGCACTGTTGGCAGAGAATGACACCACTGAGTAGGCACACCCTTTAGTCAAGAGTCGTCACAACTGGAAACCGGCTACACCTCAAAACCCGACTCGAGGCCGACACGACCTCTACAATTATCAATCAACATGTGTTCGAGTCATCTAGGCCTATTATCGAATTCGACTGAAGACCACTATTCAGACCTGGACCAAGCTACCCAACCCCGGTCCTAGGGCTAATTCCGAGCTTCCAAGCCTCGGGACGGTGACCCACAGATCGCCTACGTCCTAACCTTATGCAACTAATGCACAACCAGATGCATGCTATGCACATACGTAAGAAAGCAGATAAGCATGCAACATTTGTGACGATTAAAGAAACAAGGTATGGGCTCAGCACCCTGCCGGCCCGGGATGATGAATAGTAAAAACAGGCCAAGGAGCTGCTGCAGTGGTAACCCCACCAACTATAGCCAGTCCGTGAAAAGACAGCATGTTACGGTAAGCAACCCCGACAAAGAAGATTAGCAGTAAAACATGCTATCTAAACATCCCGAGAATCGTCACTCTCCCAGTTTACCACTACCCCTCATTATGGGGCTAACATGCTCAAGATTATCTACAAGTTATAAAGCTGTAAAGAAAACCGCATACGCGAAGCCCCGCGGGCAAATCCATTGAAAACGCCTCTCAGCCACCAAGAGATCGATCTCTCTCCCAGAGAAGATCGATCTTCTTAGTGTTTGGAAAGCCTCGTCCCAGTCAACTGGAGGAGATCGATCTTCTTCATGACTCAGACCCCGCCGATGCCAGCTAAGCAAGGATCGATCTTCTCCAATAGAAGGATCGATCCCGCTCGGGCTAGGCATGACGTCCCACAAATGATCAATCTTTCCTCAAGAAAGATCGATCCGGATGGGTTCACCGGCGGACCGTCGGCGAAAAATACCGCCGAAAAACTCCACCACATCCCACAAAACTTTGGGATCTGGTAGTACGAAAGACCACGAGTCCAAAACCAAAGATTTCATTGAAAACAAACATATATATAATCAGATCTAAGCAAAACAAACCACAATCAAACTCAAACCTCACAAATTCAGAAAAACAAGTAGGTAGGATCACTACCTAGACTAGAGCAGCTTCAATCCCAGCTGCTAAGCCTTGGATTGTCCTCAACCTCCTTCAAATCCAGCCGGATCTCAGCTCAAGAACGCGGATTTGCAAAAGTATCAAAGAAGAGGGTTTCGTTCATTCTATAGATGGACGAACCGACCTATGAGAGATCGATCTCTTCTCAAAAAGTGATCCATCTTTCATGACGAACCGACTTAACTTTGTGGCGCTAAAAGATCGATCTCCTTAGCAAGGGAAGATCGATCCCCTTTGCCCAGAAAGCTAGACTTGGGCTAAAATACAAGCCCAAGCCAGGATCCTTCGATCCGGGGTCCACTTAACTGTTTTAATCAAACATTTACACAAACACGGTCAGTTTGTATACACACGAGTGTGAAACAAACGAACAAGGTGCAATTTACCAAATTGCCGTTGCGGTCCACAACGAGCCACGGGCCCAGCCCAGACGGTCGGCCCAGGAGTAGAGGGGCAGGTCCTCACAGGCTGCTTCCCGTTGTTTGCTTCCTTTGTGAACTGGCTGGCAGCTTGTGGTGTTACCACTGCAGCAGTTCCTCGACCTTACTTATCTGTTTACCACCCGAGGCGGCAGGATGCCGAACCCAGACCTTGTTTATTATATCATCACAAGTGTTGTATGCTTACCTGCTTATCTGTGTGTGTTCATAGCATGCATTTTTTATTGTGCATTAGATGCATAAGGATAGGGCAAGGGCGATGGGTTGATCGCCGATAAGAGGCCTTCGGGTAGCTCAGATTTAACTCTAGGATCTGGGCTGGGTAGCTTGGTCTAAATTTGAATGGTTGTGTTCAGTCGAATTCGATCATAGGCCTAGATAACTTGAACATATGTTGGTCGATGATTTAGAGGTCGTGGCGGCCTCCAGTCGGGTTCTGAGGTGTAGCCGGTGTCCGGTTCTCTTGTCTATTGAGTAGAGGGTGTGCCTACTCAGCGGTGTCGGTTCTTGTCGAACAGTGCCGGTTTCCTGCTCGTGAGATGGCAGTGTGACGCGCCCAAACCACTCGTCGCAAAAGTGACTAGGGCGTCGAGATTACAATATATACCGAATCCTAACTAACTACTACGTAGTTAGTGGGAGTCCGGGTCGATCCACAGGGAAATGATAATTGATTAACGTACTCGATAGATAACTCCCAATAATAGCTAAGATAATTTGGGTTTGAGATTAATGACGATTAAAGTAATTAACTAAGTAGAGAGAGATAAAACTAATATGGAGAAGCCTTGGGATTTCCATTTCATTGTAGGTTCTAGTGTAGCCTCCTAAGGAATTAATGTGTGTAATCCAATTGGGACAATCGAAATCTAGAAGTCGACAAGCGGGTGGTTAGCCTCACTTATCGGTCAACGGAAGTTGGCTTAGAATCATCCGTCGGAGAAAAATCACATTCACAAAGTCAACGAATTAGTGATTAGCTTCTATCGTCACTAACGAACCTTCGATTAAGATCGATTCGTCGCAAGAAAAAGATGTTGTATGGAATCGGGCATTGGATTGAGGTGATTCTAGCACCTCGAATCCAATGCAAGAGAGAGATAAAATTGGTCCTTTAATTAGAAAGATAGGGATGGTTCTAGCATCCCTAAACTCTAACCTAGGGCTATTCATCCTTCCAATGTAGTTGGATGTGTTTTTAGCACATCCAACTCATTGGGGCATAACAACAAACACCCATCATGCACAAGTTCTAGCTCATACCAAATAAAGGCATTCATCCATTCAACAAATAAGATCCAAATACAAAGATAGAGAAATCATGCTCAAATCCATACAATAGATCATCCCCATAGATTACACATCAAAAATCCTTAAGAACTACAAAAGATTCCTACAACTACATGGAAATTCCAAGAGAAAGGAAGCTAGCTACTCATCTTGGATGGATCCATGGATGAAGGTTGATGAAGCTCTCCTCCCATGAATCTCCTCCAAAAAGTCCTCCTCTCAATTGGGTAAAAATGATCTAAAAGAAGAAAAGCTGAGAAAGAAGTCTAAGAGAAGATCCCCTAAATCCCCCAAAAGGGGTCTATTTATAGTAAACAAGCCTCCCCCACTCGGATTAGATCTGGACCATTGATTTTGCTCGCCTGGCACAAAAGGATCGATCTTTATAGGGTAGAGGATCGATCTTCCTCTTCCGTGTGATCGCTGGTCCCGTGGAAGATCGATCTTCCTATAGATGAGGATCGATCTTTGCTCTTGAGTTCTGGCTGCGCCCCGATGAAGATCGATCTTTTAGTAGACAAGGATCGATCCTCTAGAATGTCGCACTCTGTCATCTCTTTCGCCCGTGAAAGATCGATCATGCACTTGGGAAAGATCGATCCTTCCAAAACTTACGCTCTGTCACTGAAAAATACTCATAAGGGATCGATCTTCTCATGATGAAAGATCGATCTTTGTTGTTCCGACTGGATTTCTTCTTAATGTCTTAAAAGGATCGATCCTCTTCAATAAAGGATCGATCTTCTTCATACTAAACTGGCCCGAATGAGTTCGTTTTAGCTCGGAACTTGATCTAATCCTCGTTGAGGGCTCTTGTATCTGTGATGGGGTAATAATCATCAGTAAGGCATTGCTCGGAGACTAACAAGGCCAAGTTGAAAGGGTGATTTGTGCACTTTTCACGTCTTATCACAGTGTTTGTTTCCTGCCTCACTGAGGGTGTTCTAGTATGTGACCAGCTCGGTTGTAAGACCAAGACTAAGGCCTCTTAAGAACACGCGGTGGGTTTATGGGATCCCTGTGTAGACCCAGCCTTTGCTTGAGGGCGACACTGTTGTGTTCCCTCCTTTATGTGAGTCGTAGTGTAGTTTTCCTACTGAGCTTACTTCCTCACTACTATCCGGACTGCATTTTAATGGTACAGGCGTTAGCTCCTCTTCGGTGGCCCCTACCGGGCGGGTGTTTGGTGGCGCGACGACGTATGGTGCTGCTTGAGGAGTGGTGATCGTCATCTACCTTTTTTGTTATAGTTAGTCTCCTACAGGAGTATGATGTATACGACTATTATACCCTTTTGAGGATTTTGAATTATTATATTATGTCTGTTGAGGTTGGTTAATTAACTGTTTAAATTAGGGTACTTATGGATTGTTTAGGGAGACCAGTAGATTAGAGGGAACCCTTGCCAAAAATTTTCCAGATGTTCTGGTTCACGTCGCCCGCCCCGGTTGGGCCTTCATGGGTTTGGGCGTGATAGCAGGAATCCCCGGAGGCTAAGGGTGCAGAAATGCCTCCAGTCAAAGAGGTCGCGGCGGATGCAGGAGAGGTACTTCGGGGATGCATCGTACTTCCAGATGCAACAAGCATAGGGGGAGGCGTCCTAGAGGACCAAGAGGGAGGGCCCGAGGATAGAGGCTGAGTCACAGAAGGATGTCGTGATCGGTCGGATCCGGCGACAGCGATGAGGACGAAGGAGGTGTTGCCGACGGCGTGGGGCGTGGATCGCGTGGGGCGACATCTCGTAAAGGGAACATAGAGAGAGAGGGGGGGGGATGGGGGAGAGGGGGATGAGGAGAGGAGAGTTGAGTAGGGAGGGGCACATAAGTGAAGAGAGGAGAGGAGAGGGAAAGCTCGTCAGAGATATGGCGGTGCTGGGCGCGACGAGGCTTGGACGACACCGGGGGTGGAGAAGGAGATAGATTTGGATGACTAGCATAAGGATGTCGAGATCGGTTGGATCCGGCGACAACGATGAGGACGAAGGAGGTGTGGATGATGGCGTGGGGCGAGGCCGACGCAGGTTGGGCGTGGCCGACGACGTGGGGCGACATCTCATAAAGGGAACAGAGAGGGAGAGAGGGGGATGAGGAGATGAGTAGGGAGGGGAGGGGATAGTTGGTTCTTCAGTCACATCCCTTCCCCCATCTCTCTCTATCTCTCTCTCTTTCTCATATTTAGAGATGAGTGTTTGGGTGGGAGTTTTTTGCGGGAATCAAATTTTGGTTGGGAATCTCAAAGATGATGATGGAATCACAGTTGTTAGATCTTTTTATAGACAAATCTGTACCGCTCTTTATGTTTATAGTTCAAGACATTTCAAAAACCGCTCTTCCTTATATAATAGATACATGTTTTCTCTTCAACTTGGTTGTCATACATTTCCTGTTATTTTTATATGAGTGATGTCTCATGTATACATGACCTCACTGGTCATAGTTTCTTTCTTTGACACCTACATATTTCTCCGTCTATTGTCACATAAAGTGGTTGGATTTTACATTGTAGTTTTAGCTTCAAGATTTTCTATCCCCCAAACACTTCATGTACTCCATACTTAGCAAATGGAAGAGAGGACTATGAGTTCAAGCAGATACATATGCTTGCCCACCCCAGCTCATTATCTCTATTGAGACGATAGTGGCATTTAAAGACATTAAGTTAAAAGACTCAATTAGTGTTGGCCATTAGGAGTAGCGAAGTATCTAGGATGTAGAGAGTACTTCGGCCTACATTTCAAAAGAAACTGAACTTGCAAGCTATCCCTGAAGTAATAGAGGGTTGAAAGTTGAGAGATTGTTTTTTGTTCTAGCTAAGGGCACGTTTGTTTCATTCCAGTGTTCTGGAATGGAATGCTGGAATGGAATGAAATTTCATTGGACTGGAATAGAATGGAATGGAATGTAATTTTTTCTGTTTGTTTGCTGCTGGACTGGAATAGAATGGAATGAAATGTCATCTTTTTTAAAGTATATATTTGATGTCTTTTTTAATGTTGTTTTTAGATGGTAAAAATTTTCAAATTGGCACATGGTCTTCAAAATTTTCAAATTGACAAATGGTCTGCAAAATTTTCAAAATGGCTATTGTAAGGTATTGTTTTATTATTTAACAATTGTGTATGGTCATTCATTTTCAAATATGGTGTTTTTATTTTATTATTTGGAATTGGATATGGTCATTGCCTCTATTATACTATATGAGCATGTAATTATATTTCTAAGAACGTTAAAATTTGAGCAACTCTTATTGAGACAAAACATGATATACAAGTTCTACGATATAACACCAAAAACTTTATTTATAAGATCCAATGATTCCATACAACAATTTACATATAGTGCCAAATTGACAAGTTTACAAAAGTGATTGAAAAAAAAAATTGTACAACACTTGTCTTCCATAGATTTCGACGTCTTCCTCAACTCTTATGTTGTCTTCATCGATGTATGTCATGGCAAAATCAAGGGTTCAGAACAATGTCATCACCGCCCTTGTGTGGCGGTAATTGGTTGTTGAACAAATTCAACTGTCAATATCACCAAGCCACTACTTGCTCCCTCGTTCATCAGAATTTTTCATCATTTCCCCATACCATCATTTCCCCAACAACAGATAATAGCATTAAAACCATGAAGCAAACATTCAAAGTACCCACACCATCAATTGAAATCAGCAAAGTCTACATAAATCGACAAAAAACAGCAAACCAAAAATCAAATTAATCAATAATCTGACTCACCAATAATCAGATTCATACCCACCAGCATACTAACACCACCAGATTCATCACTCAAGTTCATGAAGTAGGGGATCAGATTCAACAATAAGGGGATCAAAATCTGCAATCCAAATAATATACCTGCATCAATAACAAAACCAACAAGGGGCATTAGATTTGTAACAAAGCCAACAAGCTGCAATTTGCAGCAATCCAACAAGAGGTCAAAATCTACAGAAATTTTAAACAAGAAATCAAGTAAACAGCAAGAAGCAATTTGAATATATCATCATCTCCCCACATGACAGGTTGCTGGTTGCCATGTACATGGCCATCCAAGCCATCCATTTGCATTTAAATATCATCATCTCCCCACATATAAGGTGGAAGCAAATATCATCATCTCCCCTATCCCACATTCAATGGTCCAAAACATTGAGCATTCAAAGTACCCACACAATCAGGTAGAATTGAAATCAACAAAGTGTACACAAATCAGCAAAAAAATAGCAAACCAACAATTACACCATACCATGATGTCCCCATACCATCCTCAATTGAAATCAACAATATCAATTGAAACCATTGGGGATCAGATTTATTGCAGCATGAGCAACTAAAACCAGCAAACCAAGTAGCAAAAACCAGCAAACCTGCAATAATGTAAAAGCAAACCAGCAACATATGGGGATCAGATTTTTCCAAACCAGCAAACCTAAACGTATATGAAAAGAAACTAGCAAACCAGCAATCATAAGACACATAAAAATTGGAGGCTGGTTGCTACCCATGTGGGCATCCAAGTCACCTAAATATGGGTTACATCATCATCTCCCCATTTAAGTCACACTTTAAATCATTATTGAAATGAACAATTGACATAAGTTCCATATTTATGTAACCAAGTAGGGGATCATATTAATCAATGATCTTACTCACCAATATGCTAAAGTAGGGGATCAAATAATCAATGATTTGATTCACCAATAATCAGATTCATACCCACCAGCATACTAACACCACCAAATTCATCACTCAAGTTCATGAGGAGGGGATCAGATTCAGCAATAAGGGGATCAGACTCAACAATAAGGGGATCAAAATACCATCATCTCCCAAAATAGAGAATTCCATTGGAACCAACAAGCATCAATTGAAATCGGCAATAGCAAAACCAAAAACCAGCAATAACAAAACCGAAAATTTCATAGCAAGCTTCAATCCAAGCATACTCATTACACCAATAAGTATGCTTGGAAGAAATGAGCATACAAAACCACATTGAGAGATCAAACACAAAAAACCAAAGCTGAAAACATAGAATCTGACAGATGAGCAACTCTAGAGGTAGGGATAAGAAGAAATAGGGGATCATATGTCGTTGCAAAAGCCAACACAAAACCAGCAACAAATAATACCATCAGATGACACAGTAGATGCCATTTCAAATGGATCTATTGTGACATTGAGAGATCCAACAAAAAAAAACCAAATGTAGAACTTTAAAATGGGATCAGTACAAGGGAAGAGGGGATGAATAGAAGTCTTCTAAAGGAGAAGCAAACCGATGTGGATCCCAGGACTCCAAGCACCACACAATCGCAGTCACGATCCCAGATCTCCAGACCCCACATAGCCAAAGCCCCAAGCGAAGATCTCCAAGAACCACGCTGCCGAAGCCCCGATCCATGATCTCCAAGCACCACACACCCAAAGCCCCGATCCAAGGTCTCCAAGCACCACACAGTCGAAGCCCCCGTCCGAGATCTATAGGAGAAGGGGACTAGGAGCAGCAAAGAGGAGGGAACGCCCGTCGACGAGGGGCCACAAAAGAGGAGGGAACGATCGGCGGCGAGGAGACGAGAAGCCGCGTCGAGGAGGAACTCGGATGGTGAAGAGCCCTAGGGGCCAAAGAGGAGGTGGAGGAGGGTGGCTGGGTAGGCGAAGGTGCTTGGAGCTCACAAAAGATGGAGAGATATGGCCCGGCGGCTCCAAACCCTTGAGCGCTCGAGAGAGAATGAAGATCGGGGGAGGGGGCAGAGAACTAGATCATGAAAACCCCAAGTGGCGTTGGGATGGGTAGTCCAGTGAGCGCTGGAAACCCTGGCTCGATTTTGGTTAGAAATTTTGGCCAGGAAAAGAGGTCGCTGGAATGGAAGCCAACCCATTCCAGCAAAAACAAACGTCTGAATGCTTGAATGGCTAGAAAAAGCTTTCATTCAAGCTATTCCAGCATCTTTTCCAGAGAAACAAACGTGCCCTGAGCATGGCAAGAATTTTGTCTTCTTAAGCTTGTTTGCATCTTAAACATCTGATATATTAAGTTGTTAATACAAAAACTAAGCTTGAATCTACTTGACAAAATTAGCACAGTAGATTGGCTGAAACTGACTGAATCTCAACATTTACATGAAGGTAAGCCTTCAAACAGCCACAATACTGTTGAAATTATGGGATGTTGCAAATTACATTACTTCCTCAAAATCCCCCACTGAACCAGAGGCCTAGAATTAACTATAGTTAGTAAAACTATAGCAGGGATGCGCAGAATCCACAACAAGAAATAACTAGACACTGCTTTACTGGCTTCAAGCTGATCCTGTACTCTGAGTCCCTTCAGTCGGCTGCTTCTTGGGAATGAGGTTCAAGAGAAACATCTACTCCCAGAAGACAAATTCAATGTTATGAAAGCTCTCTCACCACATAAGCATCTTAAACAACCTCCCCGCCATGCTGTCAATGATTTCTTCTACTCAACTGCCACAAGAATTGATCAACAGACACCATTGCTCGAGCTGCAGCACCAATTGAACCCTCGTACCTATTATCATATCCCAATTGAAAGACGAAAGGAAACAAAAGATTAAGCGAGGCCAACCAGATTATGTACTAGAAGTTAGAGTAGAAGGGCATGCTCCCACTAATATACTTTTTGCCTAAGTGTTAGTCAAACACTATCCACGCTAAATATATTCTCGCTTCTAATGGAGTCCTTACATTGCAACCAGAAGATACGTTCCAGAGAGCGTAACAATGACACCTTCACCGGCAGGTTTTGATGTATTCACGCAACGAGCACAAAACAAATGCTCGTGTATTGATGTAACCAAATCTGTCATTAAAAAGCAGATTAACAACTCGACAACATACCAAAAAAAAAACGCGCAGAAAGAAAACACTAACATCGAGTGTTTCTTTTTTTTGACAACCTCCACAAACTGAATATGAGGTATTAATGTTGTAGTAGGTTGTAATGAGAAGTAAACCAACATCAATCTCATGCCAAGGATGGAGGACAACCGAGGGACTCACATTGGTTTGGTCCAATATAAAAGTACTCTTTCTGGAGATTGTTCCGCTTTACAAAGTCAAGGAAAGGATGTAGGTCAATAACCTTCAGCCCTGTTCCCTCTTGTTCTGCTCTGTTAGAAGAAATAATTTATTACATAGGCTTCCAATTTAAAAGTAAAGATAATCATATTCCCAGGCCAGGCTACTCATATTAAAAAAGGAACTATTGAGAAATAAAGCATGAGGAAAATAACCAAGAACTGTGATTGACAACTACAAAATGAATGGAAACAAAACTTGCAGATCTTTCAAGAAAGCACACATAGAAGGGTAAAATAACTTCAGTTCACAGTATACTGAATGCAAAACAAAATTGAGTATGAAAGATATAAACAAACTGAGTTGAATGAAAGATAAATTGCCCTTTAAACACTGAACTAATGGTAAAAACAAAAGCCAAAAATTTAGCTAAAAATTTCATAGCATCTATTGAGATGGACATATAACAGCAAAAACCACATTACAAGCATCTCATCATACCATGAATCCATATGGTCATAAAATGCTTTTCATTTAGCATGACTTTGCCGCCCCCCTCCCTCTCAGGATCTAGTAAATGTTGTAACTAAAGGATTGCAAAAGATCGAATCAGATAACATTTCATCAGCCCCTCAAGTAGTTGTCTTTATACTACTATTCCCCTACCATTCAAAATTCAATATTTATGTTATTGCATTTGAAGCTGGAGTCGGCATGATGCGCACAATTGCCACTTGATTACCATATGTAGTACTCTAGGACTGAACTAATACTAGTACTGAAGTTTAAATATTATTTGCTAATTCATAAAAAATCAACCGTCCATATTCCTATATTAACTGCAAAGATGATAAAAATACAAATAAAGTATATGCACATAATAAGGAATTTCAGGATTGATTCAAAGAGAAATCTTCCAGATCAAAATGCATATCATTGCGACATAAGGAGAAAAAAAGAAACAGCCACAATTCTCAAGTCAATGTGGAATGACGTTAGAGTGACATTAGCAACTTAGTCTTTGTTTCTGAATCTAACCTCGCTCCTAGAGGTTTGAAACTGAAAGCCAACCTACATGTGCGCTTGTGCAGTTTTATTCACTTCGTCCATGTCCCTGGCTAAATAAAATGCACATGTTCTTCGATATCGTTCTGCCACATGAGACAAGTGTTAGCTAATTTAACTTGAAGGAACTCTTTCCATGGAATCTTCCAGCTAGAATTCTTCTTATTCTTGGCTAATGATTAATCATTTCCTGAACTTACTTCCCTTCATTGCGCCACTCCATCCCATAATTGTAGCTTATTTCTATGTCAGACTTGAATATTTTCTTCATTAAGGGGCAGGCGAAGATAACCAGCACATCTTGCACTGCACATATTTTTCCTTGTGGGCTTCTGCTTCAATCATAACACCCATTAAAAATAACACAAGACTAATGCTGGTAATCATTGCTTCCAAGTTATGCTAATAGCCCATCAAAGAAAATTCGAGCCTTCCAACTATTCAATTTTGTAGGTTCACCGTCTCTCCTCTGTAATACCAACCATTGAAGTAAGACCAAAACGGATTTGCAATTTTGTATCCTTCGAAGACCTATAAAGGTAACAACTTCCAGAACATAAATTAGTGCCACTATACTGCTTTCATTGTAAGCTCTGAATGATCAAATGCAACCCACCAAACTGCTCTAGTGCCAATTGACAACTATTATTAACTTCCTTTCACAGGGAGCTTTACAGCGCCAAATTCTTTCTCCATCCTAGAAAATCTTCTCAAGCATCATTCGCTGTATTGAGTCTAACAGAAGAGTGAAACTAGCCAACGCCTGGAATGGAATATCTGGTGACTATGTGATCATGTTCCTCAGTATAACAATGCAAAAACTCAGAAAAAAGTACATAAATAAACAAGAGCAACAATAAAAGTATCCTAGAAAATCTTGGAAGTGCAAATGCTAGAAAAAGATCAGGATATTAAGTAGCAAATTTCCTAAATACTCCCAATCAAAGGCATCAAATTTCCACAAAGAGGAAGAGTTGAGCAGGAATACTAGTAGATTGGATGGATGGATGGATGGATGGATGGATGGATGGATGCATGGATGGGTGTGACATACATGACGGGCAAGAGTCGGGAAGGCGCGTCAGGGTCGTAGTTGAGCAGCAACGCCGCCTTCAGAGGCTTCCCCGGGGAAGACAAGGAGGAGGCGCTGCCAACGTTGTTGGAAGCCCATCTCTCCCACACCCGATGCGTCCACCCCCAATCCATCCCCCACCCGCCTCCTTTGCCCTCGGCTCCTCGACTCCTCGACTCCTTTGTTAAAAGCGTCGATTCGATATCAGTATCGGATGTTTTACACTAGGGATTTTTGCATTTCGGTATCACGTACGTTTTCAGAAATACACTTTGGTACCGTTAAGTTTGGGATTTACAATTTAATACTATTAAGTTATAATACCATAACAAAGTGATCCGAGCCTCCGAACGGCGTCATGTGGTTTGACGGTAAACTGATGACGTCAGCGTGCATGCAGAGGAAGAAGAAGAGGAGGAAGAGGAGGAGGAAGAAGAGAAGGAAGAGGAGGAGAAGAAAAAGAAGAAGAAGAAGAAGGGGAGGAAGAAGAAGAGGAGGAAGGAAGAGAAGAGAAGAGGAAGGAAGGGAGAAGAAGCAGAGAGAAGAGGAAGAGGAAGCAGAGGAGTACGTCAGCATACGTCAGTGCCGGAAACGGGACGCTGTACCAAGTCAAAATTGGATTGCCTCATACGTCATGGATTGCCATGACTGCCATGACGTCATCCTCCCCTCCTCTCTCTCTCTCCTTACCTCTCTCTATCTCTCCCGCCTCTCTCCAGTCTCTCCTCGACCTCTCTCTCTCCTTACCTCTCTCTATCTCTCCCGCCTCTCTCTAGTCTCTCCTCGACCTCTCTCTCTCCGGCCTCTCTCTCTCCTTGGCCTCTCTCTCTCGCGCGTAGAGACACCGGGAGGAGCAGAGCGTGCGTACCGCCGTAGAGACACCGGAAGGCCACGATGTGGCCCTTGGCGCCCTCCTCCTCCGGTTCCTCCTCCTCCTCTGCTCTCCCTCGCCCTCCTCCGGCTGCTCCTCCACTCCTCCTCTTCTGCTCGTCCTCCTCCATTCCTCCTCCTTTGCTCGTCCTCCTCCACTCCTCCTCCTCCTCCTCCTCTGCTCGTCGCCCTCCTCCTCCGGCTCCTCCTCCACTCCTCCTCCTCCTCCTCCACTCCTGGCCTCCTCGGTGATCCGAGAGGTTGAACGCCCCGATGAGCTCTGCCACCTGTTTCACCAGCTTCCTGCCCTCCTCGGTGTCGCCACCTGCACTGGAGGAGGCCGCGCTGGGCACCATCGGGGTGATGACGTTGTTGGTCATCTTGATGAGCTCCCAGCTGACGTCGGTGGGCTTCCTGGACTGGGAGTTACTCAGGAGGGTGGAGAGGAGGGCGAGTCGCTCTTGGCGGCGGACGGGAGCGAGAAGACCGACGGTGCGACCGCCGAGGAGCTCAGACATGCAGAGGCGGCGGATGAAGCACCAGTATGGGCCGCAGGGGCCAAAGCCGAAGCCGGCGGTGTCGTAGGCAAACTGGCGGGTGGCGGTAGACTGCGGACGGTCGGCGACGGCGAGGTCGTTGGTCTTGAGGAGGTCGCGGGCGGATTCTGGAGAGGAGGCGAGGACTGCTAGGGTGGAGCCGAGGCGGAGATGGACGAGGGGACCGTAGCGCATGGAGATGCGGTGGAAGGCCTGGTGGAGAGGGGGCCGAAGGAGGTGAAGGTGGCCAATAACGGGGAATCCGGGGGTACCGGAGTCCATGCTTCTTGCTGTATGATTCGAGCAGAGGAGCCGGAGGAGCTCGACCTCGGTCTCCGGCACGTCGAGAGAAGTAGAGGAGGAGAGAAGAAAAGAGAGGAAGAGGTGGGAAACGGATGCAAAACCCGAGAAACGGGTGTAAAACCGCTCACGTGTGCGCACGTGAGCGGTTTCCCGTCAACTTATACTAACGGAGTTGGGCGTCGGCGTTAAATTTCACTTACTTTATAACTTGGTGGTATTAAATTACAAATTCCAAACTTGATGGTAGCAAAGTGCATTTATGAGAAAGTACATGATACCGGAATGCAAAAATCCCTTTACACTAATAATTCCACAACCCGATTTCAGATACTCATCAACCGTACCTCGACTGTGATGTTATCGGTTGGATGCGGGTTAATGAGATCCATTATGAACCCGACCCGTTCATAGTCTCGTCTCTTCTCCTTCCTACCCACTCGCTAGTCGGTATCCTAAAGCCCTTCGCGTTCGCTCTCTTTTTGGGTTTTCGAAGGAGGGATGGCTTCTCTTTTCAAGGTGAACTTTGCAATCCCTACTCTCTCTCTCTCTCTCTCTCTCTCTCTCTCTTCTCTCTTCTCTCTCTCTCTCTCTCCCTCTCTCTCTCCCTCTCTCTCTCTCTCGCTATGTTTATAGAGTTTAAGCCCTAGCTTTAGGATCGTCGGAGTAGAAATTGGTGGTCGATTAGAGTTGTATGAGTAATAGATGGGTTGGCTGGGGAATGGATTAGGATCCGAGCAAGCTGTCGGCGTACAGGGATCGGAGGTTTCCGGGGACGCAGGAGGAGTACGAGGCGGCGCTGCTGAAGACGACGACGGTGTACGTGGGGAACATGTCGTTCTACACCACCGAGGAGCAGATACACGAGCTCTTCTCGCGCGCCGGCGAGATCAAGCGCATCGTCATGGGCCTCGACAAGAACACCAAGACCCCCTGTGGCTTCTGCTTCCTCATGTACTTTGCATACGCTCTTTCAATCACTTCTTGTTTCTTTTGTTTGTCCTTCGTAAAAATACTGGTCAAGATATGTGAATCGGTGGAACTGAGAAGGGAATACGCTTTTGTCACTCAGGTACTACTCCAGGGAGGACTGTGAGGATACAGTCAAATACATCAGCGGAACGATTCTTGATGACCGCCTGATTCGTGTGGACTTCGATTGGGGGTTCGAAGAAGGAAGACAATGGGGCCGCGGACGAAGTGGCGGACAAGTTGGTTCCTTTGGTTTTTGGCTCCCATGCTCTTTTGTTTTCCATCTCTCGCTTTTTGTTGTCGAAGATTTTCCGCTTCCGCTGACATGATGTTTCTCTTCTATTGATAGGTGAGAGATGAGTATCGTACTGACTACGATCCTGATATCCTTTCTATACACATTGCTTTTTGTTGAAAGTAAATCTCTTGGTGTTATTTCTAGGGAGCTTTAATTTTCGTTTGTGCGATCATGTAAGATGCTCGACCTCTGGTTTCGACTTTCAATTACCACCATAAGCAAGGATATAATGCACTATAAACTATGAATCCAAGGACTTCGAACTTGTATGATGTTTTGGCGTCCTGTTTCTCTAGGTTTCTTTTTGCTTCAAATTTGCCTGGTTCAGCCTGTAAAATTCTTCCTAATCTTGGCATGCTGGGATGCTATCTTATTCCCAAGTATGATTAATTTTTAAGAAGATTGAAAGAATGTCGCAAATTGTACTACTATCTTCCTTTAGCTCGGCCTTGACACAACTATGAATTTGCAGTGAGAATCAAGTAATTGAGTTGTTGTTTGTTCGAGGATGCATTTAAGCATAATGGTATTGGATCATATTAAATTTCCCTTAACCTAAAGGATCAAATCGGTCTCTAATGGGAGAGACAAACTCTTTCCATGCGGCTGCTGGTGGATGAAACAGGGTCGGCTGAATGTTTTAAAATAGTTCTATATCCTCCGCTTCGACTCATATTCCCCAAAAAGTGGATCCCGCTCTAATAGCTCCGAATAAATTAAAGGCAGAGTCAAAAGTTGTGTTTGGTCGCGAACTTGTGTCTTCTAGTTATAGCTTTCTTTTCTCAACCATCCATATTCTATGTTTTTGAAGGATAATTACCTCTCATTTCCAGTTATTCTATCAAGCTCTTGTATTTTCTTGACGAATGATAGATACGTAGAGGTGGTTATGGGAAACTAGTCCAGAGAGAGTTGGAAGCTCAAAGGCAATTGGTAGATTATGGAACTGGTTCATTGGGAGCTTTCCAGCCGGCAATGCCGTGTAAGTTATATAGGATATTATTATTTGCATGCTTTTCCGTTTTTGGTCACAGCACAAATGCCAATAAACAGTTTCTTATTTATGCTTCTATTGATTTGCAATTTAAAATTTGTTGATTTTGAAAGGGTTTACGTTTGTTTATGGTGTGAATCTAGCATAATATTGTTGTGATGGTACATACAAACTGAAGTTTTATTGGAAGTTCATTGATCTTGAAGGGATATTTAGTATGTTGTCAATGCTTCTTTAACATGCTCTGGAAGCATATACCATTGGTTAGTGAGTTCTTCAATCTGAATTTTTTGTTATCAGGTATCTTCGGCAGTGATAGTGCATGTAAACAGTATTACCTTGTGTGCCTGCTTGAACTCCTGGTTTGTGTTATCAATAGGTCTTGCAATTGTGAAGGGAACTATACTATTTAAGACATAAAAAACAATGCTTCTTCTAGGTTAAGTAAAAAGGAAGAATATCACTTTGAATTTGCAAGTACTTCAATTGGAGTTGAGTGTATTGGTTTCGCTGAGAATTTTTGAACTAGACTACCCTTTCAAGAATCCCTTTTGTATAGAGCTACATTTTCAACTTGATATCGCGGAATGGAACTTCTCTTGAGGAGGGTGGCAACACTCCAACTTGAGTGCTTGAGGAAGCAAACTTGACAAAGAAGGAAGTGCAGACACTTCGCTCCATTCAGATGTAGAGTCTCTGCTAAGAAAAACAAGAATTTTGTAGTGCCTCATATGGGAATTATAACACGTGATTGCATTTGGATGGCCAAAAAAGAGAATTATGACGACTGCACAATTATAAATGTGGAAAGAGATGTGCCTCATGAAGCTAATCTGTTTTGTAAGTTCCAGAACCAATATGGAAGACACAAAATCAAATATTAAGCACATGTACTTATCTTTGTCTGAATTTCCTTCAAGACTGACTTTGCATGTTGCCTATCGGACAGCTATAGAAGAATACTCTTGGTTCTATTATTGTAAGTATTATTGGGATTTGGAACCACAGGTGCACAACAACGAATAGAACTATGTCCAGGACATTTCTTTGTGGCAGGTTTCTGCACGGATAGTGTGATTATTACTCATTGTTGACATAATGAGAAAAATTGTGTCCATAGATTGCAAATATGCCATGAAGAAACCTCTTGTTTATAGAACATGTCTATGCAGTGTAAAATGCCTTTTAGCCACAATAACAAATTGTTATTGTATGTCAGTTAGTGTGACCTAGGACTGGTCAAAGATCCTTCAGATATTAAGTCAAAGCACAACTCACCATGTTCTGGAAATTGCTGGCACAATATGGTCCCCTTGCAATCCACCAAGTAAATCTGGTTCATACCAAGAAGAAAGACCTGCAAGAATGAAAAATGGAAATTTTGCAACCAGACTATCATTCAGCCTTCTATATGAAAGCTCTGATGTGTTTGTTTCCATGCTCCTGCTGATGGCATCTGACCGCCTACTTATGTGTGTACAGGTTTCTACATAGGCATATGCAGGCACATGTGTCCATGCTTACAACATGTTAGAATATTGCACATACACAGACTAAGTACTCTATTCACAACTCTTTATGTATATAAATCATGTAGTTCATCAGGCAGTTCGTTTTGATGTCCATATCGATAACCTTTATGGTGCCATCTTGGATCTGCTTTATTGAAATATACTCGAGTTTCTTTTGACCCATATTTGTCAAATCAATCAACTAAGACTCCCTTAGAAAGCAAGCTTTAGATTGCCTGGTGTTAGGTGTACAGGAAGGTAGAATCATGGTTTCATTAGCGGAACAGGAATGACAACAGTAAGAATTTCTTATTGGCACCTCTATTTGAGAACAAATGCTTAGCAGGCATCCTTTTTCTTCAGCCGTTTGCTTGAGACTGTATTTGCTTGAATTTGGTGGGCTTGGTTGAAGTACAGCTGAACATTCTATCCGCTAGTTGTGTTTGTGGTCCATGAGGCAGTCGTAAGAATAATTAAGTGGGAAATTTGTGATTCTTAACGGAACCTCTATATGATTTTACATATGCTAAGGTAGATGCTTCTAACAGCGATAAAAGATAGGTAAACAACTCAAATGGCAAGATAAGAAACAAATAGTACCTTCTTAGTTGACAGCCAACTTATGAGACCTGCATCATGAACTCCTTGAAAATATATATCTTCTTTCTTCATGTGTGGACAAAATATTTCACCCATACCATTTCAGGTTTTGTGTCTAAAGCTCTGAATTCAATATCAGTAATCCATATAAGAGAAAGCAGAAAGAAAATTTTGTCCTAATTTGTCGCATCACTTTCAAGTTTACAATTCCTACTTCCACTTGACCGTGCTTCGATGGCCATATGGTATTCCTTGCAATTCCAGCCATGCAAGTGCAAGTTAACAGAGGCCAGAAGTCCTTGCTATCATGCTTGTTATTTGTCAAGGATCATTTCTTGACCAAATTATTGCAATCTCTTGAACTATTGCTATCAAGAACCACATTTCTCTTACTAAGGTGCTTGATCTGTGATGAGTTGGAGGTCCGGAGCTAGTAGGATTTGTTCAGTCAACTTGCAGGCTTATTTCAGGACCAAACACTTTTTGTAATAAAGAAAAGTTTTTGCATTTGCAAATCTGTAACATTTGGTATAATCCTAATTCTTTCCTTTTTCGCTCGTATAGTGAATAGCTGTAGATGTTGGGTAATCCCAAACATGAAAAGTTGATCTCAGTTTTTTGTGTAAATATGTACAATGCCCTTTTTCCTTATTTAATTTTGATGTATTTTGTGTAGATACTTCATACATGTAAATTTTTGTAAAATGTTTTGCTTGTTGTCCTGCAATAATAGTTGAATATCTAGTTTCATCCATCAGAGGCTTTATTCATCTCGATCATGTTGAAGCAAATGTGGTTTTACTTTTTGTGAACTTGCAAGGGCAGTATGTGCCCCTCTTGTTGCTTGTATGATTTTCTACTTGTTGACAATCTTCCCATTGAATTCCAGTTGGTAGAAACGAAGGTGATCGGCATGGGGGTTCACACAGGCATGGTAGAGGTATGTGATTTCATGCCTATAACTTTTCCAATTTTATTGTTATTTTAGTTGTTCTTAAGTTGTCAATAGGATTTGCATTTTCATTACTTGTATTAGCTTTGTTTTGTTTAGTACTCATCCATTCTTTCCGATTTCCGTTTATTTTGGGTTGAGTTGTTGCCTCATTTTTATCATCTATATCCCTGTATCTAAGCTAATACTCGACAATTTGATCTGCATTTTATTGTAAAAACAGATTACCAGAGGAAACGTTTCCGGGATGATGAACGTGAACGCTCCACAAGGAGAAACTCAGACTATGAATCCAGGAGAACCTCTGATCAGGATGCTAGACAGGTAGACAGTGACATCGAACTAAAGAATCCTCTTAAATACTCGCACTATATGTTTTCCTGTGCCAAGATCATACTCTTTTCCCCTCTCAGCAGGAAAAGAATCCTCGTTTCCGGGAAAGTGGAGATTCTGAAGAAGAAGAAGAAGAAGAAGAAGACGATGATAGAAAAAGACGCCGTAAACTTTAGATGTATATCATTCGTTTTCTATTTATCTCGCGTGCAAGTTTTACTTGAAGCTTATTGCGCTTGAAGCATGATGTCATCCAAACGCCAACTTGGATTATCTGCTGTTCTCTAAAGAGTGTTATGAATTGTGATCGCTTGATTTGCTACCTTTAGCAGCATTTTGGATGGACAGTGAGTTGAACTGTATACACCATGTTTTTCCCATCGCAGTCAGTTTCTATCTCATAAGCCTAGTAGCTATTCACTATCAAATGTGGAGCACCAAAATTTGTTTTGGCTTTTTTAGGGCATATAACTACCTCCCTTTTGGCAATATTATGAAAAATTGCATCCCAGTATTTTGATTAAGTATGTTTTTGCATTTTGGTACTGCAAGGAGATGGACATCCTAATAATGGATATGGTTTGTAGTGCATTTGCACTCCAAATCTTAGCCAGGATAATAGACTCAAAATAATTTAAACACAACAACTAGCAGTTGATGTATGACTAGTACCAAAGAGTTTAGAAAATGTTGTGCATCGAATAAATTGGATTAGTGAGGAAGCATGATTTTTGGATATTGCAAGCATCCAACTCTTTAAGGGTCATGATCGGCGACTGTGTAGTAGTAATCTTGGGTTTGAATCCTCTTGCGCTCCTGCAGTAATTGATACGAAAGTGCAATTATCTCTCAGCGGTCTAAATTCTATAAACAGTAATCTCACACGATGCTCTTGAAGGTAACAACTTTCGTTCAACATAGAAATCCCTCGTAGATGCAATTAGTGCAGTTGTGATGTAGTGGTTGTTAAGTCATGTTTTAGGACTGTGTGACGTTGTGAAGGCATTGCCCTCCTCAGCCAAGAAATTCTCTTTCTTCCTAAGAGATTATACAAATTCGCAGGGAATTCTCTTTCTTCCTCGATTCAAACCTATAAATGAAAAAAAAAAACAAAAATGCACATATTAAGTACTCAACAAACACATGAGTTTTCTCTTTGTATAACTAGAATGAATCAAATGATTAGCAGCCTTCCAAAAGCAATTCCACTGAAAGAAAAGACTGGAAGCAGAGAGCGTCCCGCAGGAACAATCTTGCCCGTCGCTGTCGGCCTTACCGTCGGATAAAGCGAAAGAGGTGGATATCGATGTCACAACAGAGGAAGGCGTCGGTAAGGCACCTGGGATGACGGCTCCGCTCCTGGGTGAGCGACGGAAGGTCAGAGTTAATGGGGGAGGTTTCTCCTAAGCAGCGACGGTAGCGGCGAACTTGAAGCCCAGGACATCAAGAGTAACACCGAAGGCGATGGCGCGCATAGGACCCGGTATGCCGATGAGGTTTACTGATATGAGTCGATCCGACTTGACCAACTGGACCCGAACCCAGAAGATGAACCAAACTAGTTCAGCCTCTTTCCTATTTTGACTTGGACTTCCCTAGTTCAAATTAGAGTATTTAATTAGAATTTATCATTAGTATTTTATATTTAATTGAGTCCATTTGAGTTAGTAAGTTGATTTGAGTCTGGAAGCCTTATTAGTTGCTAATTAAGTAAGGGGGTTTTCTAGTTGGATTAGGACTCTGTCAATGCCTTTATAAAAGGGACCTCAGTAGTTTGTATTAGATCATGAAGAGAAATATGATGAAGTAAGAATAATTGAGTAGGACCCCAGTATGCCGATGAGGTTTACTGATACGAATCGATTCGACTCGACCAATTGGACCCGAACCCAGAAGAGGAACCAAACTGGTTCAGCCTCTTTCCTAGTTTGACTTGGACTTCCCTAGTTCAAACTAGAGTATTTAATTAGGATTTATCATTAGTCTTTTATATTTAATTGAGTCCATTTGAGTTAGTAAGTTGATTTGAGTCTGAAAACCTTATTACTTGCTAATTGAGCAAGGGGGTTTTCTAGTTGGATTAGGACTCTGTTAATGCCTTTATAAAAGGGACCTCAGTAGTTTGTATTAGGTCATGAAGAGAAATATGATGAAATAAGAATAATTGAGTAGAATATCATAGGAGTAGAGGTAATATAGTTTCCACTAGATAATCCACCGTTGATCCAACTTCTTCCCCGTCGGTCATATTCTCCGTAGCCGGCACCGCCTCAATGGACTTTCTCTCTCTGCCACGTCAGCGACCCCACACCCAATCACCTGCCACGTCACAGTCATCTTCCTCTCCTCCTCACGCCCAAACCCTAGCTTCATCGTCGGCAACCTTCCCGTACCCTCTCCGGCCACCCCCGTCGCCACCTAAACCCGCCATCCTCTTCCCCTAAGCCCCATGACCCCAACCATCTCTTTCCCGTCGCCCTTTACCGTCTTCGATGAGTTCCCCTACAGCCCGACCTCCGTCCCCATTGCCGTCAACCCGCGTTCGATCCCTATCCCACCTCCAAACCATCCTAAAACCCTTCCGCGGCCTCCGTAGACCAAATCCTGACCTTCCATAACCATTCCCACCCTCCCGCTGAGCTCCCCGTCGTCCCCGACGCCGGTCAACCTAAACCTGCCACCGTCGACCTCCAGATCCCGTCGATCCGGCAACCTCCCGACAAATCCACTCCGGTGGATCTCTTCCCCACCGTCCTACGACCTTCTCTGCTAAGATCCCGACCGCCGCCCCTATGCCGGCGATCTACACCGGCGACTCCTCAGCCGTCGGATCGTCCCAGCCAACCCTTGACCAAC
Organism: Narthecium ossifragum; assembly: GCA_963920575.1. Classification (NCBI taxonomy): domain Eukaryota; kingdom Viridiplantae; phylum Streptophyta; class Magnoliopsida; order Dioscoreales; family Nartheciaceae; genus Narthecium; species Narthecium ossifragum. The sequence continues at coordinate 11,556,518 of OY986968.1, forward strand.
TCAGCCACCCTTAACCGGTTCAGCCAAGTCACTTAGCCCAATCCGACCCAAACTTAATTCCTTGAGCCAATCAACCAATCCAGCCCAACCCAGTCCAAGATTCTGCAGGCCCAGTTGAACCTCTGTTCAACTTTGATGGAACGCCAAAACAGAAACATGGAGCGCACCAGTAGAGAGTTGGAGCAGATCTCCTGTAGGTGGTCATGTGAGGACCCGTACCTCCAACCTGGTCCGACCGCGTTAGGTCGAGGGTCTGGGTTTGTGGTTTGGCCCGGTTGGCCTTGAGATGCGATCGGTTGATCGCATCGCTGCTTTTGACCCCAGTGGCATTTTGGTAAATATTCTCCCTGGTGGTCTGTTTCACACCCGCGTTGCATACATGGGCTTTGATTGATGTATGTGTTTGATTAGGACCTTTAGGGCGCGTCCGATCGGAAGATCGGAGCTCGATCGGGAGAGATCGAATCGGACGGCTGGGATGGATTCCAGCTTTCTATTTAAGCCTTCCTTCTCTTTCTTTCTTTCTTTTCTTCTTCTCCTGCGTTCTCTCTTCTCTCTCTCTCCTGCGACTGAGCTAGGGCTCCGGAGGCGCGGCTTTCGAGGAGCGGATTCAGGCGATCGGAGTTTAGGAATGCGTGGAGGAGCTTCCCTATCTCTTCAAGTAGGTGTTTCTACCTCGATATTTGGATCGGGTTCTCCTAGGATAGGTTTAATGCCTTTTCGCTGTAGGAGTACATGTTAGAATGTTGTGTAGCTTGTAGCACTTGTGGTGTGACTCGTTTCCAGTATTCCTACGTTGCGATTTCGGTATTTTAACGGCTGGTTTTTCGTATTCTCGCCGTTTATCGGTTTTTGGTCTTTTTAACCTAAGTTGGAGATTTAACCGTCAAAAATGGGATTTCTTTATATCATTGGTTTCCCCATCATCTTTTATGCATGCTTGCAAAGTTTCATCGATTTCCAACTTGATTTGATCCTTGGAATCCAAGAAATTGGATTTCTGGCACTGTTCTGAGGAACTGTGCCTGAGGCCCGACGGTCTATCGGTGCATCGACCGTCAAGCGTTGATACGCTCTTTCGGGGCTCGACGGTCGATCGGTGCATCGACCGTCAAGTAAGGTTTTGCTCTTCCTGGGCCTGACGGTCGATCGTCGGATCGACCGTCGCATTGACCGTCGGGCTCTGTCGGGATTTTGGGCTCCCACGGTCGATGGATGGATCGACCGCGGGATCTTCTCTTTTCGCCATCTACCTGACAGTCGACCGTCAGGCCCTGTTTGGTTTTGGGCTTCCCAGGGTCGATGAGTGGATCGACCACCGCCCTTTGGTTTTCTTCGTGTTGGTCTCACGGTCGACCGTAGCATCGACCGTGTCATCGACCATGGCCTCACGGTCGATCGGCGGATCGACCGTGGGCCCTTAAACAGTGTTTTCTGGTTTTTCTCAAATGGCTATAAATCGTGATTGATCTTCAAATATGTTGAGAAGTTTTCAAATGGATTTTGTAGCGTTTTCAAATGATTTCTATCGAGTTTGAGGATCGAATCGAGTATTTCCCTTTTTGGATGAATCTAGGGTTTTGATTACATTTAGTACATGTTTGATTGTAGTTAAATGCTTAGTTGGTTGCTTAACCATTAGTTGGCCATGAGTGCTAGCTAATAAGGAATTGTGAAACCTTAGCCTCTTGCCGGCGAGTGCCAAGGGCTATTGTATAAATGTGGCCAGTTACCTGCGGGTAACTGTGGAACCTTAGTCTGTCAGGTGCAAGAGGGCACTGAAGACTATTGTATATTCTGTGTTCAATGCTTGGCTCAGTATCTTTGTTTGGTTAGCATAGTTTATTCTGCATTTGAGGCCTTTGCTATGCTTACCCTTTGGCTAGCTGTAAGGTATGCCTAGCCCTGTATGATTAATGTCATCTTGTTGCATGCTTATATCTCTTTGTCTGTGCCTGAGCATTGCATGCATCTTGATTGCATTAGAGGCATTTGAGGTTAGGCGGGCGATGGTTTGGGTCGCCGATCCGAGGCTCTCGGGTAGCTCGGATCTAGCCTTAGGACCGTGGATGGGTAGTCAGGAGTAGGGTGTAATTGTATGATCAAGTCTCTTGTGATTGAGGATTGCGATAGTTGACTCTGATCATTGCTTGAGGTTTAGAGGTCGTGTTGGTCTCCCAAGGCCAAGTGCTAAGGATGGTTGCCGGTGCCCCTGACATGGTCCCCAGGCAGTGGCTTCCTGCTGGGTAAGGGTGATCCTACTGGTTCTGGTTCTCTGTTTCCTCCCAGCGTGTTTGGAGAATGTGTCCCAGCGTGGTCGGTTGAGAAGAGTAGGAGCCTTGGGGTAGTCGGCAGGGGTTGTGGAACCCCGTGGCATTCCTTAGACTTGAGCGGGGAGACAACACTGTTGTTGTTTTCCTCCCTTCAGTGTGCCGTAGAGTAGAACTCTACTGAGCTTATCGCTCACTCCTACCCAGGCTGCGTTTGCAGGTGCAGGTGCCAGTTCTTCTTCAGTAGAGCCGGCGGATTAGCTTTGGTGGCGAGACTACATCCAGAGGTGTTTGAGGTTGCTGGAGGACGACTGTTGTACTTTTGGCAGACTTTGTAAATTATGTACATTTCGAGGATTTTTGAGATTAATGTATAATATTCTTTCATTGGAAGATTTGTATCAAATATTGAATAGTACAACTGATGTTATGTAAATTGAATTTTCTGTTTCACCTCTGGATTATATTTGTTTAAGTTTTCTTTAATTCCGCATTGTATCGCGCCAGCTGGAGATGAATAGTGTAGGTTTCCCCTCACGCCTCGGCTCGGATGGGTTTTCTGGGTCGGGATGTGACAACTTGGTCTCAGAGCAGGCTGTAGGTCCCAGGGATAGGATTAGGCTTGCGGTTAAGGTTTTGAGTGTGGAATGGGATAGTTCTACGTCTAGAACATCCTTGCATGTCTGTTTGCGATTGTGTGTGACGTGCTTATATATCTATTTGTTGTTGTGTTTTGCTGCTTCCCGGTTGCGTCATGACGTCTCAGGGGGAGATGTGCATGCGCACCGGTGTCGTCCGTTCCCTCGCCTGACAGCGTCTCCCCCCGTGCTGGAGACGAGCGAGTAGGGATCGGACGTGTGTCGTCTTTGTACTTTCGAAATCTCGAGAGGTGAACTTGTTACGGTTCAGAGACGGTGTTGGAGATCCTTCGACAGTAGAGGAGTGATTGAAGGAGGTGACCCGGATCCCGGATGTTTTGGACATCCTGGAGGATCGCTTGCTTGGGAAGCTGTTGTTTTCTTGCCTTCCTAGGAAGCGATTCGTAGTGGCGTTTGTCGGGGCCACTAGGGACACTGTTGGTTGTGTTGAGAACAGTTCGCGTACTGTTCTCTGGCATCTACCCTTGGAGGGTGCTGCAGTTTGGAGTACCCTCCTCTGGTTCTGGGTACTCGCACCACGTGGCGACACGTGGGTTGGCTGGTTCATCTGGCTCGGTAGGCTAGCGCGACAGCAGGGTGCACCCTGGACTGTGTACTAGCTACTGAGACAGGTGACTTGAGGGTTGACACCGGGCAGATGCCCGGTGGTCGTGGTGAGTTTCGGGGTTATCGTTCCTGCTTCTGGGGAACGGCAGGATAGCCGTTGGCAGAGGCAGTGGTTTCAGCATCAGCGACAACCGTGGCAGCAGTGTCGTGCCGGTCCTTTGAGAGGTAGCCTGGACCGCCATATTGAGAGGTGTTCCACCGGGTGCTCGAGTGCTAGCCGTTGTGGGTCTTTTCCGCCGACGATGCTGATTGCGAGGGACGCTGGGCGTTTACCGCAGAGCAGTCGGGCGTGACACACGGCGTGGGCCAGAGCGGTGGACTAGTGCCTCAGTTGGGGCAGGTGCCTTGGGCAGACGCGGAAATTCAGATTCCCGATGGTAGCTTCAGCAGCAGCCAGTTTCAAAGCTGCCAGCTTCAGCTTTCTGCTTTCGGAGCTTCTCACAGCTTGCGATTTCCTTGTGGCTCTGGGGTTTTCACCCTTGCGACTCGTCCCCGTGTTGCCGTGTCGGCTTGGGACCTGAGTCGGGTGTGGCTTTGAGAGTAGCCACCGATTTGAGACAAGAGCTTGGGTTGGTTGCTCTTGTCGGGGCGTTTCCTAGAGGTTGGGAACCTCTAGGTGTCCGTCGCCCACGTGGGGTACACGTTGGGGTTCGACGGCTTCCTCGGTTGCGTCGGTTGGCCACACACCGGGTTGTGCTTCTTTGGCCGTGGGAAGGTGTCGTGGGTACACCTGACGGCGTTGTTTCGCTCTCGTTGAAGATCGCGGTTCGGCGATCCTTCTGTTTGTCGAGAGCTGGGGTTGTTCACCGACTTGTGGTGAACTTTCTCCCCGTTGTTTTTGAGGGCGCTCTGGAGAGCAGTTTCCCCTCACGTTGTTGCTGTTGTTTGTGCAGCTGTCCTATCTGAAGAGCTTTCTGATTGTCGCCTTCGCGGGACACCGAGTTTGAGGTTGAGGTTCCTTTGGGCGGTCTCGAGCATTGTGGGATCGCACGTGGATGCTAGCAGCGTTTGGAGAGTGGAGGACTCAGTCGGCCGAGTCGGTAGCTCGGGACTTCGTCGCCCATGTGTGTTGCCTCAGAGGGTGTTCCGGTTCTCATTGTGGATGGTTCCCCTATAGATGCATAGACTTCAGGAAGCTGGGCGGTGTTGCAGTACAGAGTATGCGCCCGCTGCAGTGTAATGATGATGGATTAGCAGTTGAGAGACTCGTCGACTCCTTCAGGGTTTGACTTTCACATCGACTACACCAGCTGAGGATTCAGGATTGCGACATCCCGGAGACAGCCTTCCGTACGAGGTACGGACTGTACGAGTTCACAGTGATGCCGTTCAGTCTGACGAGCGCACCAGCAACCTTCACAGATGTGATGTGGAGGATCTTCAGGCTGTATCCTGATCAGTGCAGTGGCGTCGTCGACAGCATCATATCTACTGGCGCGTTGCGGAGGAGCACGAGCGATGTTGGGCGTTTGCATCGCAGCTGCCGAGGGTATATCGGCGTTATTTGGCTCCCAGCTCGAGGTGTTGGCCTTCAGAGGCAGGTTTCGACCGACAGGCAGTCTCAGCAGCAGGCAGATCGATTGATTCAGCTGGGCTTGACACAGGTGTGCGACGACAGAGGTCGAAGATGGTATTCGAGATTCAGTAGAAGCATCCCCAAGATTGCGGGACCGTTGACCAGAGTGGCCAGGAGACCGGAGCTTTTGCCTTAAAGTCACCGTCAGTGCCTTTAAGGGTAATAGCCCCCAGCAGTTGTTAGAGAGGCTAGAGCAGATTTGGTGGGTTTGTTAGCTCATCGGAGGCAGACAGTCAGTTGGATCGGGTTTCGAGGATCAGATTCCAGATGACTTCCCCTTCGGTGTTTACAACATCCCAGCTCTCCCGGCCAGAGTGATATAGACCCAGAGTAGATATCCAGAGCTTGTGGAGATCCGTGCTGCGGTTGTTACCAAGTACATGATAGAGTGCTGGACAGTGTTCGCGAATAAAACGTCGATCTCGTTGGGACGAGATTTCTATTTTATTTCCGAGCAAATCAATTTTTAATTTCATATCAGGAAATTGTAGGCACCACACCCCTGGATCGCCAAATTAGCAGATCCATCATTTACATCTCCGTAGGGAATACCTCCGATTCTAGATCCAATAAAATAAACATTTCTTATAACAAAAGAAGAAGAAGAAAGAAAAGAAGAAAATAAGTGAGGTGAGGTATTAAACCGCCACCTTTATTGCCAGGCATGCCATGTTATCACCAGGGCTTCGAATCCGCTGGGTTTGGGAACTTTGCTGTCCAAACGTTAGAGAACGCCGTCCAACGAGATCTGACCTCCGTTTGTCGTGGGAGGAGCAACTGCTGGGTTTGATGAAGCCGGCTTGGAGATGAGAAGCCTAGAACCGGCTAGAACAGGGGAGCACTGGTTGGAACGGAAGACGTGCGGCGAGCGGCTGGAGCTTCTGTCGCGGGGACGGCCTTGGGAAGATGATGGCGGGAGTCCCTCTTCAGAATGGGTTGAGGTTTTGTGCCGCGGGATCACCAGGGAGACCAAGAAACACCGGCTGGAACAGAGAACAGAGAACTAAAACAGGGAAGCTTGTCTTCAAAACCGCCGGGAGAGAGAGAGACTTGGCTCGATCTCCGTCGCCGGCGAGGAATCAAACTAGAGCAACCTTGCTGGAAGTCTAAGCCGCTGGTAACGAGCAAGAGAGTGAAGCTTGAACCGCAGGATCAACGAGCCTCCTACAGCATCGACCCAGAGACGCTAGCGTCTCGATGGGTTCCGGCTGTGTGGGCTGAATATAAGTCGTCCGGTGGTGCGCAACCTTGGAACCTCACCAGAACCTCTTTGTCTTCAACCCTTTTCTTCAGTTTCCTCTTTAGCTTCTCCTTCGATTTCTTCAACCAGCTTCTTCCTCAGCCTCTTTTACTAGCCTACAGCCCGTTCTTCAACCCAGCTTCGACCAGCTTTTTTTCTTCAACCGCCTTCAAACCATTCAGAACCCAGCTACGATCCGGCTCAGACCAGCCTTCCAGCGTTCTTCCACCCAGCTTAGATCAAGCTTCAACGCCTTCAGATCGTTCATAACCTCTTCAGCCTCTTCAACAGCTTTGAGCCAAGCTTCGACGCCTTCAGCCAAGACCAGCCTTCAGCTTTCTTCAACCCAGCTCCGACCAGCCCTAACTTCAACCCATGCCTCCTCTATTTATAGGCACGAGAGGCGTACGTCCTCACATGGAATGAGATCATGGATCCCTTAATCAGGGGTGTTAATCACGTTAAGATGCTGATCAGGGTCCCTAATCAAAGGGATGCTGATTGCCTTGATGCTGATCCTTTTTATATAAGGATAGCTAACGTGCATACCAGCTGTGCTTTGCTATTGATTTTATTATTTATTTATTTATTTATTTATTTTTAATATGGTATGGGATGAGTGAGGCTGGTTTATATATAATTTTTCGTGTATATATGGTATGGACGTGTATAAGGACGACCAAACATGCAGCCCATGGAGCTTTAATGATTTTTTGTCTTGACGGATTTTTCTTTTGAAGTTCGAAAATAATGTTCGAATTTCAAATTTACCATGATTTGAATATTTTTCTCATGTCCATTACTGTTTGAATATTTGTCCAAATTTAATAAACCATATGTGAATATTTATTCCCGTACATAATATTTATCTGAATTCTGAATGTTTACCGGGATTTTACCAAAACATCCTCAGTGGTCGTATATGTCAGACCAAGATATTTTGAGGGTGGAATGGTTAATTTTCAGACAATTATACCCTGAGGGTGTGAATTGCCCAAAATACCCCCTGGGGGCTAGCTGTTATAGTAAAATTACCAGAAAGCCCCTGCGTTCATATGGCTTATTTAGGGTGCCGTCAAAGCCAGGCAGGGTTGTTGTAAAATGTAATGGGAAGTCCAGGCCTGTATTTTGGCCCAAATTCCCAATACAGGCTTGGGCGGGTGAAATTACCCAAACGTTCCTGGATGCCCTCGAAGTCAGGACAAGGATTTATCGGACATTTGAAATATGTTTTAAGCTTGCTTGAATCTATATGATGTTATTTTGACTCAAACAAACAGTGGTTACTGCGACCTTTTGGCCTAGCCAAAATTGATGTCAACAGACAGCGTCAGCAGATCACAGGTTGTGCTTAGTTAGCAGTGCTGCAGATCCGGCAGATCTATTGCAGCCTCCCTTACTGTGTCAGAGTGGGGGAGAGGAAGCACACCATGGCGGACGTCATCACCAGATTGCAGGAGGCAACTAGGTAGAGTGCGTCCCACTACCCTAATACAGCGATCATCAGTCCAGACAGATGCAGTGCCATTCTAGGTGTAGCACGACAGTTCGTGCCGTTCCTTCGCTTGCTCAACCGAGTTTGGTTGAAGCAACCGTCAGAGAGATTAGCACAGAGCATACGAGAGAGCTACTCAGATCAGAGGCGATGATCGGTGGAGTTCTCAGTTCCTGGCAGAGTGTTCCTGAGGGTTCCTTCGTGTAGAGGACCAGTCAAAGTTGGCAGGGAGCAGAGACCAGATGAGGTGGAGGCCAAGGCAGCCCTACTCCTAGAGTCTGCACCAGAACCATGACGGCGTGGAGTGACGATGACATCGAACCTGCAGAGATTCCTGACGGCATTGGCAGATAGTTGATTGTACTCCAGTGGTGGAGTAGCAGATCCAGAGTTGCTCGAAGACATCCTACGTGAGGTTCACCCCTCTCCTGTTGCTGTTCATTCAGGAGGCATGGAGAGGTATCGTGGGTTTCGTAATCAGCTGGTTGGCACCAGATACGGAGATCAGATGCAGGATCAGATTCAGGATCAGATGCAGAGATCAGACGCAGGATCAGTTTCAGGACCAGATCCAGAGATCAGACTCAGGATCAGATTCAGAGGTCAGATCCAGAGACCAGATGCAGAGGTCAGGTCAGCACATACTATGTGAGATGAGTGTGTGTTCCACATAGCAGTCCACATGTCAGAGAGGTGATCAGGTGGCGTGATGCTTCAGCTTCCATCACTTCAGGCCGTGATTCCAGGATCACAGGCGTGAGTCCAGTACGGCTCTTAGGAGCCGGTGACCATTTTGTTGACCTTCAGCACAGCATCTCGTGGTACAGACGGACGGACGGTCAGAGAGGACCATACAGATCCTTGGTGACGTGCTTAGAGCACGTATTGTTGATGCAGACGTCAGACGACGAGAGCACATCCTCATGGTGGAGTTTGCCTACTTCAGCAGTTGACGGCTTAGCACCGACATTGTACCTTTCGAGGTAGAGAGGTCAGTGCAGATCAGGTCAGAGGTGACAGCCGTTAGAGCTCGCAGTTGGCGACAGGGGGTTTGCTTACAGATCAACTTTGGTTACGCACTTGTCAGTTGCGTGTCCTTCCGCCACATGTTCGGTGTTGAGGAAGTACAGTCAGTATCCGTCCCACATGATCAGACACGACGACATCGTAGTCGAGGAGGACGTCGCCTACATAGAGCAGCTAGTGCAGATTGTGGGCAGACGAGAGCAGATGCTGAGATGCAGATCGATACTGCTAGTGATGATCAGGTAGAGGCATGGTAGTGCAGAGAGCTTGAAGAGGGAGCAGAGGGATCGCGTGTGCCAGGAGTTCCCCGACTGTTTGACCCAGCAGGTAGTTTCCGTTGTGTGGGCATTCGTGCCACTAGGACTGGTTGGTTCTTCTTTTCCGGCCCTACCCTTGAATTTCGGGACGAAATTTCTTTAAGGGTAATAGGTTGTGAGGACCTGTACCTCCAACCTGGTCCGACCGCGTTAGGTCGAGGGTCTGGGTTTGTGGTTTGGCCCGGTTGGCCTTGGGATGCGATCGGTTGATCGCATCGCTGCTTTTGACCCCAGTGGCATTTTGGTAAATATGCTCCCTGGTGGTCAGTTTCACACCCGCGTTGCACACATGGCCTTTGATTGATGTATGTGTTTGATTAGGACCTTTAGGGCGCGTCCGATCGGAAGATCGGAGCTCGATCGGGAGAGATCGAATCGGACGGCTGAGATGGATTCCAGCTTTCTATTTAAGCCTTCCTTCTCTTTCTTTCTTTCTTGTCTTCTTCTCCTGCGTTCTCTCTTCTCTCTCTCTCTCCTGCGGCTGAGCTAGGGCTCCGGAGGCGCGGCTTTCGAGGAGCGGATTCCGGCGATCGGAGTTGAGGAATGCGTGGAGGAGCCGCCCTATCTCTTCAAGTAGGTGTTTCTACCTCGATCTTTGGATCGGGTTCTTCTAGGATAGGTTTAATGCCTTTTCGCTGTAGGACTACATGTTAGAATATTGTGTAGCTTGTAGCACTTGTGGTGTGACTCGTTTCCAGTATTCCTACGATGCGATTTCGGTATTTTAACGGCTAGTTTTTCGTATTCTGGCCGTTTATCGGTTTTTGGTCTTTTTAACATAAGTTGGAGATTTAACCGTCAAAAATGAGATTTCTTTATATCATTGGTTTCCCCATCATCTTTTATGCATGCTTGCAAAGTTTCATCGATTTCCAACTTGATTTGATCCTTGGAATCCAAGAAATTAGATTTCTGGCACTGTTATGAGGAATTGTGCCTAAGGCCCGACTGTGAGGACTTGCCCCTCTACCCCTGTGGCTCGTTGTAGACCGCAAGGGCAATTTGGTAAATTGCGCCTTGTTGGTTTGTTTCACACCCGCGTGTGCACACACTGGCCTTGTATGTGTTAGTGTTTGTTTAGAATGGTTAGGTGGACCCGGGATCGAAAGATCCGGACTTGGGCTTGAGTTCTTGCCTAAGTTTAGCTTTCAGCACACAAAGGATCGATCCTCTATGGCTAAGGGATCGATCCTCTTCGTGCCAGAAAGCCTTGTGAAACGTCTTGAAGGATCGATCCTTCGTTGAGGAAAGATCGATCATTTATAAGTCGGTTGGTTTTCTGCTTCGCAAGGACGGCCGCCGTTGGCCGTCGCTCTCTCCTGTCAGAGGGGGAAGACTTCCCCTCCCATTCTTTCACTTTTTCCCCTCTTTCCCGGCTGTCCCCTCCCCCCTTTTCCCTCCTTTTTTTCCCCTCTTCCTCCTCCTCCTTTCTTCTTCTTCTTCTTCTTCTCTTCTCTTCTCCCCCGAAGCTCTGCTCTTCCCCTGTTTTGCCGGCAGCCACCTTCCCCTCTTCCGTTCTCCCTCCTCCGACCATCAAATTGGATGTTCTTTGGCTCGTTGGATTCGTGACAACGAGAGGAAGATCTCTGAAGAGGTTTGGAGGCTTGTTGGTGATCAAATCGCGGGGAATCAGCCGAGGAAAGCGCAGCTAGGTAGGGTTATACCTACTGTGTTCTTTTCGGGTTTTCTTGAGATCTAGCCGTTGGATCTTGTTGATCCTTGCTTTGTTGGTTTTCTTATGCCTTGTAGAATACCTGATTTAAGTTTCATGTTAATCAGTTGATATTTGAGTAGGTTTTATGCAAGATTAGTCTCGGATTTCTGGTTTTCTGCTGTTCTTGAGAAACAGCCGGATTGCGGCGAGTTTTCCGGCCTGCGAGTACATAATCTTGGCTTTTCATAAACATAAGAGTTGTAGAGCTATTCGTTAGCTTTCCATTCCATCTTGTTTCATATTTTTCGAATTTATGTACGATTGCTTATGAATTGTTTGCTGAAGGGCTGCGTTGCAGCAATTAATGGGTAAGTTAGTTTGATTAACGATTTTGATTAGCGTTTTCCCGTTAATCCAACCGTTGGATGATTATGAATTTTGGATATGATGATCCTAGTTTATACACCTACTTGTGACTAAGTTGGATCTTGATTAGCGTTTTCCCGTTAATCCAATCGTTTGGATGTCGGATCGATGGGATCAATTAGCCCCTAAGTAGAGGCTTTGGGTGTTTTTGAATATAATATTATATTTCAGAATATAATATTATATTGTGTTTTGTTCATCATCGTTTTCGGGGTTGCTTCCCGTTGCAGGAGTCCGCGGTTGACGGTCGCGGTACCGTCGTAATGCCGGGACCCGCTGCGGATCGGCTGGCAGCGGTTGGTGGTACCGCTGCAGCGATCCAGTAGACTTATATGATGCTTGACATACTGTTGCATGCCTTTCCTATTATCTGTGTATGTCATAGCATGCATTCTTGTTGTGTGCATTAGTTACATTGGTTAGGGCGTGGGTGATCTTTGGGTCGCCGTCCCGAGGCTGGAAGCTCGGACTTAGCCCTAGGACCGGGGTTGGGTAGTTTGGACCCGATTGGAATTGTGGTGTCTAGTCGATTCAATGATAGGCTTAGATGACTGGTACACTTGTGGCTTGATGATTGTAGAGGTCGTGTCGGTCTCGAGTCGGAGGCTGAGGTGTAGCCGGTGTTCCACTGTGTCGACTCTTGAGTGGTGGAAACGGCCCCCTCAGCGGTGCCATTTCCCGCCTGCAGTGCCGGTTACCTGCATGTGAGTCAGCAGTGTTTGTTGAGCTTACTGTGTGCTGCTCCTGGGCACCAGGGACACACGGTGGGGTTATGGGACCCCTGTATACACCCAGATCCTACTCGAGGGCGACACTCTTGCGTTTCCCTCTTCCTTCTGTGTGTCGTAGTGTAAATCCCTACTGAGCTTAGTGCTCACACCTACCCGAGCTGCGTTTGCAGGTGCAGGCGGCAGTTCTTCTTCTGTGGCCCCTACCGGGCAGTTGGTTGGCGATGCGGCGGCGCCAGGTGGGCTTGAGAGGTGGTGATCGTTTATTGCTTTTATACCCTAAGTTAGATAGTCTCCTACGGGAGTAATGTTGTATTTGAATCTTCCCCTCTCCGAGGATATGTATATTAACACTTTGAGTTTTAAATCTATGGTTCGAGATTTGGCTATTTATAATATTGTGTTTTAATAGAGGGTGCTTTTGGTGAATTGCTAGGGAGACCAATAGGTTAGAGGGAACCCTCGCCGTTCTTTTTCCGCGTTGGATAGGTTCCGGTTCGCGTCGCCCGGCCCGGTTGGGCTTTCGCGGGTCGGGGCGCGACACCGACGGTCGATCGGTGCATCGACCGTCCAGCGTTGATACGCTCTTTCGAGGCTCGACGGTCGATCGGTGCATCGACCGTCAAGTAAGGTTTTGCTCTTCCTGGGCCTGACGGTCGACCGTCGCATCGACCGTCGGGCTCCCACGGTCGATGGATGGATCGACCGCGGGATCTTCTCTTTTCGCCATCTACCTGACGGTCGACCGTCGGATCGACCGTCAGGCGCTGTTTGGTTTTGGGCTTCCCAGGGTCGATGAGTGGATCGACCGCCGCCCTTTGGTTTTCTTCGTGTTGGTCTCACGGTCGACCGTCGCATCGACCGTGGCATCGACCATGGCCTCTCGGTCGATCGGCGGATCGACCGTCGCATCGACCGTGGGCCCTTAAATAGTGTTTTCTGGTTTTTCTCAAATGGCTATCAATCGTGATTGAGCTTCAAACATGTTGGGAAGTTTTCAAATGGATTTTGTAGTGTTTTCAAGGGATTTCTATCGAGTTTGAGGATCGAATCGAGTATTTCCCTTTTTGGATGAATCTAGGGTTTTGATTATATTTAATACATGTTTGATTGTAGTTAAATGCTTAGTTGGTTGCTTAGACCATGACTGCTAGCTAATGAGGAATTGTGGAACCTTAGCCTCTTGCCGGCGAGTGCCGAGGGCTATTGTATAAATGTGGCCAGTTACCTGCGGGTAACTGTGGAACCTTAGTCTGTCAGGTGCAAGAGGGCACTGAAGACTATTGTATATTCTGTGTTCAATGCTTGGCTCAGTATCTTTGTTTGGTTAGCATAGTTTATTCTGCATTTGAGGCCTTTGCTATGCTTACCCTTTGGCTAGCTGTAAGGTATGCCTAGCCCTGTATGATTAATGTCATCTTGTTGCATGCTTATATCTCTTTGTCTGTGCCTGAGCATTGCATGCATCTTGATTGCATTAGAGGCATTTGAGGTTAGGCGGGCGATGGTTTGGGTCGCCGATCCGAGGCTCTCGGGTAGCTCGGATCTAGCCTTAGGATCGTGGATGGGTAGTCAGGAGTAGGGTGTAATTGTATGATCAAGTCTCTTGTGATTGAGGATTGCGATAGTTGACTCTGATCATTGCTTGAGGTTTAGAGGTCGTGTTGGTCTCCCAAGGCCAAGTGCTAAGGATGGTTGCCGGTGCCCCTGACATGGTCCCCAGGCAGTGGCTTCCTGCTGGGTAAGGGTGATCCTACTGGTTCTGGTTCTCTGTTTTCTCCCAGCGTGTTTGGCGAATGTGTCCCAGCGTGGTCGGTTGAGAAGAGTAGGAGCCTTGGGGTAGTCGGCAGGGGTTGTGGAACCCCGTGGCATTCCTTAGACTTGAGCGGGAAGACAACACTGTTGTTGTTTTCCTCCCTTCAGTGTGCCGTAGAGTAGAACCCGACTGAGCTTATTGCTCACTCCTACCCGGGCTGCGTTTGCAGGTGCCGGCGGATCAGCTTTGGTGGCGCGACTACATCCAGAGGTGTTTGAGGTTGCTGGAGGACGACTGTTATACTTTTGGCAGACTTTGTAAATTATGTACATTTCGAGGACTTTTGAGATTAATGTATAATATTCTTTCATTGGAAGATTTGTATCAAATATTAAATAGTACAACTGATGTTATGTAAATTAAATTTTCTGTTTCACCTCTGGATTATATTTGTTTAAGTTTTCTTTAATTCCGCATTGTATCGCGCCAGCTGGAGATGAATAGTGTAGGTTTCCCCTCACGCCTCGGCTTGGATGGGTTTTCTGGGTCGGGGTGTGACAGGTCAACTTTAGCGCCGACGAGTCCTACAAACATTCAGACTACGAGCCATACTCCTACCCCAGCTGCGATCCAGATTGCGGAACCTAACCCCGAGCCAACTTGGATTAGGAATCCTCCTACTGCAACTCCGAGAGCAACTTCCATTGCAACTCCGAGTTTAACTCTACAAGACCCGGGTGAACACTTTCTACTACCTTCCCATGATTTTTTTGGAATTTTACCTATTTTTCCGGGGATGTTCTCTCTCCTCCTGGTTTGGCTCGAGCCGCGACTCATCCCTCACCTTCCGCCTGGCTCACTCTGGAGCCGACTACCCTTCGTCCCGACTCATCATCCGCGCAGACGGCTCGCCCCCGAGCCGCCACCACAACGCCGCCCTTCGACGCCGTCCTCTCCACCTACTCACCGAGGAAGCATCGGCGTCCTTCCCCGAAGCCAAGCTCGGATTGTCGGAACACAACTCCGGCAAATTTCATTGATCCCGCAACCTTCACTCCGCCACTTGTCGAGGATGATCCCAAGATCAGACCTCACGAGAAAGGTCCTAAGACCTTTCCGTACCTTTTCCCGACGAGCTCAAGCACCGTCGCGGACTACAAGACCGGCAATCACCGGCAACGAACTCCACCGCGCCGCCACCTTCAGATCTGGCGTGTTCGAAGCCCCATCCAGCGATCAAACCGTACGGATGGAATCTCATGGTCCCTACGAAGCTTCCTGTGCCATTTCCAAACTCAAGCGACCTTGTTTCGTCGTTGATCCAGCTCCGACATCTTCTCAGCCGTCCGATCAAGATTGCAGCTTGATCCAGCCGTTTGATCAGCGTGATCTTCGATCCAGTACTTCCGATCTTCGATCTGAACCTGATCAAAGAGCCCCAAGCAATCAGGATCATCCAGATCATGTCTGAGTGATCACGATGCATCCTCAGCCATTGATCAAGCATCCGAAGGTTGATATGAGTCATCAAATGAGCTACCCTCCTTATTCAGATGTCATCTTCAATCTGATCAGATCTAACTATAATGGTACCACCGGTTTGACTCAACTGACCCAAGTCTATATTGACACCAATAGACCCAACCATGTCAGACAGGTTTGGACCAGAGTACGACTCAGTACCGCTGAAGATTCAACTTGGTTCAACCACCTTCTAGCCCAGAATAGTGCAACGAAAGCGTAGTTCAGCTGTGTTCACTTCAGATTGGACCAAAGCAAACTTGACCCAGAATCAAGCCAAGTCCCTGCACAGTTAATCAGATCATGGAGATCAAATCCCATCCGATGGTCATGGGCAACACTACTGATGGGACATGATGAGGATGATCCAGGAGAGCCATTGAAGATCTTACTCTTGGAGCTACCTGAGCCATCATATCGACCCCCATATGCTACTTCAGCACTGCCCCTGCTACCGCTGGACCCGTCATGGGATCGACCTGATTTCTCACCACCGAGTCCAGAGCTACAGAAGCAAGTTGATTTGGTCCAGCCACATAGAGCCATCCTACCTGACTTGACTCTGGCCTTGAGGACAAGGCCAATTCTGAAGGAAGGGGGATGATACGAGTCGATCCGACTCGACCAACTGGACCCGAACCCAGAAGAGGAACCATGTGAGGACATGTCCCTCTACTCCTGGGTCGACTGCTTGGGTGGGGACCATGGCTCGTTGTAGACCACAAGGGCAATTTGGTAAATTGCCTCTTGTCAGTTTGTTTCACACCCACGTGTGCACACACTGACTATGTTTGTGTTAGTGTTTGATTAGAATGGTTAGGTGAACCCGAGATCGGAAGATCCGAGCTTGGGCTTGTGTTTTAGCCCAAGTTTGAGTTTCTGGGCAAAGAAGATGGATCTTCCTTGTTAAGGAGATCGATCGATCTTCCTTGCTAGGGAGATCGATCTTCCTTGAAAAGAAGATCGATCTTCCTGTGCCAGAAAGTCCTGGCGGTGATTTTTGAGAGGACGGCCACCGTTGGCCGTCGCTCTCCACTGTCAGAGGGAGAGAAGATTTTCTGTGAGGACCTGTCCCTCTACTCCTGGGTCGACCGGCTGGGTTGGACCCGTGGCTCGTTTGATTTGTTTCACGTCTAGCGCGCAATCCGATGGATCGCATTGTTTCTTGGACCATAAGGGCAACTTGGTAAATTATGCCGTGTTGGTTTGTTTCACACCCGCATGTGCACACACCGATCTTGTTTTGTGTTAGTGTTTGACTAGAATGGTTAGGTGGACCCGGGATCGGAAGATCCGAGCTTGGGCTTGTGTTTTAGCCCAAGTTTGTGTTTATGGGCAAAGGAGATCGATCTTTTTTGCTAAAAAGGTCGATCTTCCTTGCTAAGAAGATTGATCTTCCTTGGGAAGAGATCAATCCCTCTGTGCCAGAAAGTCCTCGCGGTGATCTTGAGAGGACGGCCACCGTTGGCCGTCGCTCTCCCCTGTCAGAAGGAGAGAGGACTTTCTCTTCTCTCCTCCCCCTTTTTCCCTCCTTGCCCGGCTTCCCCCCTTCCTTTTCTTCCTCCTCTCCTTCTCCTTCTTCTTCCTTCTTCCCGCGAGCTCTAGTTCCCCTGTTTTTCCAGCAACCTTCTTCTCCTCCGTTCTACCTCCTCCGGCCACCATTTTGGGCGTTTCAAGGCTCGTTGGAACCGTGGCGGCGTCATGAAGATCCCTGGTGTGGTTTGGAGCCTTGTTGGTGACTGGTTTGCAAGGAATCAGCCGAGAAGTGCATTTCCGGTAAATTTCTACCTACCTGAGTTAGTTTAGGGGTTTTCTTTAGATCTAGCCGTTTGATCTTGTTGTTCTTCGTGTTGTTGGATTCCTCTTGCTTAGTATAATTTTTTGTTTAAGTTTCCTACGCTTTGGTTGAGATTTTAGTAGGATTTAAGCATGTTTAATCTGAGATTTTTCGGTTTCTGCTGTTCTTGAAGAACAACCGGTTTGCGGCCAGTTTTCCAATCAGTACGTGCATGTTCTTGGATTGTGATGAACACAAGAGTTGTAGATCTTTGAATCTACTCTCAAACCCAACTAGTTTCATAATATTCTGATTTTTCTACGATTTGTTATCAATTTCTTACTAGTGGGTTGCGTTGCAGCAAGTCAATGGTAAGTTAGTTTGATTAGCGGTTTTGATTAGTGTTTTCCCGTTAATCTAGCCGTTGGATGTTTCCGGATTTTGGATATATTAATTCCGGTATGTTGAGCTACTGGATTATAAGTTGGATCTTGAATCCGATGTCGTTTGGACGTCGGATCGACGGGGTTAATTAGCCTTTAAGTAGTGGATTTTGGTGATTTAAATAATAGGGTTAATAACACTTTAGTCCCCTCTAGTTTACCAAATTGTCATTTTACACCCAATATTTTCAAACGTGACAAAATGGACCTTGAAGTTTACAATTAGGTCGATTTGAGCACAGACGGGGGATGGCGTTAATTTAGGTAACGGCGTTTAGATCATCTCCGGCGCCGTCCCTTTTAGATTCGCCATCTCCGACGACGAATCCGGCGATCCAACCCATTGGATTGACTCCCCAGAGCCTTGCGATCTCTCTTGTACCATCGCCGTCATCCGGCGGCCTTGTTTCACCGTCGATCAAGTTTCGATGCGTTCTTAGCCGTCCAAATCACCTCCGGCGCCATCCCTTCCAAAACCACCGCCTCTGACAATGAATCTGGCGATCCAACCCATTACATTGACTCCCCAGAGCCTTGCGATCTCTCCTGTACCATCCTCGTCCTCTGGCGGGCTTGTTTCACCGTCGATCAAGTTTCGATGCGTTCTCAGCCGTCCAAATCACCTCCGGCGCCGTCCCTTCCAAAACCGTCGCCTCCGACAACGAATCCGGCGATCCAACCCATTGCATTGACTCCCCAGAGCCTTGCGATCTCTCCTGTACCATCGCCGTCCTCTGGCGGCCTTGTTTCACCGTCGATCAAGTTTCGATGCGTTCTCAGCCGTCCAAATCACCTCCGGCGCCGTCCCTTCCAAAACCGCCGTCTCCGACAACGAATCCGGTGATCCAACCCATTAGATTGACTCCCCATAACCTTACGATCTCTCCTGTACCATCGCCATCCTCCGGTGACCTCGTCTCGCTAGCGATTGAGCTTCAACGCGCTCTCGGTCGTCCAAATCACCGTCACTCGGATTAACGCCGTCCCCCGCTAGGGTTCAAATCGACCTAATTGAAAACTTCAAAGTCCATTTTATCACGTTTGAAAATATTGGGTGTAAAATGACAATTTGTCAAACTAGAGGGGAGTAAAGTGTTATTAATCCTAAATAATATTATATGTTCGAAACATATAATATTACTAGAAAATGCCCGTGCCTACACCACGGATATTATAATTTACTTTGTATTAAACGGGTCGGGTCGGGTATTGACCCGTTTAATAAAGGTTGAACCCGAACCCGACCCGTTTATTAAACGGGTCCGGTTTATCAACTCGAACCCGACCCATTTATAAATGGGTCAACCCGACCCGACCCGTCTAACCCGTTTATTAAACAGGTCGGGTCGGATCGGGTTGGATCCGGGTCAAATTGACCCGTTTAAATCCATCTCCTCCTTTCTGACTCTCTCTCTCTCTCTCTCTCTCTACATTCCTCCACCGGTCTACCCGCCTTCTCCTCCTTCCTCCTGAGCTACCTCGCAAGGGCCGCAACCCACTCCTTCCCTCCTTCTCCGGTGAAGCTACGGCCACCCATGGCAACCCCCCTCCCCCTCTCCACTCCACCGACGCGCGGCCACCCCTGACGTCTCTCCACTCCACCGACCCCCTCCCCCTCTCCACTCCACCGACGCGCGCCCACCCCCGACGTCTCTCCACTCCACCGACGCGCAGCCACCCCCGACGACCCCTGCACCACCCAACTCTAGATCTGACACCCTCTATCCACCGCGACCCTCCTCCGACCGTTTCCTGGTCAGATCCGGCCGCCGAGCGCCACCTCCATCCTTGGGCCTAGGCAGTCGTCGTCTTCGACAGGCTGACATTAAACGGGTAAACGGGTTAACCTGTCTAACCCGCGGGTCAACCCGACCCGACCCATTTAATCACGGGTCATAAACGGGTCGACCCGTTCATGACCCGAACCCAATAACACTAATCCCAAACCCGTTTATTTCGTGTTGGGTCGGGTCAGGTTCGAGGGTCGTGACCCGGATTGACACCCCTACTCTCATTTAATAGGAATAACTGAATAAGTGAACATACATATTCATATGGAATTATGATTTAAACTCTCTTCTAATATCAGGTTAAATCGCCAATATGTCAAAATAAATTAATGAAAAAAAATGCTATGTTATTTATTGTCCAAAAAATAAAATGTTAAAAGAATTCTTTTAAAAAACCACATACATTAAAAAATGCTAGATTAAATAGAAAATCAACAATGGAAAAAAAACTGTCTGGTTATTTATTGTCTAAATAATAAAATGTCAAAAGAATTCTTTTAAAAAACACATACATTAAAAAATGCTAGATTAAATAGAAAATCGACAATTACACATTAAAAAATTCAGCATAACCTCCCTTGGCACGGTTTTTAGTTACATGTCGGCATCGAGCGGGGGCGTGGGCCGTGTCAAGTCGGGCGTAGGCGAGGTCGAGCGTGGCCGAGGTCGACGTCGGGTCCCCTGGCACGATTTTTAGTTA